>JACEFZ010027352.1:685000-1000000 GCA_014155875.1 Cepaea nemoralis | reverse complement strand
TTCTGGTCTACTAAGGGTTGGAGGGGGTGTCCGTCCTACGGCCTGTCAGTGACGAGTGACCGCTAGTCCGAGTATCGAATTGTAGTAAACACGGACAACCGTCTTCACCATTGTATCTACGCTTAACAAAATATAACATAACTTAAAAGCAGAATAAGATATAACCATAACTTCGCCAGCTGTTATAAAAATAGATAAAACACGACCGTATATATGACTAAGCCCTTAATCCCAGAGGCTTATCTTTACAATTAAAAAAAGGTGGGGTTATTAATATTACTCACCATAATTGAGCTCAATTGACTAATCCTTTAATCCCGAGGATTATATCTCCACCGTTGCAAAAAGGTATGCCAAGTATTGTTAGTTAGTAAGTCGACAGATCATCCTCTTTGCACATCGAACTATTCAGTCCATAAGTGCTCAGATCCCCTATTCAGCAAATCCCGTAGCGTGTAGCGGCTAACGACACAAGTTCTGTGTTGGTTTATCAATCTTCTTTGGATTCCTGCGTAGTGTTCTTATTTGGCAACACCTCTTTTAATTAGCTGTTCTCGCAGTTTGACCATGGTTGTAGGTTCACGGTCATCACTTGGTTCTCGCAAAAGTCTTACTTCTCGTAGCGCATTCAGAATGTCGGCCTGGTCCATGGCGTGTCCGTACTCCACTGTAGCCTTTGCTGCGAGATTGTCATCCCACTCATTTCCTTGTACTCCTGCATGCCCTGACACGAAGATTAAACTAATCTTTACCAGCCGAGACCTCTCCAGAGACTGCAACCACTCTCTTAGTGTTCACCCCATCTCTATCCACTTGAGCATGTTCATTGAGTCGCTAAGAAACATGCCCTATTGAAATGCTAAGAAAACATGCCCTATTGAATGTCTGTGTCTCGAGCCATGTTATTGCTTTACTTACTGCCATGACTTCCATAGTCAGGCTACTTGTGGTCTCAACAAAAGAACCAGAATCCTCCTATACAATTCTCCCTCCGGCCCGGGCCGTAAAGGCCCATGAGCTTCTCACATGTCGAAGGACCGATCCATCTGTGTAAATGACAACATCACCGTCTTAAGAATTTTCAAAAATCAACGCTTATACTTCCGCCACTACAGCAGCAGAATTTTCTTGTCTGCATTTTCTGTCTAGTTGTATGCAAACAGAAAATGACGTACAGAAATATGTTGGCACTTGTACCCACTCCTCGCCAGGTTCTAAGTCCTAAAGTGAACACACCTGTAGAAGAATGTCTTCGGCTTGACCCATCCAGGACTTTCCTCTTTTTAACCTGCTGCCCTTCACCTTCATAATTTCACTATGCAGTGGATGTTGTTTGTTTGCGTTAACTCTGAGGTAGGCACTTGCTCTGCAAATTTGTATTCTGTGTTCAATGTTGTGAAATCAAGAAGGTAGCTCATCGCCACGCATGCTGTGTCTCTAGTAAATCCAAGAGTAATGTGCATAGCTTCGTTCTGTATCCTTTCCATCCTTCCTATTTGTTTACGGCTGAGAGTCAGGGTCGCCATCGCATACTCAAAAACTGACATGACCAGTCCCTCGTATAGAAGACATAGATGATGCTGCTCACAGTTTTCTGCCGCCATCACCCGCATCGCAGCCAGACTCCGCTTGGCCTTTGTTATCACCTGGTCTATGTTCTCATTAAAAGCAAACATTCGATCAAAACGTATTCCCAGGTAATTCATTACCTGCATTCTTTCCACAGTCTCTGAAAACAGATTTACAGTTAGTATTGGAATGATGACAATATGATTATTGAAATAAGAACCATGTCACTGTTGCCTTTGTTGGGTTTACCATTGCCCCAGCTTCAATACACCAACTACGTATGAGATTGAGTTCGGCTTGTAGTTCCACAGCA
Organism: Cepaea nemoralis; assembly: GCA_014155875.1. Taxonomy (NCBI): domain Eukaryota; kingdom Metazoa; phylum Mollusca; class Gastropoda; order Stylommatophora; family Helicidae; genus Cepaea; species Cepaea nemoralis. The sequence goes on along the minus strand of JACEFZ010027352.1, from coordinate 998,118 downwards.
ACCTGCACTTTATCCTTACCCTGACAATACAGTAAAATATAGTCGGCATATGACAATGTCCTACCAGGTCCAGTGATCTGCTCGCTGGTGATGCTCACAGTGCACGCGCTGAACAGCGCCGGAGATAATGGTTATCCCTGTGGTAGGCCAGGATATATTGTTATTGCTTCCGAAGTCCAGCTGCCACATCTAAATTTTACTTTCAGTTGGAAGATGGCAGCAGCGATCCAACTAAGGCGGAAAGGACTTATCTTGAGTTCAAGCAGCTGAAGCATTAAGAAATCCAATGGTACTCTGATGTATGCGTTCTCCAGATCTATCACTGCAGCAAAGGTTTCGATGCCTGAGAGGAAACCTTCATAGACGTCATGGGAAAAAGACTGCTGCATTGGTCCAGGTTTCTCTTTTTGGACGGTACCCACCCAGGGTATGTGGGAAAACACCTTGCCTCTATAGCTGGCTTGATATTTTTTCTGGCAATTAACTTCTTTAGCAGCTTGCCTATTGTATGCTGCATGGTTATTACTCGATATCCCTGAATTGTTGTAGGGTCTTTGCCAGGCTTCGGCAAGGGAATCAGATAGCTGTGTAACCACTCCTCCTTGATGCTAGCCACTCCCTATACTGTTATTGTACACGTCTGCTAGTTCCTCTAGCTCCTTGTCGGTACACCTATTGATGTCGTCATATCTTATGCCATCTGGCGCTGGAGCGCCGTTTTTTGTTTATCGTCGAAGCACAGCCTTGATTTCTTTCACTGTCACTGTGTCGTCATCCGAAATTTTCTGGGCCTTTCACCTGTCTGAGGTGACCACCTTGGCAAGATTTCGGCCTCTTATGTCTGTCTGGTTGCTCTGTTCTAGATAGCGTTCAAAGAGGGCTTTGCCCTTGTACTCGTCAGTCCTCTGCCAGATGACGTCAGCACCTTCGGCGTCAGAAATTCTCTTAACCTTGACTACCCCACTTATGCTTTTATTTAGTCGCTAGAACAATTTCAGTGACTTGACTGTGCTTACTCTTTGACATACATCTGCCCATTTTTCACTTTTAACCACCCTAACATGTTTAATAGCTTACATTTGTGTGCATCTGTCTTTCTAAGTGCATGCAGGGACTAGGATTGGCAACTCTGTTATTCTTGGCGTTTTGCCATTTCCTTACAGCACTGCGCTTATCCATCCAGACCTTCTCCACCTCAAAATCTACTCCTAGCTTTTGTTTTTCTCGCCCTGAATCTTTCTGCGCTTGTCGCGCCTTATTGTACTCACCACATCTTGCCCTGTTCTGTCATACTGGAAAGTCTTGACCGTTGACTTATGCTGCCTGGTTCTGCCTTTCTCCACCAATATGCTGCAAGGGTGGTGGTCGCTGCCGTGGTACCCTAGGGCGCCCCATCTACAAACTGTAGCGAATGAGGCGAACTGAAGCTAATGAAAATTTATTTTGCAATAAGCCACTATCATTGAAGAAAATATAAAATTTTAAAATTAAAACTTCAAAAAATTAAAAATTAAATATGCATAATAAAATTTTAAAATGTGTTTCCACTTTCAATGTTTCATGTAGAAATATAATGTTACAATTTTATTTTCGAAATTTAATTTTTTGTTATTTTTTTTTTGAAGGTTTAATGGTAACATTTTTTCTTCTTCAATGATAGTGACTTATTGCAAATGATACTTATTACTTTCTGAAATACAACTTTTGTTTGCCCCAAGTATATAAAATTATCCACTTGGTTAAGACTGTTCTCTTCTTCTTCTTCTTCTTTTTGTTTTTGTTTTTTTTTGTTTTTATTTTTTTTTTTTTGGATTTTTTTATATTAGTGTTCGTGGTGTTTATCGTGCCTATTATGTCACTTTCCTTCCAAACAACCGTACTGCTCTTCGCCAATTTTCAACATTTATTGTCTTTCTTATGCTTTTCATTATAATTCTGAGTAGAAGTATAATTTTATAGACATCTGTAAAAAAGAAGTCTGTTTGTCGTTGATATCCTTCTTAGCAGTGACCATAATGGTCGCTGCCCATATTCAGTCTAACAAAAGTGTCTAGTAGATTAGGGGACAGACGATTTAGCTCCATTAGGTTGGGAAATTTGACTAGTCAGCAGAGAAGCAAACAAGCGTGTTAGTGTTAAGTGATATGCGGTGCTGAAAGTAGGTTAGACGATGTGGTAGATGGTATTAAAGCGTTCAATAATGCCAATGTGGTGTTAAGAAAGGACGATTTCATAACACAGACTGTTGATTGTAGTATTGACGCTATTGCGGATGTTAAATGATAAAGTGAATTAGGGGTGCACAAAATTAGGAAATGTTATTTCAGCTAGACTTCGAGAAAACCTTTGTATTGCTGAGAGATGGAACAATGAAAGCTTATTTTAGCAGAGATTGTGTTCTGGAAAGTTGCTGGTGTCAGTTTTGGGAAATGACCCCGTGATGCCGAATAATTAGATGATATCGAAACTATGGCCGTTGGATACAGACAATCTTGCCATAAATGTTGTTAACCGTCATGAGCTCGTTTGCAATGGCCATTTGAAGCTCTTGGTGATGTGACATGGACAAGTTGTGAAGTTTCTATGAAAAACAGAGATTTTTTTTTTCTGGTAGAAAGAAACCAAGAGTGTAGAGAGATGCCTAAGTAGTCTGTATAAGTGTTTCTTTTGTAGATACTGTGGAATGGAAAGTTGAAGCTTTTGGTAATGTAAAAAGGGAAAAGTACTGACGTTGATGATTATGTAGTGTGAAATGTCTTTTCAGATAAAAATTCCAGACACTCTTGCCGTAAATACGGAAGTTAACGTTTAACTAATTTGGGTAACACGTTTTACTTAGTTTGGTCGACATATTTCTCACCTTGGCATGCTTATTTCTTAGTATGGCAGACATATTTTGCGACTTTTTATAAGGTTGGTTGAAATATGTAATATTTTTGTCATCATTTTTATTAGTTTTGCTACCATTTTCCCCCTACTTTGTATAAGTGCGGTTGAGATATTTCTTCTTTTTGGTCAACAGTTTTATTAGTTTGGTTAACAATGTTCCTACTTTTATAAGTTTGGTCAAGATATTTCTGTATTTAGCCAACATTTTTCCCATTTGGCTAACAAATTTTCCTAATTTGGTCGACATAATTCTTGGTTTGGCATACATATTTCTTGATTTGGCAATCATTTTTCGTAATTTGGCTAACATATTTCTTCCCATGGCTCACACGTTTCTTAATTTGCCTATCATTTTTTCGTAATTTGGCACTTACTTTTCTCACTTTTATAAACATTTGTCTTACTTTGTCACATATATTTATTAGGTTGCTCGGCCTTTTTTCATATTTTATTACTTCGGTCGACATATATCTTGATTTGTCTGCCATTTTTTCTTAGTTTGGCTAACATATTTTCCTACTTTTTTGTAAGTTTGGTTGAGTTATTTATTGGTTTAACCAACAGTTTTATTAGTTTGGCTAACAATTTTCCTACTTTCAGTAAGTTTGGTTAAAGTATTTATATATTTGGTCAACGTCTACTTTTTATCAATTTGGTCAATATATTCCTTAATTTGACCAACATTTTTCCTAATATGGGTAATACATTTTCTTATTTTGATCAACATCTTCATAAATTTAATAAGCTATGTATAAATTTGATTGAAATATTTTTTACTTTGGCCAACATTTTTCCTACTTTTGGTTAAATTGTTGCAACAAGTGAATAGGTACAATTATCTCGGAACAGTAATAACATCTGATGGAAGATGCCTTGAAGAGATTAGAACAAGAATCGCCATGGTAAAAGTAGCCTTTAGCAAGATGAAAAACATACCGACCAATAAAAAGATGTCAATTGAAACGAGAAAAAGAGTGTTGAGATGCTACATAGAACCTGTACTTTTATATGGATGTGAAGCGTGGACAATGAGCAGTCAGACTGAAAAACATCTGATGGCTGTAGAGATGTGGTTTCTGAGGAAAATGCAAAGAATACCATGGACAGCCAGAAAGACAAATGAACAAGTTCTTCAAGAAACAAATGAAGATCGTAAATTGATTAGAGAAATTAGACGTACACAGTCAAAATTTTTTGGGCATGTTATGAGAAGAAATTGATTGGAGAACTTGGTGACGACTGGTAAGATCGAGGGGAACAGACCAAGGGGAAGACCTAGAAGCAAGTACCTGGATGGCTTGGCCTTGTGGCATGGTCGAGACAGAAACACGGAGCTGATCCACAACTCTGGTGATCGAGTGAGATGGCAGAACATGACCGCCCACGCTTACCGGCATGGCACATGATGGATGGATGGATATTTCTTGATTTTGTCATCAATATGTAACACCCATCCACCACATGACACACATATGTACCGGCAAAAATAAAAACCAACAAGCAATCGCAGTTATTATATATATATATATATATATATATATATATATATATATATATATATATATATATATATATATATATATATATATATATATATATATATATATATGTTTATTTCCAGTATTTACTGTAACCTTTACTAAAGTAAACAAGCATAATATCAATATACATAAATGGGTGGTGCAATATGGGCTGTTATACATAGAAGGATCATATATGCACCATGTACAGTGTTGTCCAACGTTGGGTATTTATTAAACGAGTCGGAATTCTGGGCTATGATAGAGATAAACACTAATAGCTGAAATCGTATTTGTAGTGTATTTGGTTTTTGACGTTGTTGCATAAAGTCAGAATGTAAGAAAATCGTGTTCGTGTACTGTGTAAATAAAATCGTCAAAATTTTGTCTTTTTTTTTTAAATTAGTTGTGGAAGTTCTAAGACAGAAGCGTTATTGGAAGATGCGTGAAAAGCATTGAAGAGCGTGTGTTTCGCTGTGCCTACAGACTATATGATAACTGCAGTTGATTTTTAATATGCCCTTTTGACTTGTAAATGTCTTGTAAAGGTCTCTGTCCAGTTTTTAGGGTGGTCTGTGTGAGGACTAATAATAAAGTATAGACGCAAATATTTGTTGATCTTGTGATGTGTTTTGATACTACTCCAGTTGTCAGTGTATACTTGACTGATGTCCTCAGTGTAGAGAATCCGCTTTATCCTTGGGTTGTGTGTCGCTAACTGGATAAGAGTTTTCGTCTTATTTAGTGTTCTTCTCGCTGACTGTCACATCCCTATTGGTAGACGCTGGTCTCTGTTGCTGAAAAGGATGTTGAAGTTACTGTTGGTATTACACTGGCTGCTGATCCTGGTGTTATGTGTTCTTTTGAAATGTTACGTTGTAGATTGTCTTTCCTGTTAAAATGATGACCACAAGTCTGACATGAATACACTTGGTTCTTGGTACTATGGGTGCTCCGAATATGGCGAAGAAGATTACATGATTCAGTGAAGCCTTTCCCACAACTTGCACATAAGTGGTCCTCAGATTATTGCCTAGTAGACATCTTTTTATTTTTAGGCATTTTGACTAGCTACTTGATACTGCGACAAGCAACAGTCGACTTGACACACGTTCAAACTGAGACGGTGAATTTGGCGTTGAATATATTAAGTTTCTATCTTTCACCAAAGCTATGTAACTAGATGTTGGCTAGATAAATAAATCAAATACTCATACAACAAGATGTGTTGTTCATTAGTTTAGTATACGGTATCAAACTCAAACAAGTTTTCCCAGTCTTTGTTTCAATCGGTGATGAAATCTTTGCAAATGCTGTTGTAAACTATGGCAGAATAATGATGTTGATTACACATGAGATGCGTCTGGGTATGAATCTGGTTGATAATTATTACAGTGCAAATGTGAATGTCCAAGAACTGGAAATGAGAGAGAGAGTCGCTAACGCTGTCGATCTATATATGGCTGAGAAACTAGGTCCGTGGATACTCAGACCAAAAGGTGACGGGCAAACTGCCTACACTTGAGGGCAAATAACCATTGAACAACCACAAAACTGTAGACTCAATCTTTCGTCGTTCTTGTGTAAATAGAGGTAGTGAGTGTTTTATATAAGACATAACATAAGCCACATCTACAGTATACTCACCAGCCAATCGGTTGATGTCTAACATAAAATGTGAACCAATTCTAAGACTGACATCCGGATTTTTGTGTAAGCCATACGTGGGTGAGAGGTGGTGAGTTTATATAATACCTAAAACAAGGCCGCCTACCGTATACTCACCAACCAATCGGTGCTTGTCTAACATAAAATGTGGATCACTTCTGAAACCAACACCCGGCTTGGTTCTAAGCCAAAAGTGAACGAACAATTGTAGTGACGCGAAAAAGAGGTAAGATACATAGTGAAAGACAGACATCCGTATTTATTACAACTCTCTCTCTCTCTCTCTCTCTCTCTCTCTCTCTCTCTCTCTCTCTCTCTCTCTCTCTCTCACACACACACACACGTATTCTTGTTGCAGACATAACTTCACACGAGTGAGGTCTCTTAGCAGCTTTGAACATAATAGACTGGTCAATGCAAAGAAGTATTCAAACAACCAGAATACCCATATATCGGTTTGTATGCATTACATTTTGATCTGTTGGATTACTTCTAACACACTGATACATAAGAGTAGAGACGTGGGGGAATGAAATGGGGAATTAAAATACTAGCTAAGGAACTACAAGAAGGAAAGAAAATCGTTGAACAAAGAAATCCAGCAATATCTAGTGGGATTTAGTTTTAAGAGGCTAGACCAAGAATAACTATGATGAAGGTAGTCTTTTGCATGTTGGAAAACACTATGATGAAGGTAGTCTTTTGCATGTTGGAAAACACACTGACTAATATGAAGTCAATTACAACGACAAAAAGAGTGTGTAAGTACTACATAGAACCTGTACTTGCATATGAATGTGAAGCAATGATAATGAGAAGACAAGCTGAAAAGCATATAATGCTGGTTCTGCAGAAAAAATGTTTTAAAACAAATTCACAAGACAGACACATGAAACTCCCTCCAAATAATACATGGCACTAAAACAAAACATACAGCATAGCAGACACATAGACTCTATACCAGCTAAGTAAGGCAACACACTCTGATAATATATACATAAAAGACTCTTTACAATAGTACTACACATATCTATACACAGTGGTAAATGTGTCTACACAAATACACGATACTTTCATAAAGCCCACTCTAGTCAAGCTCGCAATACAGATATATAGAATCATGACTATTGAGGTGCTAAAAAATATTTGTGTTATTTTCATACCCAGCTGTTATAGAAGACCAAGTCACAACACCGCTGTGATGAGTTGACAGGTGTGACATGTATCAATTTGACCTATTGGTCAATCTATTTACATACCCAATAATATAGTATATCATCCTTTTTCAAGCCACAGGCGTTTTCAAAGACACAAGAATAACGAAATACTGCCATTTAAGATCGCTGTGACACATGGTGATACTGACTGTGATACCTTCTAGGCATACCACATGGTTTTAACTGATTAATGAGATATGCACTGAGTCTATAAGCCCCTACCGCAATTATGAGAATAATCGAGGGTAGTGTTATTGATTTTTAGTAGATGTCCCGACAATAAGTGTACAGCTCTTAATCTCCAAAAACATTTATATGGAGTATTATTACTTGGCAGATCTATTTGCAACAGCAGATGATATCAACCCCGGGATTACGGGATTAGTCCCATGATCTAAATTATGGTGAGTAATATTATTTACCCGACCCATTTGTAATGGTGAAATTAAGCCTCTGGGATTAAGGGCTTAGTCATATATACGGTCGTGTGTTATCGACTTTTGTAACAGCTGGCGAAGTTCATGGTTATGCTGTATTCTGCTTTTTTAGTTATTTTATATTTTGTTAAGCGTAGGTAGAATGGTGAAGACGGTTGAACGTGTTTATTACGACTCGATACTCGTACTAGCGGTCACTCGTCGCTGATCTGCCGTAGATCCCCCTCCTCCTCCAGCCCTTAGTAAACTAGACTTTTCCTACCCATCACACCGACCTTACCAAACTAAAGACATACACATGGGATGTCTTGACTTCACCCCTAATCACACCCTTGAGTAGCCATACCTTATTTTTTTAATTCCCTGACAGAAACACCGATGTCAACAACCTAAAGACACAACAAGGTGGTGCCATTGACATCACTATAATCCCTCACCACCACAACTCCCAAATAATATGGGTAGACTCATCCCGTTGTTCATAAGTTTTTAAAAACGCCCGCCAAAATACCGATCTTAACAAGTTAAAGAAAAAAATAATTAAATTAAAAAGTTTTTAAAGGGGACGTAATATTATAAAACATTTATCTATTATTTATTCACGAATTATATCAACTCGCTCCTCCTTCTGCACTTCCTAAAAAAATAGACCGCTCCTCCTGACCCTTCCCGCTCCTCCGGTTCTTAGTAAAATGTGGAGGCCTCCACATTTTGAGATAGGTACGCAACATATAATACTACACTCCACTTCTAGGTTAGACTGTAGAGAAACTATGGCTCTGTGGCTGGAGATGTAACTTGAGATGAAGAGGATATATGATCTTGTGGCTTCCACTTCTATGTTAGGCTGTAGAGAAACTATCATGTCGTTATGGTGTCCGCTGGTGAGACAACAATACATAAACATTTTGCAAGCCACCATAACATAAAAATTTGTGAGAAGACATGTGACAAATATTTGTGAGATGACAAAATAATCACGTGTGAGAAGACATACAACAACAAATACGTGTGAGAACATTTACAACAAACACGTGTTGATTGATTGATTGATTGATTGATTGATTGATTTAGGAACCGACATCACAGCAATCGGGGCATTCCCATAAGCGCTCCGTCAGCAGCCAGCGAAGAGTTCCATCACCAGTATTACCAGTAGCAATCTGATTATATGTCCGTCTCGCCTTTCCTCTGAGCGTCGAGCGTCGGCCAGATCCCCTCGTCACTCCTCGCTGTCTCAGTCTTGCCAGACGATGGTAATCCATTTGCTCCTCCGAGGTGTACAGTGCTCCCACAAGGCCGCAACCACGTATGCCTTGTCATGCATCAATACTCTACCAAGTTTTGCAGAGCCAGCCAATCTGTCCGCCTGTTCAATCTCCAGCACACCGGCATGCCCCGGAGAAAAGATCCAGGCGATCCTTGCCACCCGTGACCTCCGAAGCGAAGCAAGCTACTCTGCCCGAAGCTTGCTGTCCTCACCTTCCTCAGCATGCTTTCTGAGTCAGTTACAATCACGATGTGTGGGTGTGTGTGTGTGTGTGTGTGTATCGTATTCTCCATCCAGCGGAAAGCTGCACTGACCGCCTCCACCTCCATTCTTAAGCTAGATGATGTGATATCATATGCCAAGCTCTCCTGCACCAAGCGTTCACCATTAGCTTTTGCTAAGAACCCCCAGGCACTTCTCCTACCTCTCAACACCGACCCGTCTGTGTAGATAATTACATCACCTGAGCGAGCATTATCCTGAATTAGTTGCTGGATTTCCACTTCCGTGGCCCCTGCTGGCCACTCCCTGCACTCCCGACTCAATGTGATTATAACTCTGCACAAGTCTGACTGCTCCACTGGCACTTTGACCCACTCCTCTCCTCGCCTAATGTTCTCCAAGATGCACACCTGTCTGATAGTATTCTCCGCCTGAGCCATCCATGATTTCCCTCTTATCAGTCGCTGACCCTTAACGGCGTCCAGCGAATCATGCAACGGGTGATCTGTGTCTGCAGCGACTCTGATGTATGCCTTCGCCTGCATTACCTTGAGCCTACCAGCAACAGTCGGCAGATCAAGGATGTAACGCCTACAAACTACTGGTGTGTCTCTGGTGCATCCCAAAAATGACTCGTATAGCTTCGTTCTGTATGCGCTCTAATTTCATAAGCTGACTCTTTGAGACAGTGAGCAGTCCTAGTCCATAATCAATCACTGAGAGGATAAAGTGCTGGTATAGTGTGAAAAGCATTCTCTGCTCTGTGTCCATTGCAGCCATAGTTTTAAGTGCATTGAGTCACTTTTGAGACCTCGTCACAACCGTCTCCACATGTCCTTGAAGGACAGGCTCCTGCCAAATGTGATTCCCAGATACATCAGTTTGTTTTCTCTGTTGACGCTTCTAACATCTATCGCGAGGCTTGGGACACAGCTGTCACAATCCTGTTGTCCAGAGAGCACCACAAAACAGCACTCATTTCAGTGCACCAGTCAATCACTTTGTCTACTGTCACCTGTAGCTCCTGGGCTGTTTGATCCCTATCTCTCCCCTGCCTATATGCACGAATATCATCTGCAAATATCCTTTTTTTTTTACATTAAAAAAATATTATTTTTTTTTTACAATTTATCCTTCCAACCCCTGATGCTTCTGGGTTTGCAATCTTGCTCGTATACACGTTAAAGAGCAACGGTGAGATTGCAGATCCCTGTGGTAGTCCAATGGTTAAAATATGTGGCTCTGAGGTTCATGCAGCCAGACGGAGAGCAACCCGACGAGAATGCAGGATGGCTGCTATCCAGTTCACCAACCAGAGATTGACCCCCTTCTCCATCAGTGTGGTCATCAAAGTATCATATTGAACTCTATTGTATGCATCCTCGAGAGCAAGTGCTGCTGCCATCATTTTCTGTCTATTCTGGAACCCCTCATAAGCATCAAAGGCAAAAATAGCTGCATTTGACCAGGTATCTTTTCCTGGCCTGTAGCTCCCCAGGCCTCTTGGAAGAAGCTTCCCCGTTTCCAAAAAAACTATTGCAGCTTGACAGCGACTATCTTCTCTAGAATCTTCCCAAATGTATTTTGAAGGCTGATGATCCTAAAGCCGCTAAGCTTTGAATGATCCTTGAATGGTTATGGGAGAGGGATGAGATAGCTGTGCACCCAATCCTGCGGTACTGATGCTGTCCTAATGCTATGGTTAAAGCAGTCAGTCATTTCCTTCAGGTCTGCATCGCTCAAAGCCTTCATGTGGTCATACCTAACCCCATCCGGCCCTGGTGTCGTGTCTTTTGCCTTTTTAAAAATATGTTTAACATCTTCAACCCGTATGATGTCTTCATAATACATATTCTTCATGGTGCTAGATGATTCCTCTCTAACTGCATCTCTGGTGTCCGCATCATTATGATTGGTCTGCTCTAAAAATCTCTGGAGAAACGCCTCCCCTTTCTCTGTGTCTGTCGTCATGCGCACACAATCATCTCTATAAATTGTTCCCACTGTCATGGGCTGATCTTTTCTTTGCATTTGTCTGTGCAGTTTCCAGAATTTTCGCAGTGTTTTATCACCTCCAATCTCCTTCATGAAACATTCCCATTTTGCTTTTTTGGCCTCTGCAGCACAGCGCTTGAAGACTTCTACCTTCTCTTTCTTGACATTTATTCGCTGTGTCCACTTCCTCTCGTGAGCTTCAGGGTGTCTGTCGCACTTTCTTTAGCTGCTTCACTGCCGCTCTCTTTGCTTTCCAAGCATGGTCTACTTCTGGGGTCCACCATGGGCGATGCAAAAAAGGAGTTTTAACAGTCCTGTTGCAAGCCCCATGTCTGAGGCGTCCAAGAAGGCTATCGGTCCACTCATACCGGATGGTCTTGCGCGCTCTCCCAGCCTTAACTTTCCTGGATTTATACATCAGGACTGAGCATGGCATGTGATCACTCCCATGGTCATTCAAAACAGTCCACTTTACATCAAGGACTGATGACTGGAAAACAAGTGCCAAGTCAATATCTATGTCTGCATCGCTGGGCCTCATCGCCATTCTAGTCGGCCTACCATCATTTATGCAGACCACATCGGAGTCCACCATGGCATCCGCAAGGGCAATTCCCTGTCGGTTTTCTCCACTACTGTCCCAATCTCTGCTCCTCGCATTGATAGGCTTGTCCATGGGAATGGGATTCCCATGGGAAACGTCCCATAGGATGGGATGGGACGGGACAGCAAACATGTGTATTTCCCATGGGACACATGGGACAGTAGCCATGTCATGGCAACTTTTTTAAAAAACCTTTTTAAAGCCTTTTATCCTTCCTTTTTCTTTATATACTTGTATCAATTCTTTATCTCGTGGTGGGACACCGGATACATTAATACATGTGCGCATGCGATCATATTACCAAGGTTTCAATGCCCATTTTGAAAAAAAATTACTCGCATTACTTTAATGAAGATGATGAAGATTTCTTAAACCACATTCCGAAAATTGTTCAGATTAAAGGAATGCTGTACATACATGAGAAATTCAAAACTTTGTTTGACAAACTATAAATTGATGGTACTATATCTAATTTAATTTTGCTGTTATACTTCCTCCTAGACTATCAGTTGTACAAGGTTATTGTTGATATTGACGAAGAACCTTCCAGCAGCATGGTGAAGAAATATTGTCAGAACTTTGAGAAAATTATTGGAGACAAACTTTGGCCATATTGCGGAAGTTCTTTGGCAGTTACTGCAGCATTCCTTACTGGAGTTGACATCAAAGCCAAAATAGATGACATGGTTAAGTCAGTTGTTACTAAGAAGAAACGGAATGTGAACACCAATAAATGGGCCAATGATTGGATCGCTTTTTCTAAGTCTGTTGTTCCAACTGTTATTTCATTCATCAAAGATTTAAATCTTTCTTCTGAATCATCTGCTGTATGTGAAGTAGCAGGAGTTGTAGAACAAAAGCCGAAAAGTGATTTTGACTTATTTTTTGATCCTCCGCCAAACAAAACACTTAAGTGTGATGACCCCAGAAATAAATGCCTTGAGGATGAAGTCACCATGTTTCAAAAATATACGGCAAACAACTTTACAACCATTAAAGTATTGGAAAAATGAGCATAGGTTTCCACTGCTAACAGCAAGTGCGAAAATTGCTTTGGCCATACCAGTGTCCTCAGCGGCAGTAGAGCACTTTTTTAGTGCAGCTGGATTGTTGTTGAGTAAGTTACGAAAACGGATGTGTAAACTTTGGCATGTCTAAACTTTGGCATGTCTAAACTTTGCGTATATCAGATTTGCATGTAAGATGTAAATTGTGGAAATGGTTCAGGGATTACCTGGATTAACTGAATTATTAGAAACAGTCGATCAGCAGGAAATTGATAATTTGCTGAATGAGCAGAGTGACTCTGAAAAAGAATGAGAGTGTTAGAATGACACTGAATTGTCATATTTAGATTAAACTTTGTTTGAATAAAATAATCTTGAATATTAAAATTAATAAATTCTGTTGTTTTACATGTCTCTTTGTACATGTAGTCCTATTTAGTAGACACTAACACTAAACTTTCATAAATTTCATAATTTTATTTGAACTGTATTCCATATTAGTATTATCATGGGAATCCCATGGGATGGGACAGGCAAAATGACCGTGGGATGGGATGGGAATGGGACTGAAAAAAGTGTCCCATGGACAAGCCTGACCATTGAAATCTCAACATATAATTAGCCTATCACCTGGTAATTCCTCCAATTCCTTAAGCCAGTCCCAGTGTTCCTTTCTGACAAAACAGTCCACTGTGCCATATACATGTATGATGTTCCAACTTAAGCCACCAATCTCCATTTGTATACCCTGGATCTCTCTTGCACTGTGATTCCACTGGCTCAAGTCAAGTACCACATGCTTCACTCCTTCCTTCACCAGCAGACCTTGCCCATGTCTCCTCTGCCCAGTAGGGTTTATATAACTGGTGTACCCATGGCAATGGTATTTGTCTGTATTTAGTTCCTGGCGCATGAGGACATCGAAATCATATATTAGCCTCTCCAATACAGGACCTCTCTGCCTGGCACTACGACAATCCCAGTATCTCACCCGTAAATGGTTGAAACCTGGTCTCTCCACTTTTCGTCTTGTTCTCCTGGCGCCTGTACTCCTATTTTTATGCCTTCTTCTCACACCATTTCCTCGTCTTCTCGTCCTCACTCTCTCTTCGCTGGCCTCTGAAAGATGTGTCAAGCGCAGAGCACGTGCTTCATAGCTCCGGTGGCGATTCCCATGTTGAATTAATTTCATAAGCAAAGTTTGGGTATTGCAGGAAATAACCGGTCGCCCTAGCATTGTCTGCTTACTAGGGAAGAGGCAGGGGATGTCCCGCAGGAGTCCATACGCCTGGTGCCGCCCCGCACGCCTGCCAGACGTCCAACGCTCACGACCAGTTTACCCATGGCCATCCAGTTCCTCAGCACGCTGGTGCACCTTGAACTTGGGGGTTTATGTTTGGAGTTTTCCGTCTCCTAGATGGACTGCTATCCAAAGCTAACGGGTCCCACCTACCCGGGGGAGGGGTTAGAGCGTCCTTGACTCGCTTGGCAGGCATGTCTCCGATCATATGAGATATTTTCTAAGGAACTCAGATTCCACCCTGAGATCCCGCCTCTCCCTCTGTGTCCACCGCCAGTTGGCCTACGGCTGCTTATTGGATATTCGCAGCTAACCTCTACATCTAGAGGCCGTTCCACGATCCGCCACCTGTGGACGCGCTGGGTTGGGGATGGTCGCCCCAGCTTTACCCAGACAAACAAGTGTGAGAAGACATAATACAACAAATATATGTGAGAAGAGATACAACAAACACATGTGAGAAGACATACAGCAAACACGTTTGAGTAGATATACAACAAATACGTGTAAGAAAAGATACAACAAACATGTGTGACAAGACATAATACAACAAACGTGTGAGAAGACATACTACAAACAAGTGTGAGAAGACATAGTACAACAAATATGTGAGAGGACATACAACAAACAAATGTGAGAAGACATAATACAACAAACACGTGTGAGAAGACATACAACAGACGTGTGAGAAGGCATACAACAAACACGTGTGAGAAGACATAATACAACAAACACATGTGAAAAGACATACAACAAACACGTGTGAGTAGACACACAACAAACACGTGTGAGAAGACACACAACAAACACGTGTAAAAAGACGCGCAACACACACGTGTGAGAAGACATACAACAGACGTGTGAGAAGGCATACAACAAATGTGTGAGAAGACTTTTAACAAACATGTGTGAGAAGACATAATACAACAAACACGTGTGAAAAACATACAACAAACACGTGTGAGAAGACATACAACAAACACGTGTGAGAAGACACACAACAAACACGTGTAAAAAGACACGCAACACACACGTATGAGAAGACATACAATAAACATGTGTCTCAGTTGCTACAAGAGTCTAAACCTTGCACTCCTTCCACAGCTTTCGTGGCCGGGGCCGTGGGTCTGACATTGATTGTCCCAATCGTGATGATTGTGTTTGGTAAGTCTTTGTCTGTACATCATGAGTGTGTTTGGTAAGTCTGTCATGTAGATGTCATAATTGTGTTTGGTAAGTCTGTCATGTAGATGTCATAATTGTGTTTGGTAAGTCTGTCATGTAGATGTCATAATTGTGTTTGGTATGTCTGTCATGTAGATGTCATAATTGTGTTTGGTAAGTCTGTCATGTAGATGTCATAATTGTGTTTGGCAAGTCTGTCATGTAGATGTCATGATTGTGTTTGGTAAGTCTGTCATGTAGATGTCATGACTGTGTTTGGTATGTCTGTCATGTAGATGTCATGATTGTGTTTGGTATGTCTGTCATGTAGATGTCATGATTGTGTTTGGTAAGTCTTTGTCTGTACATCATGAGTGTGTTTGGTAAGTCTGTCATGTAGATGTCATAATTGTGTTTGGTAAGTCTGTCATGTAGATGTCATAATTGTGTTTGGTAAGTCTGTCATGTAGATGTCATAATTGTGTTTGGTAAGTCTGTCATGTAGATGTCATAATTGTGTTTGGTAAGTCTGTCATGTAGATGTCATGACTGTGTTTGGTATGTCTGTCATGTAGATGTCATGATTGTGTTTGGTAAGTATGTCATGTAGATGTCATGACTGTGTTTGGTATGTCTGTCATGTAGATGTCATGATTGTGTTTGGTAAGTCTGTCATGTAGATGTCATGATTGTGTTTGGTATGTCTGTCATGTAGATGTCATGATTGTGTTTGGTATGTCTGTCATGTAGATGTCATGATTGTGTTTGGTAAGTCTTTGTCTGTACATCATGAGTGTGTTTGGTAAGTCTGTCATGTAGATGTCATAATTGTGTTTGGCAAGTTTGTCATGTAGATGTCATGATTGTGTTTTTTAGTCTGTCATGTAGATGTCATGATTGTGTTTGGTAAGTCTGTCATGTAGATGTCATGATTGTGTTTTTTAGTCTGTCATGTAGATGTCATGATTGTGTTTGGTAAGTCTGTCATGTAGATGTCATGATTGTGTTTTTTAGTCTGTCATGTAGATGTCATGATTGTGTTTGGTAAGTCTGTCATGTAGATGTCATGATTGTGTTTTTTAGTCTGTCATGTAGATGTCATGATTGTGTTTGGTAAGTCTGTCATGTAGATGTCATGATTGTGTTATTTAGTCTGTCATGTAGATGTCATGATTCTGTTTGGTAAGTCTGTCAATGTAGATGTCATGACTGTGTTTGGTATGTCTGTCATGTAGATGTCATGATTGTGTTTGGTAAGTCTGTCGTGTAAGTTTGTCATTCATTCATGATTTTGTTTGGTAAGTCTGTCATGTAGTTGGTACGATTGCGATTTGTAAGTCTGTCGTGTAGATGCTATGATTGTGTTTAGTAAGTCTATCATTTAGATGTCCTGATTGTGTTTTAGCAAGTCTGTTATATAGATTTCATGATTGTGTTTGGTAAGTCTGTCGTTTAGATGTCATGACTGTGTTTGGTAAAACTGTCATTTATATATGTCAGGATTTTGATTGGTAAGTCTGTTGTGTAGATGTCATGATTGTGTTGGGTAAATCTGCCTTACAGATGTCATGGTTGTGTTTGGCAAGTCTATCATGTAGATTTAATGATTGTGTTCATTATGTCTGTCATGTAGATGTTATGATTTTGTTTGGTAAGTCCTGCCATGTAGATGGTATGATTGTGATGGTAAGTCTATCATGTAGATGTCATGATTGTGTTTGGTAATTTGTTCATGTAGATTTCGTGATTGTGGTTGCTAGGACTGCAGAAACAGATATTCAGGAGCTTGGCAATAGGCAAAGTCATTCGAGAATCAGTAGATAGACAATTCAGGAGTCAATAATCAGACATAATATTTCAAAAAAGGAATAAATGAAGATAAGTTCCAATATAGGTGCCAGTAAACAGAAAGCCCAGCCAACAGTCTATAAACAGGAGAACTAAACAAACATCTATTAAACAAATAAACTATTCTAGGAGTTAGTAAGCAAGAAAATAAATCAGCGGCCTGTATACACACAAATTCATACAGGTAGAAATACTAATTATGGAGCCAGTAACCAGGCAACTAAACCTTTGACCTGCCAAAAGATAACGCAATGCACACACCCTCAAAACACATAGCCAACTTCACAGATTAATTCACCAGCCAGTAAACAATTATTATAACCAGGAGCCAGTGAAATGAGAAAGACACCCAGGATTCTGTAAACGGACACATTAATCTGTCAAATTTATCCAAGAGCCAGGAACTAGCAATCAGTCATTCTAATCCAGGAGCCAGAACCCTGGAGCTATTTATCTGCCACGTTAATCCAAGAGTCAGAATCCTGGAGCTATTTATCCGTGACGTTGATCCAATAGTCAGTATCCTGGAGCTATTTATTCGCCACGTTAATCCAAGAGCCAGAATCCTGGAGTTATTTATCTGTCAAATTAATCCAAGTGTCAGAATCCCGGGGCCATTTATCTGTAACATTAATCCAATAGTCAGAATTCTGGAGCTATTTATTCACCATGTTAATCCAAGAGGCATGATCCTGGAGCTATTTATCCTCCACGTTAATCCAAAACTCAGATTCCTGGAGTTATTTATCCGCCACGTTAATCCAAGCGCCAGAATCCCGGAGCTATTTATCCGTCACGCTAATCAAGGATCCAGATTCCGGGAGCTATTTATCTGCCACGTTAATCCAAGAGCGAGATTCCTGGAGTTGTTTATCCGCCACATTAATCCAACAGCCAGAGTCCTGGAACTATTTATCCGCCACCATAATTCAAGAGCCAGAAGACAGCGATATGAATCCTGGTGCTAGTCTAAAGACCTAACGAACTAATGAATTTGTAAACGAAACAAACTAGAAAACAGCAGCGGGTAAGCTCATTCGGGAGGTTTTCAACAGGCAATCTAACCTAGGGGTCAGTACACAGTCTAGATAATCCATGAGACAGGCAACATATCCATCCATCTAGGAGCCAGCAAACACACACTATCATCCTAGAGCAAATAATTGACAGGCGAAACCAGGAGGCAGCGAACAAACAAAATATAAAAAAAGCCATTCAACAAACAAATGTACCCAAGAGACGTTAAACAGACACGCTACCTCAGGAGAAGGTTAATAGCCAATGTTAACGAGATACGTCAGCAGATACAATTATCCTGGAGTTAGTCTTGGAGTTAGTAAACAGACAAATTAATTTGGGAGCTAGGCACAATGAAAACTGAAGCAGTAGCCAGACAACAACACTGCTCAAGGACTCAGTAAACTGCCTAGTTTATAGAAGATCCTGTAAATAACCAAATTAAACCACAAGCCAACTAATAGAAAATCTATAATCAATGAGCCAATAAACATATCACTAATTCACGATACAGTATATAGACAAAATAATCAAAGATTAAGCAAACAGCTAAATTATTCCTCGGGCCAGATAAAGGACAAACTCATCCCGAGCCAGCTAACAGCCAAATTAGTCAGCCGCGAGTCAGTAAATATAAAATTAGTTCAGGAACCTGTAAACATAGAAAGTATTCTAGGAACCAGTAAACAGAGAAATTATTCCAGAAAGCAGTAAACACAGAAATTATTCCAGGAATCAGTATACAAAGAAATTATTCCATAAACCCGTAAACAGAGAAATTTTTCCAGAAACTAGTAAACAGAGAAATTATTCCTGGAACCAGTAAACATAAAAATTATTACAGGAACCGGTAAGCAGAGAAATTATTCCAGGGCCCAGTCAACAGAGAAATTATTTCAGGAACCAGTAAACCAAGAAATTATTCAGGATCCAGTAAACAGGGAAATTATTACAGGAACCAGTAAAAAGAGAAATTATTCCAGGAATCAATAAACAGAGAAATTTTTCCAGGAACCGGTAAAAAGGGAAATTATTCCAGGAACAAGTTAACAGTGAAATTATAACAGGAACTATTAAACAGAGAAATTATTACAGGAATCAGTAAACAGAGAAATTAATCAAGAAACCAGTAAGCAGAGAAATTATTCCAGGAATCAGTATACAAAGAAATTATTCCATAAACCCGTAAACAGAGAAATTATTCCAGAAACTAGTAAACAGAGAAATTATTCCAGGAACCAGTAAAAAGAAAAATTATTACAAGAACCGGTAAGCAGAGAAATTATTCCAGGAACCAGTAAACAGAGAAATTATTTCAGGAACCAGTAAACTAAGAAATTATTCAGGATCCAGTAAACGGAGAAATTATTACAAGAACCAGTAAACAGAGAAATTATTCCAGGAATCAGTAAACAAAGAAATTTTTCCAGGAACCGGTAAAAAGGGACATTATTCTAGTAACCAGTTAACAGTGAAATTATTACAGGAACCAGTAAACAGAGAAATTATTACAGGAACACGTAAACAGAGAAATTAATCAAGAAACCAGTAAGCAGAGAAATTATTCCATGAGTCAGTACATCGACAAGCTCACATAACTCACACAAGTGGAGTTAAGTAGCGTTAACGAACAAAAAAGCAGACATAAAAGTCAGCAGACCTAGTCCTAAGTCATATACTACTTGAGCTGAGGGATAAGGCAGTAAGATACGGAAATCACGGCCCTTGTTTTCGTGGAAATTTGACCACACACAAAGTCCATCACTGGGGGTCTGATAGCTCGCAAATCCGACTATATGATTGGAAAGTCCAGACACGAATTTCTCAGTTGTCTTGGCTCACTGTGTGACAACACACAACCTCAAGGCTTGTCCAAGTGCTCTTTACTTAACTGTTACTTGGTCGTGGATAATACGGTCTGAGTCTGGAGATGAAATAAAACAGAAGATTGTCAACTTGCAGGAAAATTCGGAATTAATCACACTCTATATAACTCGTAGCGTCTGGTAAGGACTAACGTGATGTAAGTCGTAGAGTGGTGTAACTCGCAGAGTGTTGTAACACGTCGGCGGTTGTAACTCATAAAGTAATGTAACTTGCATTGTTGTAATTCATAGACTGATGTAACTCGTAGACTGGCGTGAAACGTTGAGGGTTGTAACTTATAATGGGCTGTAACTCTTATTAGAGTGTTGTAATTTCGAGAGGGCTGTAACTGGTAGAGTGTAGTAACTATGAGTGGGCTGTCATTGGTAGAGTGTTTAAATTTCCAAGTGGGTTGTAACTGTTAGAGTGAGGTAACTTGTAGTTGGCTGTAACTGGTAGAGTGTTATAACTTCTAGTTTGTTGTAACTAGTATAGTGTTGTAACTTCTAGTTTGCTGTAACCGGTAGAGTATTGTAACTTCTAGTTTGCTATAAACAGTAGCGTATTGTAACGTCTTGTTGGCTGTAACTGGTAGAGTATTGTATCTTCTAGTGGGCTGTAACTGGTAGAGTGTTATAACTTCTAATTGGCTGTAACTGGTAGAGTATTGTAACTGCTAGTTTGCTGCAACTGGTAGAGTCTTGTAACTTCTAGTTTGCTGTAACAGGTAGAGTGTTGTATCTTCTAGTTGGTTGTAACTGGTAGAGTGTTGTATCTTCTAGTTTGCTGTAGCTGGTAGAGAGTTGTAACTTCTAGTGGGCTGTAACTTATAGGTGTTGTAACTTCTAATACGCTGAAACATCTATTGCTGTAACGTCTAGTAGGATGTAGCTGATAGAGTGTTGTAACTTCTAGTGGGTTGTAACTGGTAGAGTGTTTTAACTTATAGTGGGCTGGATCTATTAGAGTGATGTAATTTCTAGATGACTGTGACTGGTAGAATGATGTAACTTCTAGATGGCTGTAACTAGTAGAGTATTGTAACTTCTAGTGGGCTGTAACTGGTACAGTGATGCAACTTCTAGTGGGCTGTAACTGGATGAGTGATGTAGCTTCTAGTGAGCTGTAACTGGTATAGTGATGTAACTTATGGTGAGCTGTAACTGGTAGAGTGATGTAACTTCTAAGTGCTGTAACTGGTAGAGTGATGTAAATTCTAGTGGGCTGTAACTGTGGTGTGATGTAATTATAGTGGGCTGTAACTGGTAGTGTTATGTAATTGTAGTGGGCTGTAACTGGTAGAGTGATGCAACTTCTAGTAGGTTTTAACTGGCAGAGTGTTGTATCTTCTGCTGAGTTATAACTGGTAGAGGGTTGTTACTTCTAGTGGGCTATAACTGGTAGAGTGATATAACTTCTAGTAGTGTGTAACTGGTAGAGCGATGTAACTTCTAGTGGACTGTAACAGGTAGAGTGTTGTAACTTCTTGTGGGCTATAACTGGTATTTCCATCATGTCTATGTCAATTTTAGGAATCAACTTATTGTATCGCATCACTATTATTTTACGCTACACAAAGTATGTGCTCTCCATTTATTACATTTTTGTGAGAATGCTCACGATAATCGTCAGTGTAGTTGTGTGTAAAGTGTGGGAGTTTGTTCACATTAGCTTCAGTGATTATTTGAGGCATTATGTGTGTGTCTTAATGTGAGGATTGTGTTTGTGTTGGGGGGTGAGTTTGTGGTTGGGGGTATGTGTGGGAGGGCATGTGTGTGCCGGTGGGGTTATTGTGTGTAGCTGAGTGGGTGGGTGGAGAGATGTGTTTGTGGGTGGGGGAATATATGTGTGGATGAGGGATGTTTATGTGTGGAAATGTGAGTGGGTCGGTGGGGGTGCCAGTGTTGGCGAGGGATGTGTGTGAGTGGGTGGGTATTGGTGGGTGAGGGGTGTGGATGTGTGGGTGGGGATGTGTGGGTATGTGGATGGGTGTGTGGGTATGTGTGTAGGGAGATGTGTGTATGGGTGTGGCTGATGTGCTTATGGATGGAAGGGGTATGTAGTTTGGGGATGTATGTGTGTGGGTCGGTGTTGGTGAGTGGGTGAGGGAATGTGTGGATAGGGAGTTATGTGTGGATTGTTGAGGTGTGTGGATGGGTGGGAGAGATGTGTTGAAGTATGGGAGAAGTGTGTGGGTGGGGAGATGTGTGCGGGTGGGGATGTGAGTGGGTGGGTGGGGAGGTGTGGGTTTGTGCGGGATGTGTAGGTGGGTGCGGAGATAAGTGGGTTGTTGGGTGGAGGGATGTGAGTATGGATGGGGCGTGTGGGTGGATGAGTGATGTGTGGGAGGAGGATGTGTGTTTGGGATGCAGTGTTTGCGCTGGTGTTGGTGGGTGGATGTGTGGGTGATGGCAGGTGGGAGATTTCTGGGTGTTTGTAGGTGGGGGATGTCTGTGTAGGGGATGTGTGTTTGCGTGGGAGATGTGTGTGTTGGTGGGGGAATGTATATCGGCTGGGGATGTGAGTGTGGTTGTTGTGGTGTGTGGATGGTTGTGAAATGTGTGGGTGGTCTGGGAAATGTGTTTGTGGATGGAAAGATGTGTGGGTATGGGTGGTTGATGTGTGAGTGGGTGAGAGATATGTGGAAGTTGGTGCGGGATGTGCATGTGTGATGGGTATGTGTGTGTGGTTGGAGGGTGTGTGGGTGGGTGGAGTATGTGTTTGTGGGTGAGCTTGAGTTAATTGAGGTATGTGTGAGTGGGTGGAAAGATGTGTTTTTGTGGGTGTGGGATGTGTGTGTGGGTGGGTGCGAGATGTCTGGGTGGGTGGCGGGATCTGTGAGTGGGTGGAGGGATGAGTGGGGAATGTGTGGTGAGTGGGGGATGTGTGGTGGGTGGGAGATGTGTGGGTATGGGTAGGTGATGTGTGAATAGGTGAGGGATGTGTGTGGTTTGGTGCGGGATGTGTGTGTGAGAGGTAGGATGTGTCACATAACATGAGAATATACATTGTTTATGCTTACAACATTCATTTGACAATGTTTGTTTTTTTCCTATGTGAATGCATCATGCTCTGTTGATGAAGGAAACATGAGTGATTGGAAGGGCCGAATGTAAGTCGGGCCTATGCGCCCAACGTGTTACCCTTTGAAAATAAAGATAAAGAGTGATGCAACTTTTAAAGGGCTGTAGCTTGTGGAGTGATGTAACTTCTATTGGTCTGTAACTGGAGTGTGATGTAACTTCTAGTGGGCTATAACTTGTAGAGTGATGTAACTTCTAGTGGTCTGTAACTGGTAGTGTGATATACCTTCTAGTGGGTTATAACTGGTAGAGTGATGTAACATCAATTCGACTATAACTGGTAGAGCAATAACAGGCTGTAACAGGTAGAGTGATATAACTTCTAGTGAGCTGTTATTTCTAGAGAGATGCAACTTCTAGTGGGCTATAACTTGTAGAGTGATGTAACTTCTAGTGGGCTATAACTGGTAGAGTGATGTAACTTCTAGTGAGCTATAGCTTGTAGAGTGATGTAACTTCTAGTGGGCTATAACTGGTAGAGTGATGTAACTTCTAGTGGACTACAACTGGTAGAGTGATGTAACCTCTAGTGAGCTGTAACTGGTAGAGAGATGTAACCTCTAGTGAGCTGTAACTGGTAGAGTTATGTAATTTCTAGAGGGCTGTAACTGGTAGAGTGATGTAACTTCTAGTGTGCTGTAACTACCAGGCAGGCCAGAAAGGAACTTACATTTAGGAGCAGATGTCCCATTCTGTCTGGTTATAGTTTTATATCGGATCATCCGGCTCCACGTGCATGACCTTGTCTGTCCTGGGGAGGGGATGTGGCCGTCAGGTCGACGCAGACAACGGCGAAATAGTGTCAGGACACTATCAGGTGTGCAGAGTGCACGTGTGGCATAATCGGGATAAACAAAGAAACACAAGACAAATGAGTCCCGTGCACTAGAAGTAGTAGTATATCTGCGGACTACGCTTGAATTCAAAGCAAACTAACAAAACACAACCCCAAAAGTAGTTGTTAAAGGCTCCAGAAAATACACCCCCCCCCCCCCCGCCCTCAGGAAACCCGGGGCTCTCTATGGACGGGACAATGGGCGAAGCCAAGGTGAAGGTGACTGGAAGAGAATGCCACAGGCAAGGGCAGGTAATCGAGCTGAGACACTCGGATCACTCCAGGGATGAAAACCTCATTTTTAGATCAATGTTTGACCTGGTGGAGCAGAAACTTCCAGAGTTTGTCATCTCATAACTGAATGTGTGAGGCTTACTGAGGGACAGGGACGACGAGAGAGAGGGAGGCGGAGAGGGAGAGGAGAGGGAGAGGCGAGAGAGAAAGAGACGGAGAAAAAGAGGGAGCGGAGGGAGGGAGAGGTAGAAGAAAAGACACAGAGTAGAGTGAGTATATAGATAGACAATGACGAGATGAGCAGAAAGAGGAAATGCAGAGAGAGAGAGAGAGAGAGAGAGAGAGAGAGAGAGAGAGAGAGAGAGAGAGAGACGGAGAGAGAGAGGGAGAGAAAGAGGGAGAGGGAGAGAAAGAGGGAGAGGGAGAGAGAGGGGGAGAGGGAGAGAGGGAGGGATGGGGGGATTATATATAGGCAGAGAGGAAAGATGGACATAGAACAGAGAGAAAGAGAAGAAGGAATAGGAGAACGACTGGAGTTTGAAATAGTCCAATAGAGAGATGAGAGAGAGGTGGCAGAAGACAGATAAGCATAGAAAAGAGACGTTGGAGGAGAAAGATGAATGTTGTATGTTCTTCCGACATAAAGAAGAGCAAACAGAGAAATATGGAGAGACAGGGAGAATGGGAAGAGTCGAAAAGACATACTACAGAAAAAAAATTTATGTAGGAAGAGAGTGAGAGACAAAGAAATTAGAGAGAGAGAGAGAGAGAGAGAGAGAGAGAGAGAGAGAGAGAGAGAGAGAGAGAGAGGGAGGGAGGGCTGTGATAGATGAGAAATAGAGAAAGAAAGAGAGATAGTGAAGAGACAGTCACAAGGAACAGACAGACAGACAGACAGACAGACAGACAGACAGACAGACAGGCAGGCAGGCAGGCAGACAAACAGGACAACAGAAGAGTGGGTGTTGTAATATTATCGATTGATGTAAATTGGAATGTACACAGTGTGAACAAATTTATACAAGACAGACAGAGAGACAGACAGACAGACAGACAGACAGACAGACAGACAGCCAGACAGACAGACAGACAGACAGAAGGTAGGGGATGAAATAAATATTCTAGTTAAAGAACTGACGAAAAGCGAAAGATTAGCAACGTAATCATCACTGGATGACACACAGAGGACGACAAGCAAAAGTACATCTGACAGTTCATCTCTCTATGGGTACGTCTGACAGTTCATCTCTCTCTCTCTCTCTCTCTCTCTCTCTCTCTCGTCTCTCTCATCTCTCTCTCTCTCTGTCTCTCTCTCTGGGTACGGCTGACAGTTTCATCTCTCTCTCTCTCTCTCTCTCTCTCTCTCTCTCTTCTCTCTCTCTCTCTGGGTACGTCTGACAGTTCATCTCTCTCTCTCTGGGTACGTCTGACAGTTAATCTCTCTCTGGGTACGTCGGACATTTAATCTTTCTCTTCGTACGCTTGACAATTCATCACATTCTATGGGTACGTCTGACAGTTGATCTCTTTCGCTGGGTTCGTCTGACAGTTCATCTCCTTCTCTGGGTAAGTATAACAGCTCATCTTTTTCACTGGGTATGTCTGACATTTTATCTCTTTCTCTGTATGTGTCTGACAGTTTATGTCTCTCTGGGTATTCTAACAACTCATCTCTCCCTGAATATGTCTATCAGTTAATCTCTCTCATGGTACGTCTAACAACTCATCTATTCCTGGTTACGTCTTTCTCTCTCTCTCTCTCTCTCTCTCTCTCTCTCTCTCTCTCTCTCTCTCTCTCTCTCTCTCTCTCTCTCTCTCTCTCGTGTATTGCAATAAGGGAATGTAAGTTCTATTCATCTTGTGTTTATAAAATTTATGATTACGCATTGTTGAAATGTCTAGCAAGTATGGCTCAGTAAAGATGGGGATAGAGTCGCACATTTAAATATCTGCCATCTGTTAGCGAAGATGCCCGAACTTTCAATTATACTTAATCAAAATTTTCACATGTTCGGCTTTAGTGAAAGTCGATTAAATGGTAACATGTCAGATGACAACATGCTATCAGAGGTTTTAAAGTTATTAGAAGAGATTCTTATCAGAAACATGAGACGGGTATTGCAGTTTATATTTCTAACTCGCTTAACGTCTACCGCAGGCTAGATTGTGAAACCTGTGAGAGTGAATGTGTATGGCTTGAGATTAATCTTCAAAACAGCATACCACTAGTAGTTGGCTATCTATATCGAAATCCCATTGCAAGGAAACATCTGGTACTAAAAATTCACCACTGTGATGGATGTAGTCTTAAGTAATGCGAGAGAAATCATACTGCTTGGAGACTTCAACATAGACGGAAACAAATCTAACAAAAATGGGAAAATATACAGCATATAGTTATATAACTATAATTTATGTAACTTCCAACAGTTAGTCAAACACGCCACTAGAACAACAATATCATCTGCTGCACTTATAAATCACATATATACTACATGTGCTGACAATATCACAGAATGTACTGTACCTATTAATGCAATGAGCGATCACTACCCAGTATGTTGCATGTGGTTGAAAAAGGTACCAAATCTCCGAAACTCAAAAACATAAGTATAAAATATAGAAATTATAAAAATGTCAATCAAGAAGTCATGTTACGAGACTTGCTCAGCTCATCTCTGGACTATGTTTATCAGCTTCCTGACCCAGATGATGCTCTGGACCGCTGGCTGAAGACATTCCTGAGTATTTTTGATAGGCAAGTTCCATTTAAGGATGTTCGAGTTAAACATTAAGCTAAGCCCCCGTGGATCACACAAGAAGTCGTTAAAATTATGAAAGACCGATACAGGGCACATAGAAATAGAGATCTAACCACGTACCGTAGGTCTGAGAAACAAAGTTCAATATGTTATTCGAAAGGAAAAGAACAACTACTTTAAGAACCTAATGAATAAATAAAACCAACACCAAATATATATGGAAGGCAATCAATACCTCGACAAGCAAACACAAGTCATCACAATCATTACCATCAAAACAGGTTACATGTGATCAATTTAATATTTTCTTTCAATTTGACATAAACCAATTAAAGGCTGCAATACCAGATTCTCCACATGACATATCTTTATTGTCATCAGTGTCATCATTTTGTGAGAACAAATGTTATAGGAGACATTCCCTCCAATGTACAGCTAATGACGACCACTGAAGTGTTTTCCTCATCTCAGTAACCTAAAATAAAAATAACTCATCAGGACTAGATGGGATCAGTAATCGGATCCTTCGCTACGCTGCACCGGCGATCTGCGAGTCACTAACTTTTATATATAATCAGTGTCTCACCAAAGGTCACTTCCCATTAGCCTTTAAAATTGCTAAAGTGTATCCTCATTTAAAAACGGGTTCATTAGACGGCCGTCTCATGGGTAACTATAGGCTAATTTCCATATTATCCTCACTATCCTAACCACTAAAAAAGCACACTCACAAAACAACATTAGACCACTTAGTTGGCCACAAACTAATAATTGACAGTCAGTCAGGGTTTTGGCCACAATATTCTTTCATGCGGTCCTAGAAAACGTGATAGAAAACTGGCATCACAATATTAACAACAATACTCTATGTGGAGCGGTGTTTATAGACTTTAGAAAAGCATTCGATATGATATATCATACCATTCTTTAAATTAAAAAAAAAAAAAAAAAAAAAAAAACCTAGAAACAATGAAAATGAGCTTTAATATAGTGACATTAATAAAAATCATTTTTATTACACAGAAAATAAGTAGTATCGCACAATAAATCATTATCTCAAGCTATCACCATTAATATTGGAGTACATCAAGAGTCTATACTCGCCCCTCCGTTATTTGCCATTTATATAAATGATCTTCCCCTATATATTTCGTCGTCCTGCGATCTTTTTGCTGACGACTGCACAGTATATACACAAACGCCATTGATTGCAATATACTAGAATCATCCTTGCAACAGGAAATAACTAGTGTAGTTAAATGGAGTCTTGCAAACAGCATGCAAATTAATATTTCTAAAACAAAACGTATGTTAATAGCGACAAGGCAAAGACTTCACACTCTAAACTCACAGAGAACTCTTCAGCTGCACATTGGTAGCACGCCTTTAGAAAGTGTAACCGAGCACAAGCCACTAGATCTTATCATTGATCAAAATTTAACCTTTAAGTCCCATGTTCATGCTCTCGATAAACAAATAGCCAAAAAAAAATTTAAAAAATTATACCAACTTGCCAAAATTAAAAATGTCCTTGACGAAAACACAAGAAACATATTCTATACTTCCCACATACAAACACATATTGATTATTGCTTCACAATCTGGGACGGATGCTCTAAATCAATAACAAAACGCACTTTTTCACTCCAGAAAATGGCAGTGTGTTTAATTAATTGTGTAAAGCTTACCGACACTTCTGACCTACACGAACGTCTTCATTACTGCCACTCCACAAACGACTTTTTAATAAGACTAAACTAATTCACAAAATCCTATTTCAAATTGCTCCAAGCTACCTTTGGCCATTGTTTAAATTTTACGCAAGACTTAGCGAACGACTAAATATGCTTCATGTCCCTAAACCTGGGATCAATCAATCATGTGCCATGCCGGAAAGCGTGGCGGCCATGACTCGCCATTTCACTCGATCATCAGAGTCGTGGATCAGCTCAGTGTTCCTGTCTCGTCCATGCCATGTGGCCAAGCCATCCAGGTATTTTCCTCTCGGTCTTACTCTTGGTCTGTTCCCTTCGATCTTGCCAGTTGTCACTAAGTTCTCCAATCCTTTCTTCTCATAACATGTCCAAAATATTTTGACTGTCTACGTCTAATTTCTCTAATCAATTTACGAGTTTCATTTGTCTTCTGTAGTACTTGGTCATTGGTTTTTCTACCTGTCCATGGTATTCTTTGCATTTTCTTCAGAAACCACATTTCTGCAGCCATCAGATGTTTTTCAGCTTGACTGCACATTGTCCAAGTTTCACATCCATACAAAAGAACAGGCTCTATGTATCCCCTCAACACTCTTTTTCTCGTTTCAATTGACATCTTTTTATTGGTCAGAATGTTTTTCATCTTGCTAAAGGCTACTTTCGCCATGGCGATTCTTGTTCTAATCTCTTCAAGGCATCTCCCATCAGATGTTATGACTGTTCCGAGATAATTGTATCGATTCACTTGTTGAAGAATATTCCTATTTACTTGTATATTAAATTGTGGTACTTTGTTCTTCCTAGTGACGACCATAACCTGTGTCTTTTTACAATTTAATTCTAACCCCAGCTGCTCACTGTGCACAACAACAGCAGATCACGCGCAACAGCAGATCCCAGCGCATTGTCTGCAATCAATACTGTATCATCTGCATATCTAATGTTATTGATGTTTCGTCCTCCAATGCTGATTCCATTTATATCTTCTACATTTCCGAAAATATTTTCACTGTACAGGGAAAAAAGATCTGGAGACATGACACATCCCTGCCTAACACCTCTCTTAATAGGCTGATATTGCCCCACTTCATTATCAATCCTTATGGCAGCTTGTTGTTTCCAATATATGTTTTTTATAAGTCTAATATCTTTCCCATCAATTTGTAGATCTGCAAGCATATCCACCATGTTGGCATGTCTAACTCTATCAAAAGCTTTTGTGTAGTCAATAAAGCAAAGATGTATATCCTTGTTTACTTCTATAGCACGTTCAATAACTGTTCGCAGCATATACACAGCATTTACTATACCCTTTCCTTCTACAAACCCACATTGTTCTTCCCCTATTTCAGGGTGTAATTTCTTTCTCACTCTTTGCATGATAATTCGTAGCAAAATCTTTGTGATGTGACTCATTATACTAATTGTTCTATGTTGATCACATTTCAAGGCTCCTGATTTCTTTGGAATTGCAATAAATACAGAGTTACATAATTCAGAAGGTATATCTCCAGTATCATATAATGTGTTCAGCAGTCTGGCGACTTGATCTAGTCCATATTCTTCTAAAGCTTTAATTATTTCTGTTGTGATGTTATCTGCACCGGGGGCCTTGCCAGCTTTCATATGCTTAAGAATATTTTGAACCTCCATCTTCAAAATTGGTGGTCCTTCATTATTAAATCTAATATCATACTGTTCCTCTCTGTTATCCCCATAAAGGTTTTTCACATAATCTGTCCATACATGTATAATCTGATCTTTTCTATTATGATTTTGCCATCTTTAGTTTTTATACAGCCTGTTGATGTACTTGCTTCTTTTATTAGTAAGTTCCTGAATTCTTTTGTGCACTAATTTGGTATTTTGACTGTTGTGTTGTTTTTCAATTTCTAAGCACTTTTCCTCAAGCCATGCTTCTTTTGCTTCCTTACATAATATTCTTACTTGTCTGTGGATTTCTTCATATTTGGCAGAATTATTTTTGTTGAGTCTTCTAGTTTCCATTACATTTCTTACGACCCACCTTCTTTAATTATGGAATAGTTGATTCTGCAACCATTGTCTCTCGAAATAGATCCTACGCCTGCCGTCGCGAAACTTGAGACCATAACCAACAAATATCTGTCAGCTGCCATCAAAGTTTCATCCACCACCTGCCTTCCGTGGCTTCTTTTGAACACTTCCAATAAACGAATACGAAATATCACCACATAATCCACAGGAAAACACTAAACTACGTGAAACACTAAACAGCGTAAAACAGTAAACAGAGTCTCCAAAGAATAAACGCGTCACTTCGTCAAACCTGGGATAGACATATAAAACAAGCTTAGTATACACTACCGCTCAGTTGTGGAACAATCTTCGACAAGAAATCAAAGACACCACTGTCACAATCTCTTTTGGAACAGAATGAGATTGGTCATTGTCTAGATCCTGATGCTCCTTCTATATCACTACAGAGTGTAAGCTGGGTTAATCCCATGTCCCACAACACAAGTCATTACTGTAGTACAGATCTATTAGTCACTGAACAAGATTGAGTTTGCGCACATAATATCCCTTTAATGATGAATGAACACGGAAACAAGCAACATATATAAATCCAGTCACAGTAATTCCAGAATATATCCTCATCACAACCTAACACTCGAATAACACTGCCTTCTCCAGGCCTACTTAATCTCTTCCACCACCACAGTTAACCAGCCACTATTCCCGGCCCGAACTCACTCGATCCAACCCACTCTGGGTCTAGGCTTCACCTAAATTATCCGACCCTCACTGGGTCTAGACTGCAACTAACTATCCGACCCTCTCTAGGTCTAAGCTTCAACTAACTATCCGACCCTCTCTCGGCCTAAGCTTCAACTAACTATCCGTCCCTCTCTCGGCCTAAGCTTCAACTGACACTCCAGTCTCCTGACTCCACACAACACTACTCCTCAGCCCAAAAACTGTCTGCCTCACAACCACACTAGCGGGCTGACGCCTTCTCGACTCCACCCTTAAACTCACTGCCTCCAACCTTCCCCGTCTGTTTTCTTATTTGTTCTTTTCCGCTGACCTACCACCCAGCCTTATTTCTCAGGCCCGGTCACTTGTTTATGTACTAGCACTTTCGCTCCGGGCAATAATCCCAATGTTGATGAACCCAGGCATGTTACAATACCCTCTCCTCAAAAGAAAACATCGTTTTCAAATGATGGTATGCTTTACAAAACACAAAAATAATGGCCCTGTAACATAGCCTGGGTAGCCGTAAGTATGACTCCATCTTACTCTGGCTACAACACTAAATAATACATAAAGTAATCATAGTAACCTCCCATATTCCCCACACATCAACACAACCAACTTTCCATCTTGTGTACCAATGCGTGAGCTAATATATCATAGAAAACATTATATTTGTGTATCCGCAGGTCTATTAATATCTTCAAGAACACACAAACTATGTAACTTTACTAATAATTGTCCAGTAAACTAATAATCGTTCCATGAATACATGTCGAGGCGCTGCATTGCCTTGTCTTCCATCGCCCAATATATTGTATTAATAACAAACCATAATAACACACGCCAGATAGGATATAGAACCACATGTTAATTGTTTATGTGGCCTCATGCCCTTGGTAATTCCTTGACAGCAGGTCTGCCATGGTGTTGTCTTCACCCCGTATGGGCATCGGCAGAAATGCGTATTCCTGCAACAATATGCTCCAGCTAATGAACCCGTGCGTTCTTCATCGCTGCCGTATGGATGAATGTAAAGTGGTCTGTGGTCAGTTTGTAGAATGAATTGTCTGCCCAACAAGTATCTGGAGAGTTTGTGTACCGACCATATATCAGGTGGTTCTTTTCTTGCATCAAACATCCGCCGATTCCTGTCGATGATGCGTCTCGTGTACCCATAACTCATGGTCCCTATATATGTAAAACACCTGTAGGCTATCCATAAACCTGGGTCAGTGATGTCGTTAGCACTCTTTTGAATTGACTTAACTTTCCTATCTGTATCTTGCACCGTTACACCGGATTCTCTGTTTAGTTTGACCTCTTTACTAAATCCTGGCCAATATAACTGGTACACTGCTCTCTGCTGCGTACGCATTATTCCTATGTGCCCTGCACATGAAATATCCTGAGCTGTTCTTATATATCGGTCTCTATGCTCTAAAGGTATCCCACCTTGGTTGCTTATAGTCTTGTCATCTGACACATCGTTAGTGAAACTATTATTCGTCCCTTCAAAGCCACCCCTCTCGTTCGTTAATCGCTTATGTTCTGGATTACCATACATCTGACAATCATTTTCAAGAGTGCTGTCTCGTCTTTGACAGTCACTAGGGCTTTGCTTGGGATCAGTCTTCTCTTTTTCAGCGGTGCTATCATTCGTCCCTGTTTGGTTGTCAACTTCAAGTGCCTCTTCTTCTTCAGCTATAGTATCTAATCTAGGTTTTCTTCTGGTAACTACCTCGTTACTGCTTACACCATATTTGTGGTACCAATGAACTACTTCCTCTTCTGTACACTCTTTAACTCGTGGCACATTTCCAATGATCAGATCTGCCACTGGTGAGTCCAGAACACACGCTGTCACTCTTCCTGTGATATATGGTGTTGTCACTGTGATCACGGCCAATGGGTAAAATTCTACTGTACCATTAAACGTTATACATCTAACCTTTTTCCCTGTGTAATCCGTGAGATGTACAAGACTTTTTCTAAACCCGATAGTCGTACAACCGGAATCCATAAGTGTCACTGCTTCACTATCAATAATAAATCCATGATGCAGATTCAAACTTCCTCCTGCATGCACTGCTGATCCTGCTTGAAATGTGTGACCGCCCATTAAGACAGGCTGACTGTCTTTATCAAAAAGAGGTTTGCATCCACTACAACTCTCATTATTGATTGTCTCAATCACTTGCGCTGCATTTGAGTGCTCAGTTTCCCCCATCATACATTGATAGCGAAAGTGCCCTATCCCGCCACATTTGAAACAAATAATGTCCTTCCTCCTATTATTTGTTTGCCCACTGGATGGTTGTACATCACACTGTGCTGCCTTGTGTCTCCAGCTCCCACAATTAAAACATCCGGAATAACTATTTCGGACGCCTCTTAAATTTCCCCTGTGGTATGGGTAACGTCCTGATCTGCCAAAATGGTTGCCACGGAAACCATGGCATAGATTGGTCGTTGTCTAGATCCTGATGCTCCTTCTATATCACTACAGAGTGTAAGATGGGTTAATCCCATGTCCCACAACACAAGTCATTACTGTAGTAAAGATCTGTTAGTCACTGAACAAGATTGAGTTTGCGCTCATAATATCCCTTTAGTTATGAATGAACACGGAAACAAGTAACATATATAAATCCAGTCACAGTAATTCCAGAATATATACTCATCACAAGTGTTGTTTGTCCATCAAGAATGATGATGACCATTCATTTCATCCAGTGGGGTTGAAGGTATGGAGCGACGTTGGATGAAGAATGATTTGCGCGATGACTTGGATTAAAGTGAGGAAGAGTTGCGCAATTCGTTGACCTCACTCTCCCGCCCGAGTCCATCTGAGTCCAGTGGCAAGACAAGTCGAGACGACTGGAGACGAATACAGGTGCAGTGGATGACCAGGGCGCTCTACGTGCCTTGCCGTGCTCATTACGTTCCACAACGCTTTTCAGGTAAACGCCGTCTTGCCCGTTGAATCAGGAATGATTTCTTCACGCAGTCTGCCGAATCCTGTCTTCACATGCTGGGTAGGCATACCCTAGTTTAAAGCTTGGTTTGACACCACATCGGCTACTCATGCCTGGTTTAGCCAGCCTCTCACAGCTATTGCCCGGGAGGTGGCCGCTGTCGCATGCTGACAGCTACTAGGAGCCACAGGCACGAGCTGGGTGTCAGGCTTGGACCAGTGGGGGATGGGTCCTGAAAAGGACATGAGAGTCATCCTTACCAAAGGTGCTACAAATGCCTGACACCCCGTATCCCCCCCCCCCCCTCATCACAACCTAACACTCGAATAACACTGCCTTCTCCAGGCATGTTTAATCTCTTCCACCACCACAGTTAACCAGCCACTATTCCCAGCCCGAACTCACCCGATCCAACCCACTCTGGGTCTAGGCCTCAACTAACTTATCCGACCCTCTCTGGGTCTACACTTCAACTAACTATCCGACCCTCTCTCGGTCTAAGCTTCAACTAACTATCCGACCCTCTCTCGGCCTAAGCTTTAACTAACTATCCGACCCTCTCTCGGCCTAAGCTTCAACTGACTCTTCAGTCTCATGACTCCACACAAACTACTCCTCGGCCCAAAAACTGTCTGCCTCACAACCACACTAGCGGGCTGACGCCTCCTCGACTCCCCTTTAAACTCACTGCCTCCAACCTTCCCCGTCTGTCTTCGTATTTGTTCTTTTCCGCGGACCTACCACCCAGCCTTATTTCTCAGGCCCGGTCACTTGTTTATGTACTAGCACTTTCGCTCCGGGCAATCATCCCAATGTTGATGAACCCAGGCATGTTACAACCACCAATCATTATACATACAGTAATCTGTTTGAACATTACCTAAGTACAGACTAAATGCCCCCCTTAAAAAAAAATAATAATGGAAAATTATCTCAAACGATATTATTATACGTTACACCTTCCTTTGGGTATTTATAACGAACATGTTAAACATTGCCTCAGTGAGCCATGTATTATTGATTATTTTTTCATGCGTTTTAATGCTTATTTTTCTTTGTTATCTAAGATTAGCTTCATAAGTGATATTGAAATAAAATAATGTATGAGTGGAAAATGAGAAGAAGGGCAGGATGTCAGAACGGGCCTGCGTGCCCAATTCGTATCCTTTGAAAATAAAGTTCTCTCGTTCATTCGTTCTCTCTCTCTCTCTCTCTCTTTCTCTCTCTCTCTCTCTCTCTCTTTCTCTCTCTCTCTCTTTCTCTCTTTCTCAATTTCTCTCTCTTTTCTCTCTCTCTCGCTCTCTTTCTCTGGGTAAGTCTAATCTCTCTCTGGATACGTCAAATCTCTCTCTCTCTCTCATCTCATCTCTCTCATCTCTCTCTCTCTCTCTGTGTGTGTGTGTGGGGGGGGGGGGGGGGGTACGTCTAATCTCATTCTTGGTACGTCTAATCTCATTCTGGATACATCTAACCTCGCTAATGGGTACCTCGAATCTCTCTGGGTACTTCCAATCTCTCTCTGGATACGTCTAATCTCTCTCTGGATACGTCTAACCTCTCTAATTGGTACCTCTAATCTCTCTTTCTCTCTCTCTCTCTCTCTCTCTCTCTCTCTCTCTCTCTCTCTGGGTACTTCTAATCTCTCTTTCTCACTCTCTCTTTTGGGTATGCCTAATCTCTCTCTCTCTCTCTCTCTGGATACGTCTACTCTCGCTCTCTCTCTCTCTCTCTCTCTCTCTCTCTCTCTCTCTTTCTCTGAATTCGCCTCGTTTCTCTCTGGATACGTCTAATCTCTCTCTATGTAAGTCTAATTTCTCTCTGGGTATGGGTAACGTCACATCTATATCTGGGTACGTCTAATCTCTCTTTCTTTCTCTCTCTCTCTCTCTCTCTCTCTATCTCTCTTGCTCTCTCTCTCTTTCTCTCTCCCTCGCTCTCTTTCTCTGGGTACGTCTAAGAGCACATCTTTCTCTGGGTACGTCTTATTTCTCTCTGTGTAGATCTATGAGCAATCATGATTGTAGATGGTAATGCCGACAGTGTTGTATGTTCTTACACAGAACATGTAGAACGCGAAATGGGTAAGTAAACACGACTGAGGCTGGCATACGTGCCCTTTCTAATTGCTGGTCGTGGGTTTGAAAAAAGAGAAAAACCTTCAACGGAGAGATGAAACAGATTGTCAGACAACATGGGGGCCCTAGTAACTGCTGTTTATCTTAGAGACAAAGCGAATCTAACGACGCGGTCCGCTCCTACCTTTCAGGTGGAATGGGATCAGCCCGGCAGATAAACATCGGCTGGTGATCATTGTTTGTAGTTCTAAAAAAGTCGGTTAGAGAGGGATCGAGTATCCCCATGGGACTGGTCTTCCAGGTAGGCACAGACAAAATAGGTGGCTAAAGTCAGACAAGACAGACTAGGACAGACATTATAAAACATGTAGTCAGGACATGGACCTGCAACATTTAGTAGAAGCGGTTGTTACACACAGTGAACAACCTGGGTTAGAATTAAATTGTAAGAAGACACAGGTTATGTTCGTCACTGGGAAGTAGTAAATACCACATTGTAATATACAAGTAAATGTGAATAGTCTTCAACATGTGAATCGGTACAATTATCTCGGAACAGTCATAACATCTGATGGGAGATGCCTTCAAGAGATTAGAACAAGAATCGCCATGGCAAAGGCATCCTTTTGCAAGATCTAAAACATACTGGCCAATAAACAAATGTCATTTGCAACATGAAAAAGAGTGTTGAGTTGCTTCACAGAACCTGTACTTTTGAATGGAAATGAAGCATGGATAATGAGCAGACAAACTGAAAAACATCAGATGGCTGTGGAAATGTGATTTCTGAGGAAAATGCAAAGAATACCAAAGACAGACAGAAAACCCAATGACCAAGCCCTACAAGAAACAAATGAAAACTGTAAATTGATTAGAGAAATTAGACGTACACAGTCAAAATTTTTGATCATGTTATGAGAAGAATATGAATTGGAGAACTTGGTGACAACTGATACGATCGAGGGGAAAAGAACAAGGGGAAGTCAGAGAAGTAAATACCTGGATGGCTTGACCACGTTGTACTGTCGAGACAAGAACACTGAGCTGATCCACGATTCTATTGATCGAGTGAGATGGCAAAACATAACTGCCCACGCTTACCGGCATGGCACATGATGATGATGATTCAGGACATACGTACTTTCTTAAATACAATATTCTAGACATGGCATTGTCATAACTGCCATTTACTGCTTATATTGTACCTTGAAGTATGGTGCGGGAGGGGGTGGGGTGTGTCTTGAGCCTGAGGAATTAAAGCGGCCTGGATAGTGCAGTCGCCGCGAACTGTGCAGATTAGGATTTGCCACCGTCAGAAAACAATCAATACATTACAGCGAATTCGAACCCGGGTCTCCCACAGGAGAATCCGACATTCTAGATACTAGGCCAGCCGCTGCTCATTCTAAGCCTGTCAATCGAAATAGTCTGTGACAGAAATTCTAGACACAACAATCTAAGGCAGGACAGTTAGGAGCAGACACAGTAAATCAAGACAGTATAGAGACAGACAATCTAAGACCGGACAGTGTAGGGACAGACAATCTAAGACCGGACAGTTTAGGGACAGACAAGCTCATAGAGGCAAGTCTAGGTACACACTCTAAGACAGGTGGCTCTATGGACAGACAATCTAAGACAGGACAGTGTAGGGACAGACAATCTAAGACAGGACAGTGTAGGGACAGACAATCTAAGACAGGACAGTGTAGGGACAGACAATCTAAGACAGGACAGTGTAGGGACAGACAATCTAAGACAGGACAGTGTAGGGACAGACAATCTAAGACAGGACAGTGTAGGGACAGACAATCTAAGACTGGACAGTTTAGGGACAGACAAGCTCATAGAGGCTAGTCTAGGTACACACTCTAAGACAGGTGGTTATATGGACAGACAATCTAAGACAGGTGGCTATATGGACAGACAATCTAAGACAGGACAGTGTTGGGACAAACAATCTAAGACAGGACAGTGTAGGGACAGACAAGCTCATAGAGGCAAGTCTAGGTACACACTCTAAGACAGGTGGCTCTATGGACAGACAATCTAAGACAGGACAGTGTAGGGACAAACAATCTAAGACCGCACAGTTTAGGGACAGACAAGCTCATTGAGGCTAGTCTAGGTACACACTCTAAGACAGGTGGTTCTACGGACAGACAATCTAAGACAGGTGGCTCTATGGACAGACAATCTAAGACAGGACAGTGTAGGGACAAACAATCTAAGACAGGACAGTGTAGGGACAGACAAGCTCATAGAGGCAAGTCTAGGTACACACTCTAAGACATGTGGCTCTATGGACAGACAATCTAAGACAGGACAGTGTAGGGACAAATAATCTAAGACCGCACAGTTTAGGGACAGACAAGCTCATAGAGGCTAGTCTAGGTACACACTCTAAGACAGGTGGTTCTATGGACAGACAAACTAAGACAGGACAGTGTAGGGACAGACAATCTAAGACAGGACATTTTATTGACAGACAAGCTCATTGAGGCAAGTCTAGGTACACACACTCGAAGACATTTCGTTCTAGGGACAGACAGTCTAAGACAGGACATGTTTGGGACACACAGTCTAAAGTATGTTGGTCAAGGAACAGATAATCTAAGACATGGTAGTCGACAGACAGACAGACAGACATTTCATGAAGGGTCGGTCGAGATGCAGACATTATAAGATAGGTCTATCTAGGGAGAAACTAAGACAGGTCGTTCTAGGGACAGACACTCTACGACAGGTTGGTCTATAGACAGACGACATAAGATATATTGGTTAACGGACAGACAGTCTAAGACATGGCAGACTATGGACGGAGAAATGAAGGCAGGTCAGATTGTTGACAGGCAATCGAATACAGTTCTGTGCAATAACAGATAATCTATTTATGGAAATAGATGGAATCAGACAGACACATGAAAGCAGACAGACACATGGAAGCAGACAGGTACATAGAAGCAGACAGACACATGGAAGCATAAAGACACATGAAAGGAGAAACACACATGGAAGCATAAAGACACATGGAAGGAGAAAGACACATGGAACCAGACATACACAGGGAAGTAGACAGACACATGGAAGTAGACAGACACATGGAAGCAGACAGGTACATGGAAGCAGACAGGCACATGGAAGTAGACAGGT
This sequence comes from Cepaea nemoralis, assembly GCA_014155875.1. Taxonomy (NCBI): domain Eukaryota; kingdom Metazoa; phylum Mollusca; class Gastropoda; order Stylommatophora; family Helicidae; genus Cepaea; species Cepaea nemoralis. The sequence goes on along the minus strand of JACEFZ010027352.1, from coordinate 958,520 downwards.
ACATGGAAGCAGACAGACACATGGAAGCAGACAGGTACATGGAAGCAGACAGGCACATGGAAGCAGACAGACACCTGGAAGTAGGCAACCACATGGAAGTAGACAGACATATGGAAGGAGAAAGACACATGGAACCAGACATACACAGGGAAGTAGATAGACACATGGAAGTAGACAGACACGGGGAAGAAGACAGACACATAAAAGGAGACAGAGACATGGAAGGAGACAGACACATAGAAGCAGACATACACATGGAATCAGACATACACACGGAATCAGACAGACACATGGAATCAGACAGACACAAGGAAGCAGACAGACACAATGAAGCAGACAGACACATGGAAGCAGTCAGGTATACGGAAGCAGACAGAGACATGGAAACATACAGACACATGGAAGCAGACAGAACCATGTGAGGAGATAGACACATAGAGAAAGACAGACACATGGAAGCAGACAGACACGTTGAAGGAGAAAGACACATGGAAGCAGACAGACACGTAGAAACAGACATACTCGTGGAAGCAGACAGACACATAGAAGGAGAGAGAGAGGGGGGGGGGAGAGGGAGAGAGAGAGAATTGAATTGATCTTTATTGATCTTTATTTTCAAAGGGTAACAAATTGGGCGAGTAGGGCCGTCTTACATTCGGTCCTTCCAATCACTCATTTTCGTTCATCAACAGTGCATAATGCATTCACATAGGAAAAAAAACATTTTCAAATGAATGTTGTAAGCATAAACAATGCATATTCTCATGTTATGTGACACATCCCCCTCCCACACACATCCCGCACCAACCCAAACACACACATCCCTGACGTACTCACACATCACCAACCCATACCCACACATCCCTCACCCAACACACATCCCCCACTCACCACAAATTCCCCATTTATCCCTCCAACCACTCACAGATCTCGCCACCAACACAGACATCTCGCACCCACCCACACGCATCTTTCCACCCACTCACACATACCCCAATCAACTTAAGCTCACCCACACACACACACACATGCTCCACCCACACACCCTCCAATCACACACACATACCCCACACACACGCACATCCAGCACCAACACACACATACTCCTCACCCACTTACACATCAACCACCCATACCCACACATCTTTCCATCCACACACACATATCCCCGCCCACCCACACATTTCACAACCACCCACACACCCCAAACACCACACACACATATCCCTCACCGACACACATTCACCCACCGACACACATTCCCCACCGACACACATTCCCCCACCGAAACACATTCCCCCACCAACACAGAGAGAGAGAGAGAGAGAGAGAGAGAGAGAGAGGAGAGAGAGAGAAGAGAGAGAGAGAGAGAGAGAGAGAGAGATTACAGACGGCTAGACGCTACAAACATTATGATCCGAGAAAGGCTCGTGGAAAGACAGACAGTTTAAAGTATATATATATATAGTATATATATATATATATATATATATATATATATATATATAATATATATAAACAGACAGATACAAGGGAACAGACAGACAGATTGCAGAACACATTGGTAGACGGAAGAAACACGTGGAACGAGGCAAACACATGAACGTTGACAGACATTTGGAGAACACAGACATACTTAAAGACGTACATAGACATATTCCAGCACACAGACACATGGAAGAGACAGACTCGCTGAAGCAGTCAGTCATACAGACAAAACAAGACGAACATGTGGGATAAACATGTGGAACGAGACATATAATGTAAAGATGTGGACTGAAGCATACAGACAGAGACAACAGACAGAGACAACAGACAGAGACAACAGACAGAGACAACAGACAGAGACAACAGACAAAGTCAACAGACAGAGACAACAGACAGTGATAACAGACAGAGACAAAAGATAAAGACAACAAAAATGGACAACAGACATTGACAACAGACATTGATCTACAAATATGGACAACAGACATAGACAACAGACATTGACAGCAGACAGAGACAACAGACAGAAACAACAGACAGAAACAACAGACAGGAACAACAGACATAAACAACAAGCAAACAGAGACGAAAGACAGAGACAACAGACAGATACAACAGACAGTGACAACAGACAGAGACACCAGACAGAGAAAACAGAGATGGACAACAGTCATTGACAACAGCCAGATACAACAGACAGATCAACAAACAGAGACAACAGGCAGAGACAACAGACAAAGACAACATACAGAGACAACAGACAAACAGAGAAGAAAGACAGAGACAACAGACAGATACAACAGAGACAACAAACAGAGACAACAGACAGACAGAAAAGACAGACAGAGATAACAGACTGAAAAAACGGACAGAGAAAACAGACAGAAACAACAGACAGACAAATACAACAGACAGAAACAACAGACAGCCAGAAACAACATACAGTCGGCCGGAGACAACAGACAGATAGCCAGAGACAATAGAAAGACAGCCAGTGGCAACAGACTGACAGACAGCCAGAGACAACAAACAGACAGAGACAACATACAGAAACAAGAGACAGACAGATATTGAGAGGCATGAAATCACACATAATCGGAAGTGTTCGAGGATGACAACCATTGGCAAGTCTGGCACGTGCCGACGTCTCGCGGCACCCCGGGTGTTTGCATAGGACATAAGTTCCCTCGGTCCAGACTGGATCTCATGGAATCTGGGTTTTTGCCTGGATCGGGAAGAATATCATGTCTGACTTGAGACCCTCTTGACTGAAAAACCTAGGTGGGGGTAACGTCAGGGAATATTGTCATTGATAAACCCATGAGATAACGACACTCATTGTGTCTTCTAAATGCTGCGAGTGCTTAATGTAGATTGTGAACACCTATTGTCATTCAGAAGGGAAGTTTCATATGCTCCGCAGAAAACCGTGTTGAGAACAACATTGATGTGATAGATGTAACTTTGTGTTGAGAACAACATTGAAGTGATAGATGTAACTTTCTGTTGAGAACAACATTGAAGTGATAGATGTAATTTTCTGTTGAGAACAACATTGAAGTGATAGATGTAACTTTCTCTTGAGAACAACATTGAAGTGATACATGTAACTTTCTATTGAGAACAACATTGAAGTGATACATGTAACTTTCTGTTGAGAACAACATTGAAGTGATAGATGTAATTTTCTGTTGAGAACAACATTGATGTGATAGATGTAACTTTCTATTGAGAACAACATTGAAGTGATACATGTAACTTTCTGTTGAGAACAACATTGAAGTGATAGATGTAATTTTCTGTTGAGAACAACATTGAAGTGATAGATGTCACTTTCTCTTGAGAACAACATTGAAGTGATACATGTAACTTTCTGTTGAGAACAACATTGAAGAGATAGATGTAACTTTCTGTTGAGAACAACATTGTAGTGATAGATGTGACTTTCTGTTGAGTACAACATAGAAGTGATAGATGTAACTTTCTCTTGAGAACAACATTGTAGTGATAGATGTCACTTTCTCTTGAGAACAACATTGAAGTGATAGATGTCACTTTCTCTTGAGAACAACATTGAAGTGATAGATGTCACTTTCTCTTGAGAACAACATTGAAGTGATAGATGTAACTTTCTGTTGAGAACAACATTGAAGAGATAGATGTAACTTTCTGTTGAGAACAACATTGAAGTGATAGATGTAACTTTCTGTTGAGAACAACATTGTAGTGATAGATGTGACTTTCTGTTGAGTACAACATAGAAGTGATAGATGTAAATTTCTGTTGAGAACAACTTTGAAGAGATATATTTAACTTTCTGTTGAGAATAACATTAAAGTAAAAGATGTAACTTTCTGCAAGGCCGGACAGCACTCGCCACTCTTAGATTTCCCCATTCACGTGATTTAATTCAGCAATCTCCAGCCAGACCTGAGAGCGTGAGTACTCTACGCGCGGTGGCAGCAATCGATGTGAATGTAATAGCGCGAGAAAACTTCCACCGGCCGTGACCCCACGCCAGTCGCAGACCCCACCAGAATCCCAAACCCGTCGCAGATCCCACCAGACACAAGCAGATGGTCCAAGAATCTCATTACATGCGCTAAACACCTGCTTTGATGTAACCCCCGAACTCAATGAGTGAAGACAATAGTGAGACAGCATCTGGAACTACATATTGATGTGTGATAAGAGACTGGATCAGCCCAGGTTGCCTGCAATTGATGTTGTAATTTGTAGAGCGAGATAGTTTCGGCCTTGTTCAACTGTCTGTGTGACTTGTTATATTCGGAGCCTCTATTGTGTGTCTTTTGCGCATTCATTTTTCACAATGTAGCTGCTAAATTGGTATGCATTGTTTTCCGTGCCTGGCTGTGTGATACTGGTTTCCTCTTACTGGCTGTGTGATCCTGGTTTCCTCTTGCTGGCTGTGTGATCCTGGTTTCCTTCTGCTGGTTGTGTGATACACTTTTCCTCTTGTTGGCTACTTGTTTGTATTGTGGGTTTAGTCATGTATAGTTCTGGGGCTTCCGTGTCGTGTTGGGGAGTGATTCTCGCTCCCTCTCCTGGTTGTTTGTTGTATAATGATCAGGGCATGTCTCGATGGTCTTCAGGATAATGTTTATTGTCTACTGATCAGCGCAGGTCTCGATTGTTTTCAGGATAATGTTTCTTGTCTACTGATCAGCGCAGGTCTCGACGGTCTTTAGGATAATGTTTGTTATCTAATGATCATCGCAGATCTCAATGTTCTTCAGGATAATGTTTATTGGAGAATTATTTGTTGTCTAATGATCAGCGTATGTCTCGATGTTCTTCGGGATAATTTTCATTGGAGAATTGTTTGTTGTCTAATTATCAGCGCATGTATTGATGGTCTTCATGATAATGTTTATTGGAGAACTGTAATCTTACAGCGCATGTCTCGATGTTCTTAGTGATAATGTTTATTGGAGAATTGTATGTTTACAGTCCTGAGTAAGATTGGTCCTCAGGGAGGCTCATCGATGACTAGTTCTCGCAGGACTTCGCCTCCCAGCCACCTCTCCTATCTCTTAGCTTGCCGCCATGCCTTTAGCGTCTGCTGCCTCTTCTCCATTTAGCCTCTGCCTCTCTTGGCCTCTGTGCTGTTGAGCCATGTTGACTCGCCTGTTGTCTATGTCTCTGCTTCGTCGCCTATGCAATTCCTAGTTCTTCTTCCGTATCTGTCATGTTGGATATTGTCTGAATATGTTGCACCTGGCCACATTGTCTATTTGAGATGACTAGTTCTTGTTCTCTTTGTTGTTGTTGTTTTTGTTTTGTTTTTTGTTGTTGTTATTTTTTGTCTTTCACCAGCTCAACTTCCATTCTTTCTTCTTGAGTGTCTTCCGTGGCTGTGTCGGTATGGGCTTGTACTTCAGCGACATGTGGCACATCCGGCAAGACTTTCTTGTGGGGGTTCTTCAGTTCGTCTAGGCTGCTTGGCGTCCAATTGCAAAACACACACACACACACACACAAACGCACGCACATGCGCGCGTGCACACACACACACACACACACTGTTCTTGATGTTAGTTCCTGTGCATCATTGGCGTATCTGGGACACAGTGAGCCATGACTTTGCGTTGTCTGTTCAGTTTCACCTCCACTTCCTTCTGTCCGCCATCGTAGACTGCCTATCTTTTAGCCGTGTCCGTAGTGTCAGACTGTCTGCTGTCCGCCATCGTAGACTGCCAGCCTTTCAGCCATGTCCTTAGTGCCAGTCATACTCTGCACTTGCTATTTGTGTGATTTCCGAATTCCTGGACGGTCTCCAACTCTGCCCCTGGAAGAGATGGTTATACTGTTTATACTGCTTGTGTTGAAACGCTTTTCGAGAAATCATCATCAGATGGATGGATAGATGGATTTGCACTATGTGGAGCTTTGCTCAAGCGAGACCAAATTGGCGGATGATGCCCTCGACGCCGTAGAGACTCGTCCAACGCTTGACTACTTGGACACACTTCCCACCATAACAGAAGTTAAGGCTGCTATAGTATGTCCACATTTGTTTGCCTTCATTCACGATCAATTATTTTGAAAACTGTCTGTTGCATCGTTATGAAATTTTTCCAGCCGTCTTATATTTATCCACACCCAAGGAATATGTCTTTGATAGGTCCAAAAACAACTTAAATCATTGAAAGCGGCGACATTCCTTTGATGTTTTGCTTAACAACTAGTGATTTCTCGCTAAAAATGTTATGTTTACGGTAATGGGGACCTGCAAATCCAGATGACAAACAAAGGCGTATCCGGATTCGTATGGGAGTGGGTGCAATGAAAGAAGTAGCTTACAATCGACAGGGTCGGCTGCATTGCACCGGGTTTTTATCCCATATGGCTCAGTTTCTTTCCGCAGCGCGGAAAGCGTCGCACAAAGCACGAACTCCGTAGCTCCAGCGACGACCCTCGGGAGTGTCCGAAAAATAAATGTACTCTTGAAATGAAGGACGCGGCCCGGAATCGAACATACAACCTTCAATCCATACTTTCTCCAATAGTCCTCTTCCTCTTTCAACACATGGTCCTGACGTTTTTTCCAGTAACTTTTATAAATATGTAATAGCGCGGACAGACAGACAGACAGACAGACAGACAGACAGACAGACAGACAGACAGACAGACAGACAGACAGACAGACAGACAGGTAGGTAGGTAGGTAGGTAGGTAGGTAGGTAGGCAGAAAGGTAGGCAGAAAGGTAGGTGGGTGGGTGGGTGGATGGCTGGCTGGCTGACTGGGTGGGTGGGTGGGCCGGTCGGTCGGTCGGCCGGCCGGCAGGCAGGCAGGTAGGCAGGTAGGCAGGTAGGCAGATAGATAGATAGATAGATAGATAGATAGATAGATGGATAGATAGATAGATAGATAGATAGATAGATAGATAGATAGATAGATAGATAGATAGATAGATAGATAGATAGATAGATAGATAGATAGATAGATAGATAGATAGATAGATAGATAAGCAGGCAGTCAGACAGGCAGACAGGCAAGCGGGCGGGCAGGCAGGCAGGCAGATAGATAGATAGATAGATAGATAGATAGATAGATAGATAGATAGATAGATAGATAGATAGATAGATAGATAGATAGATAGATAAGCAGGCAGTCGGGCGGGCGGGGCTGGCGGGCAAGAGGGCGGACGGACGGACGGACGGAAGGACGGATGGAAGGACGGATGGATGGATGGATGGATGGATGGATGGATGGATGGATGGATGGATAGATAGATAGATAGATAGATAGATAGATAGATAGATAGATAGATAGATAGATAGATAGATAGATAGATAGATAGATAGATAGATAGATAGATAGATAGATAGATAGATAGATAGATAGATAGATAGATAGATAGATAGATAGATAGATAGAACGAATGAACAAACTTTATTTTCAAAGGGTTAAGAATTGGGCACGCAGGCCCGTCTAACATTCTGCCCTTCTATCACTCTCTTTCATACATTATTTCATTCACACATCATTCAAGGCTAACAAAGAACAGTAACAATATAAAAGATATGCATTATAAAGGCATGGGCAAAATGCAAACATCAAAACTACACGACACAGTAATATTAGATAATGGTCTGACACTTGTTATTAGCCATGTGGAATATACTGGCCTACAAAAAGGTGATTGGCTGTTATACTAGGGTTTTGTTATTATTATTATTATCTCAATTATTAAGGGGGAAGGTAATTCGTATTGAGATAGTGTTCGAATAATTTGCGATTAAATGAATAGGGATTGGTGATGTCTTTGATTTCCTGTGGAAGATTGTTCCACAGCTGAGATGCAGAGTACGTTAATTAAGCTTGTTTTGTATAAGTCAATCCTAGGCTTCGGAATGTGTAGTATATTTAAACGTTTACTGTGTCTAGCATTATATTTAAACAAAGGCCAAAGGTAATTTGGGGCATTCCTTTGCAGGATTTTGTGAATTAGTTTAGTTTTATTGAAAAGCAGGCGTTTACGGAATGGTAGTAACTGAAGGCGTTTATACAGGCTAGGATTGTCAGATAAATGTTTGCTATAAATTAGACTCATGGCCCGTTTCTGGAGTGAGTAAAGTCGCTTGGTGTTTGAATTAGAACAACCGTCCCAGATTGTTGAGCAGTAGTCAAAGTGTGTCTGTATATGAGAAGTATAGAATAGTTTCCTTGTGTCCTCATCATCATCATCATCATCATCATCATCATCTTCCACTTCTGCCGTCAAGCGTCGTGGGGAGGAATAATTTGCGTTCCAGCGCCCGGTGGGCGGCACTGGATAGTGTCATTCCGTGTGGTTGTACAATGTCTCTGATGTCGTCAATCCATTTTCTTCTTGGACGTCCTCGTGGTCTCGTCGCAGATGATCTTTGATGTAAGGCCAGTGATGGTAGTTGCTGATGTTGCATTCTAACAACATGGCCAAACCACTTGATCTTCTGTCTTTCAATAAATGTGGCACAAGGTGTTGATCCCACAGTCTGTCTGATAGTAACATTTCTTACTCGGTCTCGGATTGTTAAGTTGGCAGCTCTCCTCAGGCATCTCATTTCGCAGGTGTTGATTTTGCGAAGGTGTAATTTGGATAAAGTCCAGGTTTGAGATTGGTAGCATAGGGTTGGTGTGAATATGCTGTTTATTATCTGTCGTTTTGCGGACATGGGTATGTTTGGATGTTTCAGTAAGGGTGACAGTTGATATGTAAGTGCACTACCTTTTTGACATCTGATTTCAATTTCTCTGTCTAATCTGCCATCTTCTGTGATCATACTTCCAAGGTATTTGAATTCTTTAACTTGTTTCAGAGGTGTGTTATTTATCTGTATACTTAGTGGGCCTGGCGATCTGCTAACTTGCATTACTTTCGGTTTTGGCTGTGTTTATACTCATATTGTATCTGCTGCAGGTTGAACTCAGATTAGTAATATGATTTTGTAGTCTGCCCTCAGTCGCTGTAAAACAGGCACTGATCATCTGCAAATAGAAGTTCATTTATTCCCTGTGGGTCAGTTGTTTCATCTGGAGTAAAGAGTTCTAAATTTTCTGAATCTGGTCTGTCGAGACTTGCTTCTTTGGAAATTCTGTCCATGTAGATATTGAATAGCAGGGGAGAGAGCACACATCCCTGCCTCACTCCTGTATTGACTGTGAACATATCTGATATACCTTCTTGTGTTCTTACTGCACTTTGGCTCGAGTGGTACATGGCTATGATGTTTTCTAGCAGTTGGCCTTCTATCCCATAGTCTTCAAGGATGGTCCATAATTTGTATCTGTCTACTCTATCAAAAGCCTTTTCCTGATCTACAAACACAATATTCTGCTGGTCACTATATTCAATAGTTTTTTCACAAATTTGTCTAAGCGTAAATAATGCATCAGTGCAACTTTTACCTTTCCGAAAACCGAATTGTGCTTTGCTTAACTGTTGTTCAACTATTGGTCTAGCTCTTTGTTCCAAAAGTTTTGCATACATTTTCCCTATATGGCTCAGGAGTGATATACCTCTGTATGTTTCGCACTCTCTCATATTGCCTTTCTTTTTCCATATTGGTAATATTATTGCCTGTTGCCAATCATCTGGGACTTTTCTTTCTTCCCATGCTATATTAAAAAAGTCTTGTTAGCCATTTAACTCCTGTTTCCCCACAGGCCTGAATAGCTTCTGTGGTTATTCCATCTGGACCTGGTGATTTGTTTTTAGGACTTTTCTGTATAACTGCTTTGACTTCTGCAGGTATGAAATTTGGTTCTTGCTGTCCCTGGCGTTTAGGCACAAAAGTGAGGTTTCCTATGTTATCTGTGGGGTTAAGTAGTTCTTGAAAGTATTCTGCCCACCTTGCTAGTCTTTGTTGTGGATTAAATATTGGCATACCTCTTTTGCTGTTTATGATGGTGGAAGTTTTTAATCTTGGCGAGTTGATAGACTTTTTTCGCTGTTTGTTTAATGAGCGCTTGAACATGGGAATTAAAGGTTAGGTTTCTATCAATGATTAGGCCTAATGTTTTGTGCTCAATTACACTTTCTACTGGCATGTTATCGATGTGAAGTTGAAGTGATGTGTGTGGGCTTAGAGTCTGAAGTCTTTGTCTGGTTGTTAATAACATTGCTTTTGTTTTAGTGATGTTAATTTGCATAATGTTTGAATAGCTCCACTTAACTACATTATTTAATTCTTGTTGTAAAGACGACTCCAGTAAAATACAGTTTTCAGCGTTTGTGTACACCGTACAGTCATCTGCAAATAGATCGCAGGATGACGAAAGATGCAAAGGTAGATCGTTAATATATATGGCAAATAATAGAGGTCCAAGAATAGAGCCTTGCGGTACTCCAATATTGAAGGTAGTGGTTTGAGACAGAGATTTATTGTGTGATACTACTTGCTTTCTGTTTGATAGAAAAGATGATATTAGAGTGACTACATTAAGGCCAATTTTCATTGTCTGGAGTTTTTTAATTAAAATAACATGGTCTATCATATCAAATGCTTTCTTGAAATCAATAAACACAGTTCCACATAGACTGTTGTTTATATTCTGGTGCCAATTTTCTATCATGTTTGTTAGGGGCCGTATGGCAAGAATATTTTGGTCGAAATCCTGATTGGCTGTCAACAATAAGCTTGTTGCGAACTAGATACTGTAATTTTACTTTATGGATGTGTTTTTCTAGTGGCTTAGATAGTGATGATAGGAAGGAAATGGGTCTGTAATTATTCGGGAGACCATTGTCCAATGAACCAGATTTAAGAAGAGGGTACACTTTAGCAATTTTGAGAGCTGATGGAAAGTGGCCTTTGGTTAGACACTGATTATATACATAGGTTAGTGGCAGGCAGGCAGGCAGGCAGGCAGACAGACAGACAGACAGACAGACAGACAGACAGACAGACAGACAGACAGACAGACAGACAGACAGACAGACAGACAGACAGACAGAAATCGAAATCAAATCAAATCAAATCAACTTTATTAGGGTCACAAATTGGGCGCGCTGGCCCGTCTTACATTCGGCCCTTCCAATCACTCGTCTTTCGTTCATCAAGAGCATTATACATTTACATAGGAAAAAATAAACATTGTGAAATGAATGTTGTAAACATAAACAAGGCTAATTACAATGTTATGAAGCCCATCTCCCACCTACCCATACATCACTCCACCCACCCACACACCCCCATACATCACCCCACCCACCCACACAACACCCCCACCTACCCACACACACGCGCACCAAGGGACACATACACACCCCCACCTACCGACACACACGCACACCAAGGGACACATACATACCCCACCAACCGACCCATCCCCCTCCCGCACATCCCCCACCAACACACACTGCCCTCACCTGATCCCCCAACCAAAACACACTCGCCACCCACAAACATTCCCCCACAAACCCACACATCCCACGCCCATCCACATCCTACCCCACACATCCTCTCCCCACCCACACCCCAAACCACCCATCCCCCAGCCACATCTCCATCGACAACATATTCCCCACCCACACACACACAATCCCCCACCAACCCACACATCGAACATCCACTCACACATCCCCAAACCATACACACACATCCCCACCAACTGACATGTCCCTACCCCACCCCCACACACACACACATCTCCCTAACCACCCATACATCCCCAATCCACTCACACACACCCCACCACCCACACATACAACTTCCACCCACCCACACATGCCTTAACCTAATCCCTCACCACACAATCCCCCACCCACACATCATATACACCCCCTACCACGCACTATTCCCAACCCACGCACCACACACACACATATCCCTCACCATCACATCCCCACTTACACACCACACACATATCCCCCACCCAGATACCACACAATATTCCCACCCACACAGATACCCTTGCCCATCCACCCCACATACCCCCACTCACACACCACAAAAATCCCCCACCCACACACACATACCTCACCCACACAATATCACCAACCAACACACCACACACCTCTCCCCACCCACACACGCATTCCCTACCCGTCCACCAACACACACTCACGCATACATCCTCCACTACGCACCCACACACCCCCACCCACCCCAACCAAACATCTCTCGATCACAATACCCCTACTCCCACACACATCCTCCACCCACTCACACATCCCACCCCGACACATACAACTCCCTCACCCACCTACACATCCCTAAGCCACTCACACACCCCCACCCACACATTCCCCACCTACACACACACATCTCCCACCCACACTCCCCCACATACTTCATCCAACCACCACAATCCCCTGCTCACCCACACATATACCCCACCCATACGCACATTCCCCGCACTCATCACACACATCCCCCACACCACACACTATCCTCCACCCATACCACCACAAACATACCCTCCACCCACACATCATTCACACATCCCCAACCAACACACCGCACACATATCTCAAACCCACACACCATACACTTCTCCCCACCCGCCCTTCCATCCCAAATCCACCCAACACAATCCCCTACCCACACAACCCCGCCTCCCACACATACTTCCTCAAACCATCCACACATCTCCACCCACATAAACACACATCCCCTGCATCCGTCCCATACACATATCCTCCACCCATACACACATCCCCCACACCCATTCCAACACCCCTACTTTCACCCTCACACATCCATCCACACATCCCACCAACACCCACAAATACCACTACCCACCAAAACCGACACACCCCAACCCATCCAAATGCATACCCCCACCCACACACCCCCACCTACACATATCCCCACACTCACACACATCTCCACATACACTCACACTTCCTCACATCTAGACACATACAAAATGTCTCACGTTAGTATTGAAATTAGTATGAACAAACTCCCACACTTTACTCACACACATACACTGACACTTGTCATGAGCAGTCTCATAAAAATGTTAAACATGGAGAAAAATGTGTACATAAAATGTATGTGACGTAAAAATAGCGATGCTCTCTCTCTCTCTCTCTCTCTCTCTCTCTCTCTCTCTCTCTCTCTCTCTCTCTCTCTCTCTATCTCTCTCTCTCTCTCTCACACACACACACACACACGCATTCACTCTCACTCTCACACATTCACTCTTCCGCTCATTCATTCACTCCTCACGCATTCATTCTCACGCTCACTCATTCACTCTCCCGCTCACTCATTCACTTTCCCGTTCACTCATTCACTCTCCCCGCTCACTCATTCACTCTCCCGCTCACTCATTCACTCTCCCGCTCACTCATTCACTCTCCCGCTCACTCATTCACTCTCACTCGTTCTGTCTCTCATTCACACTCACTGACTCACTCACTCAAACTACAGTAATGAACATGAGTTTATATTATGCATGATAAAATCAAATGGTATTTAACTGATAATATGACAGATGAGAATACACAAACAATGGATTCGCGTGTTACATAACATGCGTGTTACATGACATGCATCTGCTCAGCTCTCTCTCTCTCTCTCTCTCTCTCTCTCTCTCTCTCTCATCTCTCTCTCTCTCTCTGTATTATTTCATATACACACACTCACACGCATGCGCGCGCTCACACACACACACACACTAACACATAAACTCTCCCACTGTCTCACTCTCTAACACACAATCCTTCACACACACACACACACTCACTCTCTCAATCACACTCTCTCACACATACACATACACATGAACGCATGCACATGAACGCATGCACGCACGCATACACTCCCTCACTCACTCTCACACATACACGTACGAATGCATGCACTGACACATTCCCCCACCATTTCTCGCTCAATCACTCTCTCCACACACACGCATGCACGTGCGCACACACGCATTCACTCTCTCCCTCTCACTGACACCCACTTTCTCTTTCTCTCTCTCTCTCTCTCTCTCTCTCTCTCTCTCTCTCTCTCTCTAGCTCCCACACGCACACACATATATAGTGAACAATTATAGTTAAACAATTATATAGACAGACAGACAGACAGACAGACAGACAGACAGACAGACAGACAGACAGACAGACAGACAGACAGACAGACAGACAGACAGACAGACAGACAGACAGACAGACAGACAGACAGACAGACAGACAGACAGACAGACAGACAGACAGGACAGACAGACAGACAGACAGACAGACAGACAGACAGACAGACAGACAGACAGACAGACAGACAGACAGACAGACAGACAGACAGACAGACAGACAGACAGACAGACAGACAGACAGACAGACAGACAGACAGACAGACAGACAGACAGACAGACAGACAGACAGACAGACAGACAGACAGACAGACAGACAGACAGACAGACAGACAGACAGACAGACAGACAGACAGACAGACAGACAGACAGACAGACAGACAGACAGACAGACCGCCGCCAGAAGCCTGGCCTTGTCAGCTAGTTTATTTATATAATCATGTTTCATGAAAGAACCCCCATTTGGAGACACCTCTGAATCTTCGCGCTGTTTGGTTCAAACGGAAATCACGTGAAAATTTCAAAATCTGCCGGGACGTCTCTTGGTGAAGCTGTAATACTGTTAAAATCATGGACGTAATCTCTAAATCGTAATTAATATAACGCATATAAACTAACTTTGAAATCTGCTGTAAAATCTCCAGAACAAAAAATTTTTTGTTGGGTGGACATAATGATAAGGTTATATACTAAATCTCATCATTTTACCTCAGATGGTTACTGAGATATTGAATTTTATATTGAGGCAACAAAACAAAAAAAAACACTATATTAATGAACTTGCATCTGTCAAGGCTCCAGGTAAGGATGGGATTCCAACAGAGGTTATCATGAGCGGCCAAGACACACTCACTCTACAGATCCACAAGTTAATAGAGCTATGCTAGCGAGTAGGACAAGTCCCACAGGATTTCAACGATTCAAGCATCATAACACTGTACAAGAACAATGGGATCGGAGCGACGGTAACAACTATAGGGGCATCTCACTTCTGTGTATTGTTGGAAAAGTATTTGCTATAATTGTCCTGCGCAGACTTCAAGTCCTGGGAGATCAAGTTTACCACGAATCACAGTGCGGCTTCCTACAGAACCGGTCTACTATTGATATGATATTCTCATTGCGAAAAAATGCAAGAAAAATGCCGTGAACAGAATCAACCACTGTTTATTGCCTTTCTCGACCTCACACAGACATTGATTTGGTCAGTCTTGAGGGTCTGTTCAAGGCGCTACAGAAGATCGGCTGCCCGCCACTTCTTCAGTCCATCGTGTAAAGGCCATCGGCCTGATACTGATCACATCAACCACCCAGTGCCGGTTGGTCTATACTGACATGGGTCCAGCACCATATGCCCATTGCGCATTAAGCCATGTCAAATATTCCTTTTCTGACCATGATACTTGATTCTGCACGTGACGTGACGCCAGGCCTGACATACTTAGGTAGCCCACAACGTATTTGCTCACACCGGACGTGACGCCAGCGTGACACACTTAGGTAGCCTACAATGTGCTTGCTCACACCGGACGTGACGCCAGACGTGACACACTTAGGTAGCCCACAACGTATTTGCTCACACAAGACGTGACGCCAGCGTAACACACTTAGGTAGCCTACAATGTTCTTGCTCACACCGGACGTGACGCCAGACGTGACACACTTAGGTAGCCTACAACGTACTTGCTCACACCTGGACGTGACGCCAGCGTGAGGCACTTAGGTAGCCCATTATGTACCTGCTCTCACCAATCCGTCTCTGACGTGTTTATAAAGCCGATGCAATCCATGCTCTGACCCACCAGGTGTGAAGTACATAGACGAGTGCCCCCTGGAGCCCAGGATACCCATCTTCCTCATTGTTGGCGGCTGTTTCGGCATCGTGAAGATCCTCGTGGTGCTAGGCAAGTATGTGCAGGTGAGTCCTGGCTGCCTACGATCTCTAGTCTTTACGAGCATTCATTTGTCACATTATCCCAAGGCCTTCACACTCTGCTAGATGGTGTTCAACCGTATATATTATTTGTCTTCGTGTGTTCTCGTTTTGTTTTATTTCATTCAATATAACCATGTCAAACCATGCTTTTCCAATCTGTGAGATTTAACTTATTTTCACCATGGAATATGTCGTCATATTTCATCCTATCGGACTCGGACAATGATTCTTGTGATTTACGTAATCAACTGTAGACTAGCTTCACATTTCACATATTTTCTCTCAGATTTCACGTATGTTCTCCTCTCAGATGTCAAGTTCTTTCATCCTTTGCTTCTATTAATGATTTCATTATAATACACATCAAATTTACATAGTGATATATACTGATGGGTCAGCGGTGAGAAATAGGCGGAATGGTTTGAGTTTTATCGCGAAGGCTAATGGACGAGTCTTGAAAAAGGAGAGTTTGGCATGTGAAGTTAGGACATCCAGCATGAGAATGGAGGTGGAAGCAGTCACAGCTGCATTCCGTTAGGTTAGAGGAAATCACTGCAACACACATTGTCTTCATCACGTAATAAAGGAGTATGCTGAGTAAAGTAGAGAAAGGATTGTTTCGTGTGGAATGGCTCACCTCGCTTCAGAGGCCACAGATTGTAAGAATTGTATGGACTGTTTTTGCCCTGGCCAGGCGGGAGTGCGGGGGGAATGAACAGGCTGATAGGCTGGCAAGGGAATGCACCCCTTGGTGGTCGATTACCTATGGACAAGGGAGTGGTTGTCGTGCGCCTGGACCAGGAGGAGAAGGTGGAGGAACAGATTGTGAACCCGTATGTGGAAAGGATGAGATTGCGGGGTATTGGCAAGGGTTCTGGTAGAATCTCAAAATTGAGAGGTAAGACCAGGAGAACTTTCAATCAGACAACGGTGGGAACGATTAGTAGTGCGACTCTTCGCTTGACTGTTAAACGAGGGGACGGAGCATATATGGGAATGTCCTGAAGTGCAGTGATGTTGGTTCATAGCTTATCAACTCATCTCAAGATTCACGTCATGCCACTCTGATATTTCATGAAATCTAACCATTCACATAGTTTATATGGTTTCACATTTCAATATTTCATGAAATCTAACAATCACATAGTTTGAATGGTTTCACATTGCCATATTTCATGAATCTAAAAATCACAGAGTTTATATGGTTTCACATTGCCATAATTCATGCAATATAACATAACAGAGTTCCCTTGGTTTCACATTGCCATATATAATGAAATATAACCATCACAGAGTTTATGTGGTTTCACATTGCCATAATACATAAAATCTACCCACCACAGAGTTTCTATAGTTTCACATTGCAATAATTCATGAAATATAACCATCATAAAGTTCCCTTGGTTTCACATTGCCACATTTCATGAAATATAAACATCACAGAGTCTACATGGTTTCACATTACCGTATTTAATGGCACCTAACCATCACAGACTTTATATGATTTCACATTTCCATAATTCACGAAATCTAACCATCACAGACTTTATATGTTTTCACATTGACATAATTCATGAAATATAACCATCACAGTGTTCCCTTGGTTTCACATTGCCATTATTCATCAAATCTAATCATCATTGAGTTTATATAGTTTCCAATTACCATATTTCATAAAATCTAACTATCACAGAGTTTATATGGTTTCACATTGCCATATTCCATGAAATCTAACCATCACAAAGTTTATGCGGTTTCACATTGCAATAATTCATGAAATATAACCATCATAGAGTTCACTTGGTTTCACATTGCCACATTTCAAAACAATGTTTACCCGTGATGAATTTGAATAACGAAGACACAAACAATAGATTGCACGATTTATTGCCTGGCATATTTCGCTGCATCTCGTCAGGTACATACTGCAGAAATCACACAACTTACGTGAATTAATTAGATAAATCCTTCAAACTGAAATATACACATGTTCGCACAGTAATGTCGATTGTCTACCACGGTAATTTTAAACTGACTAACATGTCTTTCTGCTTACACAAGGACGGCTTACGAAGGTTGATTATTATAGCTTCAGCAAACTTTAACAATCGACTACTTTGTGTGTTGAACAAGACACGGAAGGCACTGTCTCTTTCAACCACGTGACCGTTCTCGAGGACATGTCCTCCCGACCGATGAAGCCGGACTGTTCCGGTGTGTCGGCCTGCCTAGGCTACCATCTTCATAGGCCTGCCTAGGCTACCATCTACATAGGCAGAACTGAGCGACAGTTACATTGCAGGGTTTCGGAACATATTCCGAATTGGGTGGACAAGATACTACACACAGAAGATGGTAGCCTAGGCAGGCCGACACACCGGAACAGTCCGGCTTCATCGGTAGAGAGACATATGCTCGAGAGCGGTCACGTGGTTGAAAGAGACAGTGTCTTCCGTGTGTTGTTCAACACACAAAGTAGTCGATTGTTAAGGTTTGCTGAAGCTATAATAATCAACCTTCGTAAGCCGTCCTTGTGCAAGCAGAAAGACATGTTAGTCAGTTTAAAATTACCGTGGATAGACAATCGACATTACTGTGCGAACATGTGTATATTTCAGTTTGAAGGATTTATCTAATTAATTCACGTAAGTTGTGTGATTTCTGCAGTATGTACCTGACGAGATGCAGCGAAAATATGCCAGGCAATAAATCGTGCAATCTATTGTTTGTGTCTTCGTTATTCAAATTGCCACATTTCATGAAATATAACCATGACACAGTTTACATGGTTTCACATTACCATATTTCAAGACATCTCACCATCATATATGTTTTATGGTTTCACATTACCATATTTAATTAAATCTAACCATCACAGACTTTATATGTTTCCACATTGCCATAATTCATGAAATATAACCATCACAATGTTCCCTTGGCTTCGCATTGCCATAATTCATGAAATATGACCATTACGGTAATTATATGGTTTCATATTTCCATATTTTATGAAATCTAACCATCACAGAGTTTATATAGTTACACATTGCCATAATTCATGAAATATAACCATCATAGAGTTTACTTGGTTTCACATTGCCGCATTTCATGAAATATAACCATCACAGAGTTTATATGGTTTCACATTGCCATACTTCATGAAATATAACCATCACAGAGTTCCCTTGGTTTCACATTGCCATATTTCATGAAATCTAACCATCACAGAGTTTATATGGTTTCACATTACCATATTTCATCAAATCTAACTATCACAGAGTTTATATGGTTCACATTGCCATATTTCATAAAATCTAACTATCACAGAGTTTATGCGGCTTCACATTACCATAATTCTTGAAATATAACCATCAAAGAGTTCATCTTGTTTCACATTGCCATATTTCGTGCAGACTGTCTCTCTCAGATTGCAGGCCATTACACTGTCTCAGATTCCATGCAATTTCACTCTCACAGATTTCACATGTAGTTATAAGCTATCAAATTACATGCATTATTTTCATGAGTTCAACCGATTACATATAAATTTTATTAGTGTGTAACTATTTGCGTGCATATTTGTGTGTCTGTATGTTTGTTACTCTGCGACACAGTGTGTACCTGTATGTATGTTTGTTTGTTACAGTGTGACACAGTGTGTGTGTTAGCGTATGTGATAATGTGTAACACAGTGTTTGTCTGTATGTTTGTTACTGTGCGGCAAGCTGTCTGTTTGTCTGAATATTTTTTACTGTGTGACACAGTGTTTGTTTGTTTACACGTGGGACACACTGTTTGTATATTTATTACTTTAGGACGAAATGTTTGTATGTTTAATACCATGGGACGAGGTGTCTGTATGTTTGTTACTGTGGGACGAAGTGTTTGTATGTTGTATGTTGTATCTGTCGTCACTTCCTGCTGGTAGTTTGGTCACGTGCTCTAACCTATCTTCTAGAACCGACATCGGGGAAGCATTGACAACCTGGCGGGGGTGGGTGACGATGATCGGGCTGCGCAGTCAAAGACGTACAGAAGCATCAACTCGGTGCTGTCCCTGTTTCTGATTGCCTGGAATGTTCTGGGATCAGTCTGGGTTCTCCGCATCTGGAAGCCACGGTTTGAACCTCTTCTGCACAGGTAATGTTAACAGTCAGGTGTGTCGTCTTTATACCTGTACTAGACGCAAGATTGAGTGCACAGTGTGTCTCATACCTGTACACATGCACTCCACAATAAACTGATTAGTATAGCATGTGTCGTCTCTATACACCTACAGGTGACTCTTTCAGGCAACATCTGTATTCCACACTTACAGCTATTTAACATTCCGTGTGTCGTTTATACACACACGTACAAGTAATTACAGCCATACGGGTAACATGTGTAACAGCTGTGTCTCGACTCTTTAGACTTGCACTGCCTGTTCAGGTGTATCATCTACATATATATGTGTGTGTCCTTTATTCGGTTCCGAACGGTCCATCCGATTGAGATGAAATTTTGTACAGATGTTGTTCTCACTCCCACGGATCCAACTGAAATAGTTAGTTAGTTTAAAATCAAAAATCTTTCCTCAAGCACGAAAGAAAAATGCATTACGAGCTTCAGAAACAGACGAGCAACGGGAAGCAAGACTGGAAGCCAATCGAGTACGCACTGCTCAAGCACGTTCATTTGAAACAGGCGAACAACGGCAAGCAAGACTGGAAACCATTAGAGTACGCGATGCTCAAATACAAGTGTATAGAGATAATGTATATTGCAGTAAAATAGAATCTATTCTATTTAAGACTATTCAAAAAAATAAATAAATAAAAATAAAAGAGTTATATTTATTCTCTGGTAACTTATAAAATATCAACAAATTAGCTGCGGGGGCCCAGGGGCCGAACGCGTACTCTGTGCGCTTAGTGAAATGTATGTGAATGTATAATGACTACTTATATGAATTAAATGAGACGATCCCCGCCACTTTGGACTTGCACTGTTCAGGTGTATCATTGATAAAATAAATGTCCAAGGGTGCCTGTTTAAAGTGTTGTGAAGTGCATTCCCACCTATATACAGGTGAATAATGCCTGAAAGAATCATACCAGCACGTGTAGATGAGAGTAAATATAAACTGTCAATCAAGCGTTGATCTACACCAGCAACTCTCTGGAGGCATTCGTGTCCTGATTACATACCTGTCTACAGGTGTGCGATGTGAGCCATCTTCATGTGCACCGCATTGTCCTATATCGGCTGACAGCAAACTAGTACTGTAACCCTTGAAATAAAGGGATATAATCTCTGGACTCTGATATCAAGGGATATAATCACTGGTGCCTGACATAAAGGGTAACTGACATCGAGGGATATAATCGTTGGTCTCTGACATAAAGGGATATAATCGCTGGTCTCTGACATAAAGGTAAATACATAATTACTGGTCTCTGATATAAAGAGATATAATCACTGGTATCAAGGAATATAATCACTGGTCCCTGACATAAAGGGATATAATAACTGGTCCCTGACTTACAGGGCTATATCACTGGTAACTGACATCAAGGGATATAATCACTGGTCAATGACATCAAGGGATATAATCACTGGTCACTGACATCAAGGGATATAATCACTGGTCAATGACATCAAGGGATATAATCACTGGTCACTGACATCAAGGGATATAATCACTGGTCAATGACATCAAGGGATATAATCACTGGTCAATGGCATCAAGGGATATAATCACTGGTCAATGACATCAAGGGATATAATCACTGGTCAATGACATCAAGGGATATAATCACTGGTCACTGACATCAAGGGATATAATCACTGGGTCAATGACATCCAGGGATATAATCACTGGTCAATGACATCAAGGGATATAATCACTGGTCAATGACATCAAGGGATATAATCACTGGTCAATGACATCAAGGGATATAATCACTGGTCAATGACATCAAGGGATATAATCACTGGTCAATGACATCAAGGGATATAATCACTGGTCAATGACATCAAGGGATATAATCACTTGGTCAATGACATCAAGGGATATAATCACTGGTCAATGACATCAATGGATATAATCACTGGTCAATGACATCAAGGGATATAGCCACTGGTCAATGACACCAAGGGATATAATCACTGGTCAATGACATCAAGGGATATAATCACTGGTCAATGACATCAAGGGATATAATCACTGGTCAATGACATCAAGGGATATAATCACTGGTCACTGATATAAAGGGATATAATCACTGGACTCCAGACCATATAATCACTGGTCCGGACTTATAGGGATATATTCACTGGTCCCTGACTTATAGGGATATATTCACTGGTCTCTGATATCGTCAGTTAGTTAGTCGCGGTTCCAACTTCACGGCAACGGGTCGTCCCAGTTATGCTCCGTTCCTGTGCCAGTGAATATTACACGAAATGCTCCGCACTGCACTATGTGAGAAATGGAATAGACAGGACAAGCCAACGGCCCGCACAGGTACACTGTGCTTAATGCCTCCGTCAGAATGCCAACACAAATGTCATCCACAGAAAATAAACTTCGTCCATGGAAGCGGCAGTCGCAAGAAAACCAGCAGTCACACATTACTGCATTGAAAGTCGAGAGGATCGACTTCATTGCCCCGGGACTTATCCCATATGGCTCGGTCCCTTTCGGCAAGGCGGCCCGCTGAAAGCATCGCAACAAGCACGAACACCGTAGCTCCAGCGACGACCCCCAGGAGTCTCCGAGAAAAATGCACTCGTGAACCGAAAAGACAATCCAGTCAATTCCAAGCGACAGGTCGACCGCCATGGTTCCGAACATGCATGTCTTCCACCCGATCAGCTTTGTCAGCTTCAGAACTGCAGGACATCTACAGGTATCCGACATGGTGGAATATGCCGTTGGGCTTGTTGTATTCTGGTCGCCGTTACTTACTCCGAAGATCAAATCTCTGGTACCTATGACTGCTAAATTGGCCGGAATGGGCACATTAATTTATTTTTTTGTTTACAACTGTTTCGTTACCACAGATGTATGTATCATCCATCCATCATGTGCCATGCCGATAAGGTATTGCCATCTCATTCGATCACCAGAGTCGTGGATCAGCTCCGTGTTTCTGTCTCGACATGGCCACGTGGCAAAGCCATCCAGGTATTTACTTCTTGGTCTTCCCTTTGGTCTCCTCCCTTCGATCTTGCTAGTTGTCACCAAGTTCTCCAAGTCATTTCTTCTCATAACATACCCAAACAATTTTGACTGTCTACGCCTAATGTCTCTAATCAGTTTATGATCTTCATTTGTTTCTTGTAGGACTTGTTCGTTGATTTTTCTGTCTGTCCATTGTATTCTTTGCATTTTCTTCAGAAACCACATTTCCACAGCAATCAGATGTTTTCAGCTTGTCTGCTCATTTTCCACGCTTCACATCCATACAAAAGTACAGGTTCTGTGTAGCACTGCAACACTCTTTTTCTCGTTTCAGTTGATATCTTTTTATTGGTTAGTATGTTTTTCATCTTGCAAAAGGTATGTATGTACCAGGTGTCTATAAAGTCTCACTACACTTTGTATGTAGAACACATGTGGAAAATGAAGTACTTGACGTCATCAACAAATATGCTCCACAGTCCATTATGAAGCACTATTCAGCGAATGGATGTCGTCTGCTGGAGTAATTCTTTGCACTCCAAACAGAATGGTGATATCAACGGAAGAAATGTACACACAATTGAGGACGTGAAAGAAGCAATCAGAATTACCATTCAAGAAATAACAACAGACACGTTGCAGAAGGTGTTTAACAATATGAAGAAACGCGTACAATCATGTCTTGAAACTCGCGTTGGATATTTCCAACATCTGTTATAATTAATACTTCATTGTTATTTTTCAATTTCCCCCAAAACAACGTTAGACAACAGCAGTAACTATTGAAGCTAATGTAATGAATTGTTAGCACATTATTTTATGACGTCAAGTACTTCATGTTTCAAATGTGGACTACATACACAGCGTAGTCAGACTTTACAAGCACGTGGTGATTACGTATATACACACATATACTGCACATTAACGTTTCTCTGGCATCTATGTGATGATGTCAGTAATCATTTACATTCACTCTCTCCTTCCCACCCACATACAGACCCGACGTGTGGTGCGAGAGGTCTCTGTACTTCTTCAGTGTGGCCATTATCGTCGCTGCCTATGCCGTGCTGGCGCTGATGTTGCTGGGTGTGGTCTGTCTGGTGTGCATGTACAGAACCAGCGGAAGTCGTAACAGTCGTCGGGGGCGTGGCTTCAGACCGTGACCTTGAGAGGACAGCATCTGATGGACAAGGGCATCCAGTGCTTCCACAATGATCCCCAGTGAAGATGGCGGAGCGGTGTTGTCGAGAACCAAAATTAGGTATCAACTAACGGGGCAGTCTGTATGATAACACATGTATTTACAATAGAGGCTGTCTCTTGGTCTTGGTGTCTCAGTTGACTGGATGGCATCAGCGCCCTCATGCCGACCTGTGAGAACTGCTTAGGTCTACATTCTAAGATTATTTCATGTGTTCCGATTACTACGACGCTAGTTGTCGGCATTCATAGCAATGCCTCACTAATCTTTACTGTTGATTGCTGTTCACTAGAGACATGTCTATACAGGGACTGACTAATATTTCACTGTCCGTAGAGAGGCTGACTAATATATCACTGTCCGTAGAGAGAATGACCAATATATCACTGTCCACTATATCAATATCTGTAGGGAGGCTGACCAATATATCACTGTCCACTATATTAATGTCTGTACAGAGGCAAACCAATATGTCGCTGTCCACTATATCAATGTCTGTACAGAGGTTGACCGATATGTCACTGTCCACTATATTAATGTCTGTACAGAGGCAAACCAATATGTCGCTATCCACTTCATTAATGTCTGTATAGAGGCTGAAAAATATGTCACTGACCAACAATGACCATCGCGCTGCATGGCAGACTAGAGGCTGAACATTATGTCATTGTCTAACAATGACCATCGTGCTACATAGCAGGCTAGAGACTGACCGTTATGCAACTGACCGTCACTGATCATCGTGCTTCACGGCAGGCTAGAGGCTAAGCATTATGTCACTGACCATTATTGACCATCGTGCTACATGGCAGGCTAGAGGCTGACCATTATGTCCAGCCCATACACAAACTGACAACCACAGGATGACCTCACCAAGTATCTCTAGAGCAGAGAAAAGGTCAGAGATGTTCACTAGCAGAGGTGGACAAATCAGAGATCTTTACTACAGATGTGGAAATGTCAGACATTGTCGCTGCAATAGTGAACCGTTTAGGGATTATCATTAAGGCTTGCATAGGTTATAGATCGTTCATACGACAGTTCCGAGATGGTTACCGCACAACGTGCAGCTCACAGATCGTTGACACAACATACAACAGTTCCCAGATGGTTATTGCACAACGTGGCAGCTATGTGATTGGTGATACAACATAAGACAGGTCCAAGATTGTCACTGCACAACGTGGACACTCTGTGTTGGTTGATACAGGTGCCAGACGGTTACCGCCACGTGGCAGCTGTGTGAACCTTGATAGAACATACGATAGGTCCAGATGGTTACCACCACGTACGACAGGTCCCAGATGGTTACCGCTACGTGGCAGCTGTGTGAACGTTGATACAACATACGATAGGCCCCAGATGGTAACTGCACAACGTGGCAGATCACCGATAGTTGATACAACATACGATAGGTCCCGATGGTTATTGCATAATGTGGCAGCTATGTGATCGTTGATACAACATACGAGATGGCCCAGATGGTTACTGCACAACGTGGCCACTCTATGATGGTTGATACAACATACGAGAGGGCCCAGATGGTTACTGCAAAACGTGGCCGCTATGTGGTGGCTGATACAACATACGAGAGGTCCCAGATTATTACTGCACAACGTGGAAGCTCATAGAACGTCACTATAACCTGAGACAATAGATAAGACGTTTCCACATATAATACACCATCCACGCGCGTGTCTGCGTCGAAGATGTCTGGGTGTTGTGGATGACATTAATGTGCATGTGTGCTCTGTAGGTATGTGCTTTGTGGTTATGGAAGTGTATGTGTTGATTCTGTAAGACAGGATTGACGTACTACTGAGAATGCAGATGTCATCTAGGGACCACGGATGCACCCAGATGACAACCTTGTTGATGTTCCTAACTTGTTTGCTGTTCTCGTACCAATCTTTGCATTGTACATAACTTTCGTTCTCCTTGTATGTCTGAAATCTGTTCAATGAACGAGTCAAATATGAGCAGTGTTCTCAAGTCTTTCATTTATTTTTTGATTTTTTGTTTGATTGTTTGTTTGTTTGTTTGTATGTTTGTTTGTTTGATTGTTTGTTTGTTTGTTTGTTTGTTGTTTTTTTGCTCGCTTCGCTGGTTTTAAACTCGAACGTAGTCCAGACAGGTGCTACTACTGCTACTATTTGCTGTTACTAGGAACTGCATTGGACTGATTTTTAACTGATGGTTAGATTTCCCTATTGCCAGTGTCCCTAGCCATCAGGCGAGCCCACTGTGACTTCTGGGATACAGTGAAACTTCGATTAGCCGTTACTGTCCGGACCAGGGCTGTGATGGATAACAGAATAGATGTAAAACAGAAATAGCTTAATACGTATGTACAGTAACGTGATTTCACTGCGGGCTATGGACGAACATGAACATAAAGACATTTGAAAGTGAATAATACAAACATATTGTATTTAATTTTTACAAAACGATCAATAAAAACTTCAATATACGAGTAGTAATATATAGAAATGTATTCTAACACTACACACCTACGTTACTTTAAAATAATTTGTCATCTCCTTCTGTGTCTTTCAGGCTCAAGCTTTCTGCGCGGCGATGTTCCGTATCTTACACAGAAGTAGGATCTGTGTTGCATTTACCTCCTCTTGCATTCCCAAACCAGTCGATGAACTTTGATAAAATTGTTTCTGCTTCTTAGTGGCTAATTGTGGGTTTTTGGTTAAGACCTGATAATTCATCGTCATCAATTTCTTCTTCAATGGTAGTCACACGTTTGATAATTTCAAGTTTCTGGCTAAAGCCTAGCACTACACGTTTCCGCTTTTCACCCACTGTAAAACAATTTTACAGAACAAGTGAAATCAAAGAGTTTAAGCCGTACTTCTTTAGGCCTTCATTTAAGTCGCGAAATTGAAACACAGCTTAAAAGTACAGAACAGTATCACTATCGTAACGTTATGCCGAAAACGTTAATCAGGGCACTATGAAACAAAACATCCATTCGAACACACAGGCTACTTTGTCACGACTGAGTCCAGTATGTAACACAATAACGACTGGTTAGTGATGAGTTTGTGGCGCGCCAGATGAAGCTCAACTCCTCCGTTACCGACGAAGTAATCCGTGGACTATTTTAAAGATGTCTCTTTGTTTGTTTATACTCGTGAATTTTTTTTTTTATACGATGGTGGATAACAGAATATGTCGGTTAAACGAGTGTCGGTTAATCGAAGTTTTACTGTACTTGTAATAATCAGTTCACGCACTCCCTGGTGGCAGTGGGAAAACGTTGTTGCTTATGGTGAGGTATTTAGGGCGACGAGCGTTAATACCAGGTGAGATAACAGAGAAAATGTCACAAAGCCAGGATTACGTCCCCTAAAAGTGGCTTTCTGGTGTCTATACCCAACTTGGACACCACTTCTTGGTGTCAATATCTCAGTTGGTCACTAAATCTTGGTGTATATACCTCACATGGTCACTACTTCTTGGTGTATATACCCCACTTGGTCACTACTTCTTGGTGTATTTACCCCACTTGGGCACTACTTCTTGGTGTATTTACCCCACTTGGTCACTAATTCTTGATGAATAACCCTACTTTGACACTACTTTTTGGTGTCTATACCCCACTTGGTCAGTATATTTTGGTGTATATGATACTGGAGATATACGTCATGAATTGTGTAACTCTGTATTTATTGCAACCCAAACGAAAACAGGAGCCTTGAAATTGTGATCAACATCGAACAATTAGTATAATGAGTCACATCACGAAGATTTTGCGAAGAATTATCATGCATAGAGTTAGGAAGAAAATACAACCTGAAATACCTGAGGAACAATGTGGTTTTGTAGAAGGCAAGGGTTCAGTAAATGCTGTGTATATAATGAGAACTGTAATTGAACGTTCTATAGAAGTAAACAAAGATCTACACCTTTGCTTTATTGACTACACAGAGGCTTTTGATAAAGTGAGACATGTCGACATGATAAGGATGCTTGAAGATCTACAAATTGATAGAAAAGACCTTAGACTTATAAAAAACATATAATGGAAACAACAAGCTGCTATAAGAATTGATAATGAAATAGGTCAATATCAACCTATTAAAAGAGGTGTGAGACAGGGATGTGTAATGTCTTCAGAATCTTTTTTCCCTGTACAGGGAAAATATTTTCAGAAATATAGAAGATATTGAAGGAATCAACATTTGGAGGACGATACATCAAATCAAATCAAATCAACTTTATTAGGGTCACAAATTGGGCGCGCAGGCCCGTCTTACATTCGGCCCTTCCAATCACTCGTCTTTCGTTCATCAAGAGCATTATACATTTACATAGGAAGAAAATAAACATTGTGAAATGAATGTTGTAAACATAAACAAGGCTAATTACCAAGTAATGAGGCCCATCTCCCACCTACCCATACATCACCCCACCCACACACCCCCCCCCCACCTACCCCCCCCCCCCACCTACCCACACACACGCACACCAAGAGACACATACATACCCCACCAACCGACCCATCCCCCTCCCGCACATCCCCCACCCACACACACTGCCATCACCTGATCCCCCAACCAAAACACACTCGCCGCCCACAAACATTCCCCCACCAACCCACACATCCCACGCCCATCCACATACACATCCTAACCCACACATCCTCTCCCCACCCACACCTCAAACCACCCATCCCCCAGCCACATCTCCATCGACAACATATTCCCCACCCTTGCACACAATCCCCCACCAACCCACACATCGCACATCCACTCACACATCCCCAAACCATACACACACATCCCCACCAACTGACATGTCCCTAACCCCCCCCCCCCCCCACACACACACACACATCTCCTTAACCACCCATACATCCCCAATCCACTCACACACACCACCACCCACACATACAACTTCCACCCACCCCACACATGCCTTAACCTAATCCCCCACCACACAATCCCCCACCCGCACATCACATACACCCCCTACCACGCACTATTCCCAACCCACGCACCACACACACACATATCCCTCACCAACACATCCCCACTTACACACCACACACATATCACCAACCCAGATACCACACAATATTCCCACCCACACCCACACAGATACCCTTACCCATCCACCCCACATACCCCCACTCACACACCACAAAAATCCCCCACCCACATACACATACCTCACCCGCACAATATCCTCAACCAACACACCACACACCTCTCCCCACCCACACACGCATTCCCTACCCGTCAACCAACACACACTCACTCACGCATACATCCTCCACTACGCAACCACACACTCCCTCCCACCCACCCCCAACCAAACATCTCTCCATCACAATACCCCTACCCTCACAATCCTCCACCCACTCACACATCCCACCCCGACACATACAACTCCCTCACCCCCCTACACATCCCTAAGCCACTCACACACCCCCACATACACATTCCCATCCATGCACACATCTCCCACCCACACACCCCAACATACTTCCCCCAAACCACTACACATCCCCTACTCACCCACACATATACCCTAACCATACGCACATTCCCCGCACCCATCACACACATCCCCCACACCACACACTATCCTTCACCCACACACATATCCTCACCCATACCACCACAAACATACCCTCCACCCACACATCATTCACACATCCCCCACCAACACACCGCACACATATCTCAAACCCACACACCATACACTTCTCCCCACCCACCCTTGCATCCCCAATCCACCCAACACAATCCCCTACCCACACAACCCCGCCTCCCACACATACTTCCTCAAACTATCCACACATCTCCACCCACATAAACACACATCCCCCGCATCCGTCCCATACACATATCCTCCACCCATACACACATCCCCCACACCCATTCCCACACCCCTACTTTCATCCCCACACATCCATCCACACATCCCACCAACACCCACAAATATCACTACCCACCAAAAACCCACACACCCCAACCCATCCAAACGCATACCCCCACCCACACATCCCCCACCCACACATATCCCCACACTCACACACATCCTTCACACACACTCACACTTCCGCACATCTAGACACATACAAAATGTCTCACGTTAGTATTGAAACTAGTATGAACAAACTCCCACACTTTACTCACACACATACACTGACAATTGTCATGAGCAGTCTCATCAATAATATTAGATATGCAGTTGATACAGTCTTGATTGCAGACAATGAGCAGGACCTGCAACATTTAGTAGATGCGGTTGTTGCACACAGTGAATAACTCGGGTTAGAATTGAATTTTTCCCCTCTGCCGTGCGTCCACCTTGACGAGGTAGAGGGGCTTGCGCGTTCCAATGACCCCAAGAGCTATGCCGACGGTAGCACAGCTACTGGTAGGGTCACCCATGTCGGACAGGTCAAGGGAGAGGGACCAGACGAAGAGACGTACACACCTGCTGCCTTGTAAGTAGACTGGGGACAGTCAAAGGCTAGGGAAAGCATCCCGAACAAATGCTTGTCGAAATCGGATGTACTGAGCCACAGGCTTGACAAAGAAGTGCAACGTAACTTTATCATTTCATGATGCCACAGATGAAAATTAATCGTTATGGTGCTAATCCCGTGAAGTCCCATCAGGCGGTGATAGTGCCGGGCCCCCTGCCTCGAGGGGGTCCACCTATGACTACTGGTGGTCACCTTCCCCTGTGCTGTGGAGTCAAGGCACAGAGGAGTAGGTTAAGAGCTATTGACCAAACACCCCGGACACTCAACATACTACAATGGAATGCAGAAGGAGTTTATAACAAGAAAGCCTCCCTAACACAGCGTCTTCATAAAGATAGAATAGATGTGGCATGCATTCAAGAGACACACCTCAACGCCAATCGCACATTTTCAGTCGAGGGATATCAGGCCACACGTTTCGACCGCGAAGGACACAAAGGAGGAGTTGTAATACTTACACGAAATACAATACCTTGCAGCGAAGTATCTGTGATCTCTGACAACCAAACGGAAATTATAGGTGTTGATATAATGATAAAGGACGTGAAAATAAGAATTTACAATCTGTATAGCCCGGCAGATAAGGATCTTACACTCTCAAACATGGAAATAACTGACAATAATTGCATTGTTGTCGGAGACTTTAATAGCCGTTCAGAAAGATGGGGATACCCAGATACTGACAAAAGAGGAGATGAAGTGGAGGACTGGGAAATAGACTCAAATCTCCATCTACTCAACAAAGCGGATGACACACCGAGCTTCTACTCCAGACTTAGCTTTCTGCACAGGAGACATCCTCCACAAAATCGATCGCCATGTGCTTGACCAATTAGCAGGTAGTGACCACAGACCAATCAAGCTTGTAATAAATATGGAGTATGTTCCACAGGAGCAAAAGCCTTTGCCCCGTTGGAATTACAAACGAGCAGATTGGGACAGATTTGCCATACTAACAGACAAATATTGTGAAAACATAAATACACGATACGGCAACATGAAGCAAATGGTGGAAAGTCTAAACAGAGCAATAATACAGGCGGCCACTGAGTCTATTCCAAGAGGAGCGAGGAAAAATTACAAACCATACTGGACTGAAGAACTACAAATTTTGGAGGACAAAGTTGAAGATGCTAGGAAGACCGCAGAGAGAGAACAAACAACTGAAGCGAACATCTCTCTCAAAGCCATCTCAGCAAAATATAAAAGAACAGTAAATCAAACAACAAGAGATTGTTGGAGAAAAAAACAGAAAACCTGAATTTGACAGGGATGGAAACAAACTATGGAAACTAGTGAAAGCCATGAACAATGAAGGACCTAGAAACAAACAAATAACAATTAAACAAGGAAATGCCTTGCTTACAGGAAAAAAGGCTGCAAATGCACTAATGGAACACTATGCCAGTGCAAACCACATTGATATTACAGCCGAACAGAAGAAAGCAATCAAAGATAAACAGATACATCATAGATATACAGAGACAGCAGCAGAATATATGATGGCAAATCTAACAATGGAAGAAATGGAACAGGCAATGAATACCCTAAAAAAGAAGACATCACCAGGAAAGGATGGAATCACAAATGAAATGCTAATAGGACTAGGTACTAAGGCAAAAAAGAAACTACTAGCAGTCCTAAATTACAGCTGGAAGAGGAATAGTCCCACGGGCATGGAAGGAAGCTATACTAATACCAGTCCCAAAGAAAGGAAAAGACCTGGAAGAACCAAATGGCTATCGACCTATCAGTCTTCTTAGCTGTGTAGGAAAATTAATGGAACGCATTATCAATGGCAGGCTAACATGGCATCTGGAAGAAAACCAACTCTTAACACCTCACCAAGCAGGATTCAGAAAGTACAGATCCACTGAAGATCAAATAACCTATATAGCTCAGGAAATAGAGGATGCCTTCCAAGAGAAAAAGCACACACTAGCGGTCTGGATAGATTTAGAAAAAGCATTTGATAAAGTATGGAAGGAAGGACTGAAAGTAAAACTGCAAAAAATGCATGTTTGTGGGAAAATGTACAAATGGATCAGCCACTACCTTGAGAACAGAACTGCCAGGACAAAAGTGCAAGGACAAACCAGCAAAATGATGCTATTGGAGCAAGGTGTCCCCCAAGGAGGAGTTCTTTCACCAACATTATTCCTAGCATATATAAACGACATCACGGAAAATTTTCCAGCCAGAGTACACACATCATCCTTTGCAGATGACCTAACCATATGGACATCTGAAGAATATATTAGTACAGCTAACAGCAGAATACAGCAAGCCCTATTAGCGCTAGAGGACTGGTCAAAATCATGGCTAGTGAAGATAAGTGAGGAGAAAACAACATGCACAGTGTTCTCCCTCTCAACTAAAACTCAGCAACCTAAGCTGGTATTGAATGGAAAAATATTGCGCCATGAAGAAAATCCAAACTATCTAGGAGTCACCTTTGATCGTCGCCTGACATGGAAGACACAGATTGAGAAAAATCGAACAAGAGCAAGGCAAAGAATGGCAATCATGAACAAGCTTGCTGGTACAACGTGGGGAGCAGATGAGAAAGTTCTCAAGAAGTTATATACTGGACGGGTGAGGCCAGTACTGGAATATGGCATTGCAGCTTGGGCAACAGCAGCTAAGTCAAACTTTAACAAAATAAGTAGAGTCCAAAATCAAGGAATGCGAATCATAACTGGAAGCCTGAAGACAACGCCTATTAATGAATTAGAAAAGATCACTTGTTTACAACCAATGCAGGATAGAAGAGATAGCAGAGCCCAGCAACAAGCTGAAAAATTTAGAAGATTGACAGACCACCTTATGTATAAAAGGTTTAGTGGTTTTGGAAAGGGAAGACTGAAGCGTAGCAACTTTGTAGAAACTGCAAAACGAAAGATTAGGGCAGATCCCATACTTAACATATCAACAGTCAAACCCATTTACAATGCAGACAAGTTCCCAGCTTGGAGACAGCAGCAACTGCCTGAGATGATAGAAAACATTCCTGGTATTGAGAAAAAGAACACTCAGCATGAAACCGAAAGAAGAGAAATAACCCTAAACTACATAAAAAAAACATTACCCAAGCAGCAATTGGACCCATGCATATACAGATGGATCAGCCAAAAATTCAGTAGAGAATGGAGGAGGAGGAATTCTCCTAAATTTAAAAAATGGAGTGAAAAAAACACATTCAGTGGCAACTGGAAAGTTCTCAAGTAACTTCAAAGCGGAGGTAGAGGCTCTGAAAACTGCAGCAGAAATGCTCTTGATGGAGGAAAATAAAGAGACGCAAATAGCTATCTTCACAGATGCAAAGTCAGCTGTCTCAATACTGAAGAGCAAAAACAGCACAGAACTAGCTGACCTAAGAGCAGCATTCCATGGTCTATGCCAGAAATCCAAAAAAGTTATAATACAGTGGATCCCATCACATTGCAGTATACCTGGAAATGAAGAGGCTGACAGACTGGCAAAAGAGGGCGGACGACTACCACAGCCTGACATAGACATAACCTATAATGAGGCAAAGAGGTTGATAAAAAGCACTTATAGAACCAAATGGGAATCAGAGCATCCAGGCCACCAGAAGGATGATGCATATTACAAACTCGACCGAAGAGAACAAGTAGCAATCTTCAGACTCCGCACAGGACATAACAGGCTGAAATACCACTTGTTCAACAAACTAAAGATAGGAGATACAGATGAATGTAATTGTGGAACTGGTAAAATGACAGCTAAACATTTGCTGCAAGAGTGCCCAATATATGCAGAACAGAGAAAGATATTTTGGCCCACACCTGCTTCATTCGAGGACAAGCTCTATGGAGATATCAACAAGCTCAAGTCGACTGCAGCTTACTTTAACTGTATTCAGGTTGACATTTAAATGTACATGAAGAAGTATTTAGACTGCCACACTTCATACCACAGGCATGTCGGTTACACAAGCCTCCCAGAGGCATGAAATGGAATATTGCTTGGATAGCAAATCCATTACGTGGAAAGTCCGAATCGAAAGCTCACTGTGTGGATGTCATCTGCAAACAGCATTCTTCTGGCTTCTGGAAGAACAGCCTATGGTGAACGGAAGTGAGGCTAAGCAGCCATGTGCAGGACGTGACGATTCCTTGGGTGAGCCCAGTACCAGAGCGCTGTGTGTTGGCTCTGCAATTATGGAAGCCTCCTTGGATGGCGGGGAATGCCCATGGTCTGCCCCTGCCTTCCCTTGAGGGCCGATCAGGATGCCTTTGGCTGTTCTATATGGGTCAGCTGGGATGGGAGATAACACCACAACAGTGAGAGTCTAACGTCCTAAGAAACCCCCCGGGAAGGTTAACCCGGTCAACAAATGCCCGCAGAAGTCGGATGTGTCGGCCTAACGGCGCAAGAACGCAGCTCTGCTGTAAACAGGCACAACGCAATCACGTCCGAAAAAAAACTCCGGATGAACGAAGAAGAAGAAGAAGAATTGAATGTTAAGAAGACACAGATTATGGTCATCCCTAGGAAGGGCAATATACCACAATGTAATATACAAGTAAATGGACATATTCTTAAACAAGTGAATCGGTACAGATATCTCAGAGCAGTCATAACATCTGATGGGAGATGCCTTGAAGAGATTAGAACAAGAATTGCCATTGCGAAGGTAGCCTTTTGCAAGATGAAAAACATACTGACCAATAAAAAGATATCATTTGAAACAAGAAAAAGAGTGTTGTAGTGCTACATAGAACTTATACTTTTGTATGGATGTGAAGCGTGGACAATGAGCAGACAAGCTGAAAAACATCTGGCTGTGGAAATGTGGTTGCACATGCCCAAATACGTCTTGCTGTCTATATCCCACTTGGACACTACTTTTGTGTGTCTATGCCTCACTTGGTCACAATATTTTGGTGTCTATCCCCCTTGGTCACTAATTCTTGATGTCTATACCTCACTTTGTCACCAATTCTTGGTGTCTATACCTCACTTGGTCACTAATTCTTGGTGTCTATACCTCACTTTGTCACCAATTCTTGGTGTCTATACCTCAATTGGTCACTAATTCTTGGTGTCTATACCTCACTTGGTCACCAATTCTTGATGTCTATACCTCACTTGGTCACTAATTCTTGGTGTCTATACCTCACTTTGTCACCAATTCTTGGTGTCTATACCTCACTTGGTCACTAATTCTTTATGTCTATACCTCACTTTGTCACCAATTCTTGGTGTCTATACCTCACTTGGTCACTAATTCTTGGTGTCTCTACGGCACTTAGTCTCTACTTTTTGGTGTATATAACCTACACTGACACCACTTCTTGGTGTCTATATCCCATTTGGTCACTACTTCTTGTTATCTATACCCCACGTGGTCACTTCTTTTTGGTTTTCGTATCTATACCCCACGTGGTCACTAATTCTTGGTTTTTATACCCAACTTGGACACTATTTCTTGGTGTAAATACGGTACATAGTCACTACTTCTTTGTGTCTATACCTCACTTGGTCACTAATTCTTGGTGTCTATACTCCACTTTGTCACCAATTCTTGGTGTCTATACCTCAATTGGTCACTAATTCTTGGTGTCTATACCTCACTTTGTCACCAATTCTTGATGTCTATAAATCACTTGGTCACTAATTCTTGGTGTCTATACCTCACTTGGTCACTAATTCTTGATGTCTATACCTCACTTTGTCACCAATTCTTGGTGTCTATACCTCACTTAGTCACTAATTCTTGGTGTCTCTACGACACTTAGTCTCTACTTTTTGGTGTATATAACCCACACTGACACCACTTCTTGGTGTCTATATCCCATTTGGTCACTACTTCTTGTTATCTATACCCCACGTGGTCACTTCTTTTTGGTTTTGGTGTCTATACCCCACGTGGTCACTAATTCTTGGTTTCTATACCCAACTTGGACACTATTTCTTGGTGTAAATACGGTACATAGTCACTACTTCTTTGTGTCTATACCCCACTTGGTCACTAATTATTGGTGTCTATACTCCACTTGGCCACTGATTCTTGAAGTCTATACCCCACTTCGTCACTAATTCTTGGTGCCTATACCCCACTTAGTCACTAATTCTTGGTGATTATACCCCACTTGCCGGTCTCTTTGGCCGAGAGGTTACACGACTTTCTCCGTAATCCCGTTCGTTCCCGCAGGGTCTCGCAGCGCGCGAGAATTTGAAGCGATTCTACCCGCTCTTGTGACTTGTGGGATAATGAGCCGGCCGCTCAAAAAGCAATGGCAAACTACTGAGCGTAATCTTGCCAAGAGATCAACAGTCAGCTGAATGATGCTGATGTTGACAGCGATGTCCTGTAAAGATATGCGAATTAAAAAAAATAAACCCACTTGGACACTATTTCTTGCTTTCTATACACCACTTTGTCACTACTTGTTGGTGTATATACCCCAATTGGTCACTAATTGTTTGTTTCTATACCTCACTTGGACACTAATTATTGGTGTCTATACGGCACTTGGTAACTAATTGTTGGTGAATATGCTCTACTTCGTCACTACTTCTTGGAGTCTATATGACACTTGATCTTTGTTTATATACCCCACGTGGTCACTAATTCCTAGTGTCTATACCCCCACTTTATTATTAATTCTTGGTGTCTATACCTCATTTGGTCACTATGTTTTGGTGTCTATACCCCAATTTCTATACCTCTCTTGATCACTAATTCTTGAAGTCTATACCCCACTTGTTGACTACATCTTGGTGTCTGTACACCGCTTGGACACTACATCTTGGTGTCTATACACCGCTTGGACACTACATCTTGGCATTTTACGGCATTTGGTCACTACTTCTTTGTGTCAAAACACCACTTGAATACAACTTCTTGGTGTCTAGGTGTTTTTTGATCATTACTTAGTGGTGTCTAGATGACACCTAATCATTACGTAAATGGCACCTGGTCATCTAGTCGTGGTGTATAAATGTCACATTGTCATTAAGTCATTTTGTGTAAATGACACCTGGTCATTACTTCCAAGCCCGTGATGCAGCAGTACACTGACAAAGTTACCTACCCCAGGTCTGCGGCATGCAAGGTATTCATTCAGCCAACAGGACTCTCTCCATATCTAGAGCATGCCAGGTATTCATTTAGCAAACATGACTCACTCCACGGCTACAGGCATGCCAGGTGTTCATTCAGCAAACATGACTCTCTCACATAGTTAGAGTCATGCCAAGTATTCATTCAACAAACATGACTCACTCCATGACTACATGCATGCCAGGTATTCATTCAGCAAGCATGACTCACTCCACAGTTAGAGACACGCAATGTATTCATTCACCAAACATGACTCACTCACATGGTTAGAAAGATGCCAGGTATTCATTCACCAAACATGACTCACTTACATGACTAGAGACATGCCAGGTATTCATTCAGCAAACATGACTCACTCACATAGTTAGAGGTACCTTCAGTATATAGTGCCAGCACTATGTTTGATCAGTCTTTCGGCGCTCGATGGGTGATGTCAGCAATATAGTGCTAGGTCTATGTTTAATGACTCTCTCGGTGTTTGATGGGTGATAGTTAGTTAATTAGTTAGTTAGTTAGTTAGTTAGTTAGTTAATTAGTTAGTTAGTTAATTAGTTATTTAGTCGACAGATCAACTCCTCATACACATCGAACGTTTCGGTCCATAAGTGCTCGGATCCCCTCCTCAGCAAATCCCGCAGCGTGTAGCAGCTAACGACACCAGTTCTATGTTGGTTTATCAATCTTCTGTGGCTTCCCGCGTATTATTCTTGTTTGGGCATCCCTCTTTTAAATTGCTGTTCTTGCAGTCTGGCCATGGTTGTAGATTCACAGCCATCACTTGGTTCTCGCAAAAGTCTCACTTCTCGTAGAGCATTCAGAATGTCAGCCTGGTCCAAGGCGCGTGCGCCCTCCACCGAAGCCTCACCTGCGAGCTTGTCAGCCCGCTCATTTCCTTGTACTCCCGCATGCCCTGGCATGAAGATGAAACTAATCTTTGCCAGTCGAGACCGCTCCATAGACAGCAACCATTCTCTTCGCACCCCACCTCTTCCTCTTGATCATGCTCATTGAGTCGGTAAGGAAACATGCCCTAGTGAATGTCTGTGTCTCAAGCCATGTTATTGCTTTACTTACTGCCATGACTTCCATAGTCAGGCTACTTGTGGTTTCAGTGAAAGCACCAGAGTCCTCCTTCACAATTCTCCCTCCGGCCAGAGCCGTTAAGGCCCATGAGCTTCTCACATGTCGGAGGACCGACCCATCTGTGTAGATGACAGCATCACCGTCTAGCGAATTCTCGAAAATCAACGATTGAACTTCAGCCTCTACAGCAGCCAGATTTTCTTGTCTGCATTTTCTATCTAGTTGGATGCAAACTGAAAAGGATGTGCAGAAATCTGTTGGCACTTGTACCCACTCCTAGCCAGGTTCTAAGTCCTCAAGTGAACACGCCTGTTGAAGAACTTCGGCTTGACCCATCCACGAACGACCTCTTTTTAACCTGCTGCCCTTCACCTTCATAATTTCACTATGCAGTGAATGTTGTGTGTTTGCGTTAACTCTGAGGTAGGCGCAGTGCTCTGCAAACTTGTATTCTGTCTTCAATGGTTGGAATATCAAGAAGGTAGCGCATCCGCCCTGCATGCTGTATCTCTTGTACATCCAAGAATAATGCGCATAGGCTTCGTTCTGTATCCTTTCCATCCTTTCTATCTGCTTACGGCTGAGAGTCAGGATTGACATCGCGTACTTAAAAACAGACATGACCAGCACCTTGTACAGAAGACATAGATGGCGCTGCTCACAGTTTGCTGCCGCCATCACCAGCATCACAGCCAAACCCCGCTTGGCCTTTGTTATCACCTGTTCTATGTGCTCATTATAAGTAAGGCTTCGATCAAACCGTATCCCCAGGTAATTCATTGCCTGCGTTCTTCGCACCGTCTCTCACCCATCACCAGAGACTGTGATGGGTGTTTTGACCAATATAGTGCAAGCTCTATGTTTGATGACTCTATCGGCGTTCGATGGGTGACGTGAGCAATATCAACACCCTCACCCCCCCCCCCCCCCCCCCATGCCATGTCAGTCACACCCTCACCTCCCATATCACCGGCTGATTCGACCTGGGAGCCCGTGTTAATTGTTCACATCCCGCCACAGTTCGAACACTTAACCACCGGACCGGAGGGCAGGCGATCTAGTCAGTGTGCGGTTAATTCCCGGACGAGAGGGCAGGCGATCTAGTCAGTGTGGGGTCAATTCCCAGACGGTGGGGCAGGCGATCTAGTCAGTGTGCGGTGAATTCCCGGACGGAAGGACAGGCGATCTAGTCAGTGTGCGGTCAATTCCTGGACGGAAGGACAGGCAATCTAGTCAGTGTGCGGTCAATTCTAGGACGAAGGGCACACGATCTAGTCAGTGTGCAGTCAATTCCCGGACTGGAGAGCAGGCGATCTAGTCAGTGTGCGATCAATTACCAGAACGGAGATCAGGCGATCTAGTCAGTGTGCGGTCAATTCCCGGACCGGAGGGCAGGCGATCTAGTAAGTGTGCGGTAAATTCCCGGACCGGAGGGCAGGCGATCTAGTCAATGTGCGGTCACATCCCGGACGGGATGGCAGGCGATCTAGTCAGTGTGCGGTCAATTCGCGGACGGGAGTGCAGGCGATCTAGTCAGTGTGCGGTCAATTCCCGAACGGGAGAACAGGCGATCTAGTCAGTGTTCGGCCACTCCCACACTTACAACAACAGGCAATATCACGTGCAGTTGTTTGTATGTATGTATGTGTGTGAGTGTGTAAGTGTGAATGTACGTATGAATGTGTGTCAGTGTGTATGTGTGTATCAGAGTGTATGATTATGTATGAGTATATGTGTGTGTCCTTGTGTGAATGTGCGTGTATGTGTCAATGTATGAGTATGTACGTTTGAGTGTGTGTGAGTCAGTGTGTATGCGTGTGAGTATATGTGTTTGTTAGTTGTATGTGTGTGTCAGTGTGTGACTGAGTGTTTGTGTCAGTATGTGAGTTTGTGTGCATGTGTTTGTGTACGCGTATGTGTGTATATGTGTCTTGACAATAGTGGGGAAACTTGGTTGATCTTTGTGAGGGATGTTGGGTGACAAGCCATTACACCAGGTGAGAAAATCGAGAAAATGTCACAAAGTCAGGATTACGTCCCCGAAAAGTGGCATTCTGGTGTCTGTACCCCACTTGGACAACACTTCTTGGCGTCAATATCCCACTTGGTCACTAATTCAGTCATCTTTACGGTTCACACCTGGATCACAACTGGATTACATCTGAATTACAACTGGATTACATCTGGATTACAACTGGATTACATCTGAATTACAACCGGATAACACCTGGATTACAACTGGATTACACTGGATTACAACCGGATTAATTCTGATTACAACCGGATAACACCTGGATTACAAGTAGATTACAACTGCATCACAACTGGATTGCAACTGCATCACAACTAGATTACAACTGGATTACAACTAGATTACAACTGGATCACAACTGAATTACAACTGGGCGCCCGAAGAGCGGCTGACCGATTGACTAGAATGCCGGGATCTCCTTCAGGAGACCCAGGTTCGAATCCTCGTTAAAGTGTGGAATTTTTTATGTTGGGGGAGGGGGGGGGGAGAACCCTAACCTGCACAGTTCGCGGCGATTGCACTAGCCAGGCGGCCCTAATTCCTCAAGCGCATGACTCCGCTGTCCTACACAGCAAGATACTCTAGGCAGTAGATGGCCTATCTAGTAGGTTTTTTTCCGGGTCAGCAGGTAGTGTTCAGGTTGAACCCATAAGGTCAGTCGCAGACAAGAATTTAATAGAAGATGGAAGACAGGAGACGACCGCTTCCAGTGGCACCAAACATCGAATGAAAGCTCGACTAAAGGGTGGACACCCATAGTTACAAGCGAACGCTTCGACATAAGCCTTTCCCAGGTTGTCGGTGTGGGAGTATAGTCGAAACAGCAATAAGTGGTGAAGAAGACGGTACTGAATCAAATGAGAGAGTGACACTCCCACTAGGTGGTTTGGAGAGCTGAGATCATTGTGGCTGGGGTAGAAGAAAGCAAGATAATAGGGCAAATGATTTGGCGGTTGACCTTATCTTGGGAGGTCTTGTGTCACGCCGCAATGACGTGAATGGAACGACATTAAGTCTACTGGAACCATTTTATTTGATTCACAATCACGTTGATATCGTGGCCATGTTGGTGGCTTCTGTTGTGTTGTATTGTCACGTCAACTGTAGTTTGGTGTCATGTGACATTTCACAGTGCAGTCAGCCCGGTGGATAAATGGGTTGACAGATGTGCCATCGTGTCAGGTATCATGTCACAGTACAATGTTGTGGCGTATAGGTTGACAGATGTGCTATCGTGTCAGGTGTTATGTCACAGTACAATATTTGTGGCGAATAGGTTGACAGATCAGATGTGCCATCGTGTCAGGTGTCATGTCACAGTACAAAGTGTGTGGCGAATGGGTTGACAGATGTGTCATAGTGTCAGTTGGTGGGATACGGCTTGGCTTTCACAGTGCAATTTGCGAAGTAAATAAGTTGAAAGATGTAGCACGGCGATAGGTGGCATTTTACAGTAAAGTGTGTCCAGTGCATGAGTTGACAGATGGAACTCGACAATGCGTCCAGTGGTTGAGCTGACAGATGTAGCAGCCGCACCATTCAACATTTGGATCTTTATCCTTTTGCAGACCAGGGACACGTGAAAACTGCACATACAGAGAACATGAGCTGAGGTTGTGATAAGCCTGCCTGCCAGCTTGTAACCTATCTCGCCAGTCAGCTCTGAGTCTAAAGTTACATAAGACTAATTAGCCTACATGAGGTACTCCAGTTCTGTGACCTAGTGTCTGATTGTATAGTCACAAACTGGAGATAACTGCGACCATGTGACGGTGTGGCGGACCACACAGTTATCGCTGCTGCTCTAGTTACATCTGCCTGTGGATGCATGATGCTTTTAACAATGCACCGTCAGCGACATCGCACTGATTATTGGCAGGCACAGGTCTTTCAACTGTCTCATGTTTGTTCATTCATAAATAATGTATAATAAACTGTCTCATCTTTGATCATTCATAAACAACATATAATAAACTACCTCATGTATCCTCTCATCATGTTCCTTTTGTACCTTACGGTGTCGAGGTGACGTATAAACAGCGGGAGAGAGCCCGCTTATGGGCTTCCTATGGACTCTGTATTCCATCCGTCCATCGTTTACGTCGTCGGCCTCTTCCTCTGCCTCTATTTGATCTGTACATCGTTGCTTGCTGTGGTATATTGTTAGTTGGTAACCTACTTGCATGGCCAAATGATTTTACTTTCAGCCTTCGAATAAAATCTAGCGCTGCTATAACCCCACTTTAGTCCTGATAGTCTTAATTTTAATCTTATCTATTCTTGATATATTGAGTATAAATATTAGGAATATCATTTTTGTTGTCGTGATTTTTTTTTCTCCTTTTCTGTCATTGTCCAGGTTTGGCATTGGTAGCATAGAGTTGGTAGGAAACATGTGTTGAAAAGTGCTTTCTTAGTAACTATTGATACATGTTTGTGCTATTTGTCCCTTGAGTTGATTTGCCTTGTTGCATCTATTTTCAATCTCGTCTTCTGATTTGCCATTTGATGATACTTCCTAGGTACTTGAAACGCTTTACTTGTTTAAGGGGATGTTCGTTTAGACGAAACATTTTTGTTTTCTCTTCTTTAGTTATAGTCATTACCTCTGTTTTGCTTGTGCTGATTTTCATGTTATGTTCCCTACTCATTTCGTTTAGACAATTCATGTGGTCTTGTAATTCATTTTCTGATTTTGCTATTAGTGCTTGGTCGTCCGCAAACAGGAGTTCTCTAATAGTGTAATTTGCATATGGTTCTTCTTCTGTGTTCTCGTCATGAGGTCTTC
Organism: Cepaea nemoralis; assembly: GCA_014155875.1. Classification (NCBI taxonomy): domain Eukaryota; kingdom Metazoa; phylum Mollusca; class Gastropoda; order Stylommatophora; family Helicidae; genus Cepaea; species Cepaea nemoralis. Next base: position 914,667 of record JACEFZ010027352.1, on the reverse strand, counting down.
TTGCAGTCTCTCTTTGGCTGTTTCTTTACACATATTGTCTTTAAAGGGTAAGAACAATAGAGGGGACAGGACATAACCTTGTTGTACTCCGGATATTATGGTGAAGGGTTCTGAGTGTCTTCCAGTCGCTCTCACTATGCATTCACTGTTGTTGTATAAGCTTAAATATAGGTTTGTTAGATGTGTGTTCACTCCATATTGTTTAAATATTTCAGACAGTTTGTATCTAGCTATTCTACCAAATGTCCTTTCTTTGTCGACAAAGGCTAAGTAGAGTGTTGCATTAAGTTCGATTGATTTTTCTATAAGTCGTTTAAGAGCAAAGATTGCATCCATGCATCCTTTGTTTTTCCTAAATCCAAGTTATGTTTCGCTTACCTGGGGTTATATGGTAGTTCGCAATCTTTTCTTAAGAATATTGCAAAATATTTTCCCAGTATAACTCAAACAGGAAATGCCTATGTACTGTGTGCTTTTTGTGTTTCTTCTCTTTTGCTGAATTAGTTTTTCCAAATTGGGATAATTAGGGCGTTTCCCCGGTCTCGCTGTGTTAGTTGTTCTACCCAAACATGGTTGAATAGTCTATGAAGCCATGCTTTTCCTACTTCTCTTGCTGCTTTAATTAGTTCATTTGGTATTTCATCTTGTCCCGGTGATTTGTTCAGTGGGGCTAATCTGACGGCTTCAATAATTTTTTTCTTTCAGTATGTTTGGCTCTAGTTCTTTGGTGGCAGCTGTGTCGGTTTCGTGAATTCCTGTGACATCTAATGGAATGTTGAGAAGCTGTTCGAAGTACTGCTTCCATCTCATTATGATATGTTTTTGTTCACTTATTGGTTCCCTGTTTTCGCTGTTAATTATTTCAGTTGGGTCAAAAGGTTCTCCTCTGGTGCCCTTTGCACTCATCTTTTTGTAGAAGTTTCTAGTTGTCTCCTTGAAGTTTTTATTTAGGGTTTCTCCATACTCCCCTCCCCCTTTCCATTTTTTTTTTTTTGTTTTGCTCCCTTTACTATTCTATTCACATGTCTTCTCGCTATTCTATATTCTATGTAATCACGTTCCTGTTTGCTCTTCAACCACTTTTTATATGTTTCCTTGTTGTCTTTTACAGTTTTCATAGACAACATATAATAAACTGTCTCATGTTTGATCACTCATACAACAACATATAATAGACTGTCTCGTCTTTGATCATTCATAAACAACATATAACAGAATGACTCATGTTTGATCATTCATAAATAACATATAACAGAATGTCTTATGTTTGATCATTCATAAACAACATATAACAGAATTTCTCATGTTTGATCATTCATGAACAACATATAATAAACTGTCTCATGTTTGATCATTCATGAACAGTTTAGTTTAGTTTAATTTAGTCGACGGATCAACATCATGGCACGCTGGTGTAACCCATAAGTGCTCCTTTCTACTCCTAACTCAAGCCTGAGTCCGGAGAATCTCAGCTCAGTGCACGAACTCCGTAGCACCGGCGAGGATTGTGAAATGTTTTGGGTACATTTTTAACTCTAAATTTTGCCGGGCAGCGCCTTTAGGCTACTCTTTTTCGATTTCTAACTGCCAAGGGATATTTTACGTGAGCAACAATACACACGGGCGTCCGATCTCACTACCAAAGACAGGGGGAAATATTGTTACTAGTAGTCCACGTGAAAAAATCCCGTCCCACACCGGGGCTTGAACCGTGACCTCAAGCACTCGAGGCGGGCACCATACCTCGAGACCATATAGCCCCCCCCCTCCCCCGATTCATAAACAACATATAATAAAATGCCTTATGTTTGATCATTCATACACAACATATAATAAACTGACTCATATTTGATCATTCATAAACAATATATAATAGGCTGTCGTCATCTTTGATCATTCAAAAAGAACATATACTAGTCTGTCCTCATCTTTGATCATACATAAAGAACTTATAATAGAATGTCTCATGTTTGATCATCGTAAACAACATATAATAAACTGTCTCATGTTTTATCATTCATAAACACATTTAATAAACTGTCTCATGTTTTATATTCATAAACCAACACATAATAAACTGTCCTCATATTATTATTATTCATAAAGAACATATAAATACGCTATCTCATCTGTGATAATTTATAACCAACATATAATAGAATGTCTCATGTTTGATCATTCCTAAACAACATATACTATAACTGTCTCATGTTTGAATGTCTCATGTTTGATCATTCATAAACAACATATAATAGAATGTCTCATGTTTGATCATTCATAAACAACATATAATAGAATGTCTCATGTTTGATCATTCATAAACAACATATAATAGAATGTCTCATGTTTGATTATTCATAAACAACATATAATAGAATGTCTCATGTTTGATCCTTCCCCGATGGTGTTTCCACCTTGTCGTGGGGGGGGGGGGGGCTTGAGTTTCTCAATGACCCTGAGAGCTATGCCGGCGGTAGCGTAGCTACCAGCAGGGCCTCCCAAGCCGGACAGGTCAAAGGATAGAGAACAGACAAAGAGAAACACCCTGGTCCTCTAGGTTGGGGGTTGAAGCGTGGGGTTAACATCCCCACCTTTGTAAAACATATATTTTTTCGAAACAGATACATAAGCCTCGAATTCGGACTGACTTATTTGGACAATGATCTCGGAATGTTAAAGCACTCTTGAGATTTGGAACATGGAATGTACGGACACTATATCGAGCTGGAGCGGCTGAAGAACTAACCCGGGAGCTAGTTGAATATCAAATGGATATAACAGCAATTCAAGAAATAAGGTGGCCAGGAGATGGTACTTTAGATCAAAATGGAATTATTGTAATATACGAAGGAAACACCCAAAATAAACTTGAATTAGGAACAGGTTTTGTCATCAAAAAAGAATTATGGTGTAACGTTCTAAACTTTAATGCTGTTAATGACAGAATTAGTAAATTACGAATAAAAGGTAAATGGAAAAATATCACGATGATTAATGTGCATGCACCTACTGAAGAGAAAGAAGATGACGTTAAAGAAGACTTTTATAATGATTTGGAAGATGTCATAGAAGAAACCCCCAAACAGGACATCCTGATTGTGCTGGGAGATTTCAATGCAAAAATAGGTAGAGAGCAAATTCATAAAAAGTGGCCGGTATGGAAAGCATACATACACTTCAAATGATAATGGATGGAGAGTCATCAACCTGGCAGAAGCATAAGGACTGCAGATTAGCAGTACCAGACTACAAAGAAAGGATATACACAAACAAATTTGGAAATCATGTGACAAGAGAACCTATAATCAAGTAGATCACATTTTAATTAACAACAGAAATGCATCAAACATACAACAAGTTAGAAGTTATAGAGGAGCTGAGAGCCACAACGACCACTTCCTCGTTGGAGCAAAATTTAAAATAAAACTTAAGAGAGCTTTCTATACTAAATTGCAAAGATTACACCCAACATATAACAGAGAAAAACTACAAGAAATTACAGTTAAAGAGAAATTTACAGTTGAAATAAAATGTAAACTTGAAACTCTGCAAAGCCCTCTGGCGGAAAGCGTTGACCAAACTTGGGTGAACATCAAGAATACAATTCAATCTACCGCAGAAGAATGTCTCGGTGTCTTAACCACGCATAGAAGAACAGATGGTTCAATCAAAAATGTGAAGAAGCAGTCATTAGGAAAAGAATGCCAGGACATTTATGGTTAAATGACATCAACACATCCAAAAGGAAGAGCAATATAGAAATGAATGTAAAGAGGCTACAAAAATAGTTCATACAGCAGAAGCGAGAATATATGAGTAATATAATCAAAGATATGAAACTAATCACCACAAAAACGAATCCAGAAAGTTTTTTTAAAGAACTGAAGTCAATGAAACGAGGGCACCAACACAATACATATGGTTTAAAAGACAAAAATGGGAATATGATAAATACCAATGAGGAAATGTGCAACACATGGAAAGAATATTTTGTTGAATTACTAAATTGTGAAGCTCCAAGTAACACTTTCCTACAGGAAGAGGTTCTAACAGTGTGAAGCCACAAATTGAAGAACATACATTTGAAGAAATCTATATGTAATCACACGACTTAAAAACAATAAGGCAACAGGGGACTGATGGAATTGCTGCTGAATTTATAAAGGCAGGTGGCCATGCATTACATCTAAAGCTATACGAACTAATAATAAAAATCTGGAGGACAGAAGAATTACCCCATGACTGGAAAGAGTCATTATTGATACCTATCTTTAAGAAAGGAGACAAGTTCCAATGTGGAAAATTATAGAGGAATATCACTACTGTCCACAAGCTATAAGATACTATCCGCAGTATTACTAAATAGACTAAAACCATATTCAGAAGACATATTAGGTGACTACCAGGCGGGTTTTAGACAAAACAGATCAACAATAGATCAGATATTTATCTTACGACAAATAGCCAAGAAAAATTGGGAATATAAAAGAGATCTCCATAACATTTTTGTGGATTTTAAAAAGGCTTATGATAGTGTCCATAGGAATAGTCTATGGAATGCTATGCAGGAATTTGGAATACCAAGGAAGTTAATCAACATGACCAGACTATGCATGGAAGATACTTATAATATAGTAACATATAAAGGCAGGAAATCAGACCCTTTCCAAATAACATCTGGCTTGAAACAGGGTGATGCACTATCGCCGCTACTCTTCAATCTGGCTCTAGAGAAAGTTGTAAGGAAGGTAAAGGAGGAATGTGATATTGGAGGAACATCCAAGCTGCTTGGTTATGCAGATGATATAGATATTATAGGGCAAAGTGAACAAAAGACATTGGAAATATTGACTCACTTAAAGGAAAAAGCCCAACAGATGGGGCTGGTTATCAACCAAGATAAGACAGAATATATGGTAATTTCAAGAGAAGGAATGGCTAAAAACTCTGGCCACATACAAATAGATAATATGACCATTAAAAGAACGGAAACATACAAATACCTGGGTACAATCTTCAACTGCTCCAACATCATAAGGGAAGAAATACAAACTAGAATCAACTCTGGAAATAAGATATACTATGCACTACAACATCTACTAAAATCAAATGCGCTATCTCGTAACACCAAAATCACAATATACAAAACACTGATCAGACCAGTTGTGCTGTATGGCTCTGAAACCTGGAGTACAACGAAAGGAGACGAAGCCTTGTTACAAACCTTTGAGAACAAAGTTTAAGACGCATCTTTGGACCCATTAAGGATACACAAAGTGGAGAGTGGAAACGAAGAAATAACACAGACATTTATGATCTGTTTAAGTCCCCGCTAATCACTGGTATCGTGAAGGCCAATAGACTACAATGGCTGGGGCATATAGAAAGAATGGAAGATAATAGGGAAACAAAACTCGCTTAAACTCAGGAAATAAATGACCGTAGACCCCGAGGTAGACCAAGAAGACGGCGGAGAGATAATATACATACAGACGTACAAGCACTTGGAATCAACGACTGGCAAGAGAAGGTCAACCAGAGAGACGAATGGAGACGGATTGTATCTGCAGCAAAGAACCTCAATGGCTCGGAACGCTGAAGAAGAAGAAGAAGATGTTTGATAATTCATAGACAATATAATAGAATGTCTCATCTTTGATCATTCATAAACAGCATACAATAGATTGTCACATGTTTGATCATTCATAAACAACACATAATAAAATTTAGATTCTGTAAGTCACCTGTCCATCATCTTATCTAGATCTGTAGATTCTGTAAGTCACATGTCCATCATCCTGTCTAGATATGTAGATTCTATAAGTCACCTGTATGTCATATTGTCTAGGTCTGTAGTTTCTGTATGTCACCTCTCCATAACCTTGTCTAGATCTGTAGTTTATGTATGTCATCTCTCCATCATGTCTAGATCTATAGTTTTTATATGTCATATCTCCATCATCATGTCTAGATCTATAGTTTCTATATGTCATATCTCCATCATATGTCTAGATCTATAGTTTCTATATGTCATATCTCATCATCATGTCTAGATCTATAGTTTCTATATGTCATATCTCCATCATCATGTCTAGATCTATAGTTTCTATATGTCATATCTCCATCATGTCTAGATCTATAGTTTCTATATGTCATATCTCCATCATCATGTCTAGATCTATAGTTTCTATATGTCATATCTCCATCATCATGTCTAGATCTATAGTTTCTATATGTCATATCTCCATCATCATGTCTAGATCTATAGTTTCTATATGTCATATCTCCATCATCATGTCTAGATCTATAGTTTCTATATGTCATATCTCCATCATCATGTCTAGATCTATAGTTTCTATATGTCATATCTCCATCATGTCTAGATCTATAGTTTCTATATGTCATATCTCCATCATGTCTAGATCTATAGTTTCTATATGTCATATCTCCATCTTTGTCTAGATCTATAGTTTCTATAGTCATATCTCCATCATGTCTAGATCTATAGTTTCTATATGTCATATCTCCATCATGTCTAGATCTATAGTTTCTATATGTCATATCTCCATCATCATGTCTAGATCTATAGTTTCTATATGTCATATCTCCATCATCTTGTCTAGATCTATAGTTTCTATATGTCATATCTCCATCATCATGTCTAGATCTATAGTTTCTATATGTCATATCTCCATCATGTCTAGATCTATAGTTTCTATATGTCATATCTCCATCATCATGTCTAGATCTATAGTTTCTATATGTCATATCTCCATCATCATGTCTAGATCTATAGTTTCTATATGTCATATCTCCATCATCATGTCTAGATCTATAGTTTCTATATGTCATATCTCCATCATGTCTAGATCTATAGTTTCTATATGTCATCTCTCCATCATGTCTAGATCTATAGTTTCTATATGTCATATCTCCATCATCATGTCTAGATCTATAGTTTCTATATGTCATATCTCCATCATCATGTCTAGATCTATAGTTTCTGTAAGTCCACTTGTCCATCACCTTATCTAGATCTACAATTTCTGTATGTTATCTCTCCATCATTTTGTCTAGATGTATAGTTTCTGTATGTCATCTCTCCATCATCTTGCCTACATCTATAGTTTCTGTAAGTGATCAATCCATCATTTTGTCTAGATCTATAGTTCTGTAAGTCATCTCTCCATCTTCTCGTCTAGATCTATAGTTTATGTATGTCATTACTCCATCATCTTGTCTAGATCTATAGTTTCTGTATGTTATCTCTCCATCATCTTGTCTAGATCTATAGTTTATGTATGTAATTTCTCCATCATCTTTTTTAGATCTATAGTTTCTGTATGTCATCTCTCTATCATCTTGTCTAGATCTGTAGAGTCTGTGTGTCACCTCTCCTTCATCTTGTCTAGATCTATAGTTTCTGTAAGTTCACCTCTCCATCATCTTCTCTAGATCTATAGTTTCTGTAAGTTCACCTGTCCATCATCTTGTCTAGATCTGTAAATTCTGTAAGTTCACCTCTCCGCCATCTTGTCTAGATCTATAGTTTCTGTAAATTCACCTCTCCATCATCTTGTCTAGATCTATAGTTTCTGTAAGTTCACCTCTCCATCATCTTGTCTAGATCTATAGTTTCTGTAAGTTCACCTGTCCATCATCTTGTCTAGAACTATAGTTTATGTAAGTTCACCTCTCCATCATCTTGTCTAAGAAGCTACACTGTTGGTCAGTTTGCCCGTGTCCAGTCAGTAACACAGTAGGGCCTTTGTCTAGGCATGCAGGTGTTTGTGTCTATGTAGCCCTCCATGGGCAAAGCAGACAATACACACGGGTCGGCTGTCTTTCCCAGAACATCTCCTGCTAATCTGTATTGGCTGGGTGGGTCTTGAACATCCCCTGCTAACCTGTATGGGCTGGGTGGGTCTGGAATATCTCCTGCTAACCTGTATGGGCTGGGTGAGTCTGGAATATCTCCTGCTAACCTGTATGGGTCTGGAACCCAGGTTTATTTCAAAACATAAAACGGCTTTGACTGGGGTTCGAACAGATTATCATGGGCCGACAGGCGAGCTTGCTTGCCAGGGTGTTACAATGGCTCCTGGCTTTCTGTAATCTCCGGCTACTTATTTTAGAACTTTCGTTTCTGTGATCCCAGATCCCAGTGAGCAATTATGTTTATGGTGAACGGAGGATGTTGTATGTCCGTGCGACTCTGCATGGCGTACTTCTCAGTGCTCCACATACAATGTCGTATGCTTATAACGAACGGAGGATGTTGTATGTCCCTGCGGCTCTGTATAGCGCACTTCCCCGTGCTCCACATACAGTCGTATATTTATGTAACATCGTAGATTAGAACCGAGAAATGTGCTCACTCTTCACTCCCAGCTGGGATCGGTGACCTAGCACTGGTACATGGTGAGGTCGCCGCGGCTGGCACAGGTTCAATAACTCTGTAATATCTTCCCAGCCAAGGGAAATCTCTGACACAGCATGTATTCTGTTTTGCGCATCAATGCTGTTTTTTCCCCTTTGTGTTTGTCATGTTGTGATGTTGCTGGCACTGATAACAAGGTGGTGTTGGTTTCAGCACCAATGAGCCAGTCATTGACAGATTTCGTTAAAGAACAACTTATCAACAGAAAGTGCAAAGTGCAGACTAAACATAAATCATGAATGTGCTTCATTTGTTTCTTCCATTCTGTAAAAACTTCAGCCATGATTGCTAGCCTACTTTCGGCTCTCATTCATAACCTGTTGCTGAAAACGTGGCGTCTGTGTCGGGGCTGCCGTTGTTTGATTGTCAGATGTTGTACAGAGACAAGCTATTCTGATATTGTGCATGTCTCCTACACTAGGAACATGTACTCACCTGTCTCAGACTTCTGCCTACACTCGGATCATTCACTCACTTGTCAGCACGTCAGACGTCTGCATACACTAGAAGTATGCTTCACCTGTCTCACTCAGACGTTTACCTACACTAGTATCATTCACTCGCCTGTCTCAGAAGTATGCCTTCACTAGGATCATGCCCTGACCTGTCTGTTTAAAACGTCTGTCTACACTAGGAGCATACCCTCACCTGTCTCACTCAGACGTCTACCTACACTAAGATCATGCACTCACCTGTCTGTCACAGACATCTGTCTACATTAGTATCATTCACTCACCTGTCTCAGAAGTGTGCCTTCACTAGGATCATGCCCTGACCTGTCTGTTTCAAACGTCTGTCTACACTAGGAGCATACCCTCACCTGTCTCACTCAGACGTCTACCTACACTAAGATCATGCACTCACTTGTCTGTCACAGACATCTGTCTACACTAGGATCATTCACTCACCTGTCTCAGAAGTCTGCCTACACTAGGATCATGTACTGACCTGTCTGTTTCAAACGTCTGTCTACACTAGGAGTATGCCCTCACCTGTCTGATTCAGATGTCTGCCTACACTAGGATCACGCACTCTCCTGTCTCAGAAGTCTGCTCACACTAGGATCATGCCCTGACCTGTCTGTTTCAAACGTCTGTCTACACTAGGAGTATGCCCTCACCTGTCTGACTCAGATGTCTGCCTACACTAGGATCATGCACTCTCCTTTCAGCATACCAGGCGTCTGCTTATACTAGGAGCATGCCTTTACCTGACTGTTTCAGACGCCTGCCTACACTAGGATCATGTCCTCACTTATCTGTCTCAGACGTCTACCTACACTAGAATCATGCATCCACCTGTCTGCCTACACTAGAATCATGCACTCACCTGTCTGTCTCAGATGACTGCCTACACTAGGATCATGTCCTCACTTATCTGTCTCAGATGTCTGCCTACACTAGAATCATGCACTCACCTGTCTGTCTCAGATGTCTGCCTACACTAGAATCATGCACTCACCTGTCTGCCTACACTAGAATCATGTACTTACCTGTCTGTCTCAGATGTCTGCCTACACTAGAATCATGCCTTCACCTGTCTGTTTCAAACGTCTGCCTACACTACGATCATGCTCTCAAATGTCTCAAAAGTCTGCCTACACTAGGATCATGGCCTCACCTGTCTGTCTCAAACGATTGCCTACACTTGGATCATGCCCTCACCTGTCTGTCTCAGACGTCTGCCTCACAAGGATCATGCACTCACCTGTCTGTCTCAGACGCCTGCCTCACTAGGATCATGCCCTCACCTGTCTGGCTAGCACGTCAGACGTCTGCTTACAATAGAATCATGCACTAATCTGTCTGGCCAACACGTTAGACGTCTGCTTACACTAGGATCATGCACTCACCTATCTGGCCAGCACGTCAGACGTCTGCTTACACTAGGATCATGCACTAACCTGTCTGGCCAGCACGTCAGAAGTCTGCTTACACTAGGATCGTGCACTCAACTGTCTGGCCAACACGTCAGACGTTTGCTTAAACTAGGATCATGCACTCAACTGTCTGGCCAACACGTCAGACGTCTGCTTACACTAGGATCATGCACTCACCTGTCTGGCCAGCACGTCAGACGTCTTCTTACACTAGGATCATGCACTCACCTATCTGGCCATCACGTCAGACGTCTGCTTACACTAGGATCATGCACTCACCTGTCTGGCCTGCACGTCAGAAGTCTGCTTACACTAGGATCGTGCACTCAACTGTCTGGCCAACACGTCAGACGTCTGCTTACACTAGGATCATGCACTCAACTGTCTGGCCAACACGCCAGACGTCTGCTTACACTAGGATCATGCACTCACCTGTCTGGCCAACACGTCAGACTTTTTAATACTCCAGGAGCATGCTCTCACATGACTGACTCCAGTGGCAATTACAAAAGATCAGATGACACGTCACGTATGCCTAGTTGGGTGGAGAGAGGAACGTTTCGTGTGTTATGGCTATCCTCGTTTCAGAGGTCACAGATTGTGAGAATTAGTGCGGGGTAATGAACAGGCTGATAGGCTGGCCGGGAATGCATCTCTTGGTGTCAGATTACCTATGGACTATGGGGAGGTGGTTGAGCACCTGTAGGGCCAGGTGGACAGGGTGGGGGAACAGAGAACCTGTATGTGGACAGAATGATATTATGGGGAATCGACAGGGGTTCTGGAAGAAGCTCATTACTGAGGGGGAAGACAAGGAGAACTTTAAAGGAGAGAGCGTTGGGTACTATTAGCAGTATCACTCTTCACTGGCTGTTGAACGAGGGGACAGAGCGCGTATTGGAATGTCTTGAGTGCAGTGATATCGGTTTCATTATTTTTAAATGTTGCATGTCCATTACAGGACGCTGCAGTCAACACCAGCATTTTTCAGCTACCGTTGATGTACTAGGCAAGATTACGCTCAGCAGTTCGCCATTGCGTTCTGATCGGCCGGCTCACATACCCCCCCCCCCCCCCCCCCCCGTACCCCGATCCCCTACCGAATCTCGCGCAGCTGCGGTACTCACTATAATATACGGGATTACCTAGAAAGACGTTAACGCCTAGGCCAGGGAGATCGGTTCTTAGCTCAACTCAACTTAACTCAACGTGCTGACAGCAGCCTAACTGTCTCCATGCTGACAACATTCAGCCTGAGTGTGCTCAGAACTGTCTTGAAGCATCGCTCATGAACGATTTCAAATTTAAAACTGAAGTCGACTGTTGTACTCACTTCGGTGTCAGCCGTCGTCGGGGTGTAGGGGTGGGAGAGGGGCGATGTTGTACATCTGCTAATGGCCAGTCTCTAGCCGGGATAAATAACATGAATAACAGGCGGTCTCTTCTCCTAATGTTTGAACTCTGGCTAAGAGGAGTAACAGGAATAATAGACAGTCTGTACTCTCAATGTTTGTACTCTGTCAAACTGTCATTTACTGCCTGTCAATATAGTACCTTGCGATGTATGGGGGGGGGGGGGGGGGGGGAGGGTCTTGAGCCTGAGGAATTAAAGTCGACTGGCTAGTGCAGTCGCCGCAAACTGTGCAGGTTAGGATTTTCTTTTTGGCCCCCGATAAAAAACACTCCAAACCTTACTGAGGATTCGAACCCGGGTCTCCCGATGGAGACTTCGGCATCCTAGCCACTCGACCAGTCGCCCCTCTGTTTGCCAGGATAAATAACAGGAATAACATACCTCTTCTTTAAATGTTGTGATCTAGCCAGGAGAAGTAACAAGAATAGCAGCCACCTCTTCTCTCAATGTGTGTACTCTAGCCAGGAGAAGTAATAGGAATAAACAACCACTCCTCTCAATGTTTGTACTCTAGAGAGGAGAAGTAATAGGAATAACAGGCCGTCTCTTCTCTTAATGGCTGTACTATAGAGAGGAGAAAAAAAACAGGAATAACAAGCCATCTCTTCTCTCAACGTTTCCACACTAGCCTGGAGAAGTAACAAGAATAACAGACCGTCTCACCTCTCAATGTGCGTACTCTAGCCACGAGAAGTAATAGGAATAAAAGACTTCTCAATGTGCGTACTCTAGCCACGAGAAGTAATAGGAATAAAAGACTTCTCAATGTTTGTTCTCTAGCCAGGAGAAGAAACAGGAATAACAAATTGTCTCTTCTCTCAATTTTTAAACTATAGCCATGAGGTGCTACATAGAACGTGTACTTTTGTATGGATGTAAAGCGTGGACAATAAGCAGTCAAGCTGAAAAACATCTGATCGCTGTGGAAATGTGGTTTCTGGGGGAAATGCAAATAATACCATGGACAGACAGAAAAACAAATGAACAAGTCCTTCAAGAAACAAACGAAGATCGATAACTGATTAGAGTCATTTGACGTAGACACTCAAAATTTTTTGGGCATGTTATGAGAAGAAATGACTTGGGGATCTTAATGACAACTGGCAAAATCGAAGGGAAGAGACCTAGGGGGAAGACCGAGAAGTAAATACCTGGATGGTTTGGCCACGTGGCATGGTCAAGACAAGAACAAAGAGCTTATCCACGACTCTGGTGATCGTGTGAGATGGCAAGCATAACCGCCCAAGCTTATCGGCATGGCACATGATAGATGGATATGCTCGTAGTGACACACCTCCTTATGTATGTTACAAACATCTTGTATATGTGTGACAAACCTTAGGTATATGTGTGGCAAGATCCGGAGGCTGACATGCAACACAATGTTTCAGCTTTCTCATATGCCTGTGCCTACTTAGGGCTCAATATAAACTTGGAGAAGACTAGTTATGTACCAGCCAGCTCCAGGGAATAATCACACCTTGCCGAATATCAAACTGAATGGTCTTAGAATAAGTGTTGTGGACAAATTCGCCTATCTTGGCAGCACCGTCTCCCAATCTGCCACAATTAATGACGAAGTGAATGCACGAATCTCCAAGGCCAACGTGGCCTTTGGCAGACTGTACAAGGAATGTAAGGGACAGAAATGGAATAAGCCTGCAAACAAAGCTGAAAGTCTACAAAGCAGTTGTATTATCCACGCTGTTGTATGCTTGTGACACCTGGACTGTTTATCAGCGACACGCTAGGAAATTAAACCACTTCCACACAGTCTGTCTTAGGAAGCTATTGAAGACTAATTGGCAAGACAAGATCCCAGACACTGAAGTCCTAGAAAAAGCGTCTATGCCCAGTATCCACACTCAACTAATGAAGAATCAGATTTAAACGTCATAAAATCTTTCTACAAAGAAACACGTTGCTGCGTAAGAACAGAAACAGGCAACTCTGACTGGTTCTCAGTCGAAACAGGAGTGAAACAGGGTTGTGTCTTATCACCGATGCTTTTTGGAATAGCTATCGACTGGGTCATGCGCAAATGCACAAACAACACAAATATGGGTATCCATTGGGTTGACAAAATTCTAGAAGACCTGGACTTTGCCGACGACATAGTGCTTTTGAGTTCAACACACCCGGATGCCCAAGAGAAAATAAACCACCTCCAAAATGTTTCAGGGCAAATTGGTCTCCAAATTAACACCACAAAAACAAAGACTATTGATCTTACCAACAGTTCAGATGACACCAAATTGAACAGCTACGTTCTTGAAAAAGTCAACAGCTTTACATACCTAGGAAGCAAAATGACATCTACAGGGGACTCAACACCAGAAATATCATCTAGAATCGCACTGGCATCTAGTGCCTTCAATAAACTGTCAAACATCTGGAAGTCAAAGACACTCAGCAAACACACAAAACTTAAAATCTTCAACTCTTGTGTGATTCCAGTGTTAACGTATGGATGTGAAAGTTGGAAATCAACGGTAGCTTTAGATAAAAAATTAGACAATTTTGAGAACAAATGTCTTAGAAGACTTCTAAACATCCACTGGACAGACTTCAGAACCAATTCGCAAATAAGACAAGAGACTAAGCAAGATACAGTATCCAATTTCATAAGAAGACGCCGTTGGAACTACATCGGCCATGTACTCAGAATGGACAAGTCAAGACTCCCCTATCAAGCCCTCATATGGTCACCAGTAGGGAAAAGAAAACGGGGAAGACCAAGAGAGACCCTGCGTAGAACCATCATTAGAGAAGGCTCATTCAACGGCCAAGTAAATATCCAAGATCTACAACAGGTAGCAGCGAACCGCCGGGCATGGAGAGACAGGACTTCTGCCCTATGCGCCGCCTTAGGCTCAAGAGGAAAGACTAACTAACTAACTAACTAACACACACATACCTCACCCACACAATATCACACACCACACACCTCTCCCCACCCACACACGCATTCCCTACCCGTTCACCAACACACACTCACTCACACATCCTCCACTACGCACCCACACACCCCCACCAACCCACTCCCAACCAAACATCTCTCGATCACAATACCCCTACCCCCACACACATCCTCCACCCACTCACACATCCCACCCGACACATACAACTCCCTCACCCACCTACACATCCCTAAGCCACTCACACACCCCCACTCACACATTCCCCATCCACATACACACATCTCCCACACACACTCCCCCACAAACTTCCCCCAACCACCACAATCCCCTGCTCACCCACACATATACCCCACCCATACGCACATTCCCCACACCCATCACACACATCCCCTACACCACACACTATCCTCCACCCATACCACCACAAACATACCCTCCACCCACACATCATTCACACATCCCCCACCAACACACCGCACACATATCTCAAACCCACACACCATACACTTCTCCCCATCCGCCCTTCCATCCCAAATCCACCCAACACAATCCCCTACCCACACAACCACGCCTCCCACACATACTTCCTCAAACCATCCACACATCTCCACCCACATAAACACACATCCCCTGCATCCGTCCCATACACATATCCTCCACCCATACACACATCCCCCACACCCATTCCAACACCCGTACTTTCACCCCCACACATCCATCCACACATCCCACCAACACCCACAAATACCACTACCCACCAAAACCCACACACCCCAACCCATCCAAATGCATACCCCCACCCACACACCCCCCACCCACACATATCCCCACACTCACACACATCCTCCACATACACTCACACTTCCTCACATCTAGACACATACAAAATGTCTCACGTTAGTATTGAAACTAGTATGAACAAACTCCCACACTTTACTCACATACATACACTGACACTTGTCATGAGCAGTCTAATGAAAAGTAAGCTTGCTAAGAGATCACACACAGTTGAGGTTGACTGCGACGTCATGTAAACGACATGCAACTAACTATGTGTAGGCACTGAAGTTTATGAGATTACTACGTGAAGGTGCTGAAGTTAATGAGATGTCTACATGTAGGCGATGAAGTTAATTAGATGTCTACGTGAAGACTCATGTCGGTAACTTAAAAGTGCAGTGACAACGTTTAACAAGACTCGCTCACAACTTACTCGATGTGGCGACAGAGTGTGATATTCCTTGCCTTGGCTAACCTTGGGTGTAGAAACGCCATGCCAACTTATGCAACAAGACTGACCTAGAAACACAGAAAGAGACGAGTATAAAACGCGCCCCCCAGGAGCCAGGCTTGTGTACTCGTCCAGTCACTGGGCGACAACCGTGTCTCGCGGAACCCTTCACAATGTCGCAGTTGTGGTTCCTGATTTCTTTGGGACTTCTAGTAAGTGTTCATGTATTTCTTCAGCTACATAGTCGCCAGGAAGCGAACACCTATTATAGTCGCCATGAGGCGAAGAGCAATAATAATAGCACGCAAAATATGGGATCAAGGCAATATCTACAATATGGGATGATATACACATGCACACTATGAGCTAATATCATAATGTAGAATATGAGGCAACATCAATGTATAGAATATGGGATAATATCAATGTATAGAATATGGGATAATATCAATGTGTAGAATATGGAATAATATCAATGTGTAGAATATGGGATAATATCAATGTGTAGAATATGGGATAATATCAATGTGTAGAATATGGGATAATATCAATGTGTAGAATATGGGATAATATCAGTGTGTAGAATATGGGATATTATCAATGTATAGAATATGGGATAATATCAATGTGTAAAATACGGGATAATATCAATGTGTAGAATCTGGGATAATATCAATATGTAGAATATGGGATAATATCAATATGTACAATATGGGATAATATCAATATGTAGAATATGGGATAATACCAGTGTGTAGAATATGAGATAACATCAACATGTAGAATATTAGAAATCATGAGGAATATGGACTTTCCATCACATGCTGTACAGCTCATAAAAATGTTTTATCTAGCACCCGTTAGAATAGATGGCGAGACATCAGATTGGTTTGACATCAAGCAAGGAGTTCGTCAGGACTGTGTGCTGTCCCCATATTTGTTTAACCTATACGCCGAAAATATAATGAGAAATGTAAGAGATGATATAAACAGTGAGCAATACGATGCCCTAAATATCGGCGGTCATGACATACCAGAGATTCGATATGCTGATGATACAATAATGCTATCCACAACACAGAATGGCGTAGAAATACCTAATAACCTTAACCCAAAGAAATAGTGAAAATCACAACTTATATCATAACATAGAAAAAACAAAGATAATGTATACTGATAAAACTATGGAGAAAGAAATGTGTGTTATTGAGGAAATATTGGAGGTGGTGGAAAATGTCGAATATCTTGGGTCATTGATTAACAACAATGGTGACACAATGAAAGAAAGTAAACGGCGACTATCAGTTGCTCTTCAAAGATTACAACAACTGAATAAATTATGGAGTGGGACAGATAGAACTACAACAATTAGATTTTTAAGAGCATGCATCTTTCCCATTGCAACATACGCCTGTAGACCTGGACACTTACTAAACAAGCTGATCAGCGCATAAATGACTTTGAATATAAATATTATAGACGGGTTCTAAGAATATCTTGGGTACAGAAAAGAACAAATGCATCCATACTTCAAGAGATGAATATTGAAGAAGATTGGCTATTGAAGACGATAAAACACAGAAAATTGAAATATTTTGGTCACTTGAAACGTCACGAAAGTTAGGAGAGAACAATAATGAAGGGGTATATGCCTCGGAAGAAAGGAAGAGGAAAGCCAAAGAGAAGATGGGTGCAGGATGTGGTGGATGATCTCCAGATGGGTGTATCGGACGCGGGGCATCTTGATTATGATCGAGAAGTTTTCAGGAAGTTTTTATGGTAGTGAGGTTCTGCAAAGGACATGCTACTGAATGAATGATCAATTTGTAGAATGTGGGATAATATCAGAGTGTAGAATATGGGATAATATCAATATGTATAATATGGGATAATATCAATATGTAGAATATGGGATAACATAAATGTGTAGATTATTGGATAATATCAATGTGTAGAATATGGGTTAATATCAATATGTAGAATATGGGATAATATCAATGTGTATAATATGGGATAATATCAGTGTGTACACTATGGGATAATATCAACATGTACAATGTGGTATAACATCAATGTGTACAATATGGGATAATATTAATGTCTCTTGTTCATAACCTATATAGACAACTATGTAAAGAAACCAGACAAACAGAGACCGCAAGAACACCGCATGACGAGAACACAAAAGAAGAACCATCTGCACATTACACCATTAGAGAACTCCTGTTTGCGGATGACCAAGCACTAATAGCAAAATCATTAGCTGAATTACAAGACCACATGAATAGTCTAAACGAAATTTGGTGGGAAAATAACATGAAAATTAGCACAAGTAAAACAGAGGTAACGACTATAACTAAATAAGAAAAAAACAACAACAACAATTCACCTAAACGAACATCCCCTGAATCAAGAAAAGAGTGTCAAGTACCTGGGAAGTGTGGTGTCATCAGATGGCACATCAGAAGACGAAATTGAAAATAGATGCAATAAGGCAAACCAACTCATTGGACAAAGGCACCAATACTAAGGAACAAACATGTATCAATAGTTACTAAGAAAGCACTTTACAACACAATCTTCCTACCAACTTTATGCCACCAATGCCAAACCTGGACAATGACAGAAAAAGAGAAAAGAAACATTACAACAACAGAAATGAGATTTCTGAGAAGAATACTCAATATATCAAGAATAGATCAGATCAGAAATGAAGAAATCAGGACTAAAGTGGGGGTTAAAGCAGCACTAGATGTTATTAGAAGGCATCAAGTAAAATGGTTTGGCCATGCAAGTAGATTACCAACTAACAGTATACCACAACAAGCAATGATGTACGGACCAAATGGAAGCAGAGGAAGAGGCCGACCACGTAAACGATGGACAGAGGAAATGGCACAGACCTTGGGAATATCGATATATGAAGCCCATAAGCGGGCACTCTCACGATGTTTATACTTCACCTCGACACCGCTAGGTACAAGAAGAACATGATAAGACAAGATGAGATGAGATCAATGTTTAGAATATGGTATAATATCAAAGTGTACAATATGAGATAATATCAATGTGTACAATATGGGATAATATCAATATGTAAAATATGGGTTAATATCAATATATAGAAAATGGTAATTAACAACACCTAGTATATGAGAATGTTACAATACTTAGATTATGAGTTAATAAAACGTGCATATGTGATTTCTAAACATGTAGATTATGGGATAATATGAACATTTAGAATATGTGATAATATCAACATGTAGAATATGGGATAATATCAACATGACCGCCCATGATTGTCGGCATGGCACATTATGATTATGAGAAAATCAGACAATAACAATATAAAGAATATGAAATAATAACAAAATAGAATATGCAATAATAACAACATATATAATACGTGATAATAACAACACGTAGAATATGAAATAATAGCAACATATAGAATATGAAATAACAACAACATAAAGAATATGAGATAATGATAACAAACAGAAAAAGAGATAATAACAGCACGTAGCATCTGAGATACGAACACGGTATAGAATATTAGATTATAACAACATATAGAACATGAGATAATAACAAAATGTAGAATCTTAGATAATAACAACATATCGAATGTAAGATACTAACTAACAACATGTAGAATCTGAAATAATAACAGCACATAGGCTGTGAGATAATAACAACATATAGAATATGAGATAATAACAACATATAGACAATGAAACAATAACAACATATAGAAATGGAGATAGTACCACGTAGAATGTGAGATATTTGCAGTATGTGTTTGTCTGGCATCTTGCCGTCAATACTGACGATAGTTTGTAACATGGGGTTATCTCACCATAACACAAAGACTGGGTTGAATTTACAGACCATGTGTTAGCAGTATGTATAATCTGCGATAATAACAACATATAAAATATGAAATAATAGCAGAATGTATAATCTGAGATAATAACAACATATAAAATATGAAATAATAGTAGAATGTATAATCTGAGATAATAACAACATATAAAATATGAAATAATAGCAGAATGTATAATCTGAGATAATAACAACATATAAAATATGAAATAATAGCAGAAAGTATAATATGAGATAATAAGAACATATTATATAAGATAATAGCAACCTATCGAATATGAGATAATAACAGCATATAGAATATGTGATAATGCCACATATACTATAAGATAATAACAACATTTTTAAAAATCTGAAATAATAACAAGATATAGATGTAAGAATATAACTACATATAGATTATGAGATACTAAAATTATATAGAATATAAATAACATCGCACGCGCGCACACACACACACACACACACACGCGCGCGCGCATATATATAATAACTTATAGAATATGAGATAATAACATGGCACAGGATGTGAGATACAACAACACACAGAAAATGAGATATAACAACACATAGAATATAAGATATAACACCACACAGACTACGAGATACAACACCACACAGACTATGAGATAGAACAACACACAGACTATGAGATAGAACAACCCACAGACTATGAGATAGAACAACCCACATACTATGAGATAGAACAACCCACAGACTATGAGATAGAAATACTCACAGATTATGAGATACAACCTATATAATATGAGATGCAACAACCTGCAGAATATGTAATATAGCAATACGTAGAATATAAGATAATGATATCAACAAGAATTAACTTACTAGTTGCCGACAGACAGTTTTGAAATAGAGAATTCCAACACTTTACAAATTTTCCAATAATAGTTGGAATTCTACCACATTAATGACAAACAACAGTTGTGTGTTTCACATGTTGATTCTTTGTTGTATTCTATATTTCACATGTTGATTCTTTGATGTGAATATTGCACATGATATATATTTCACATGTTGTATATCATATAAGTTGTATATACATATCTTGTAAATTCCATATGTTGTATAATTTATATATTGATATTTTGACGTGTGATATATTTAACATGGTGCATACTTCACATGCTGACTATTTGCCTTGTCTTATTGCATATATCATATTCTGGTTATTTATCATGTTCTATATTTATTTTGCTTATTATTTCACATGTTGTATATTTTATGTGGTGTATATTTTGCACATTGTATAGTTCACAATGTTGCATACTTCACATTATTGTATTATTCAAATTGTTGTATATATCACATGTTCTATATTTTGTATGTGTATATTTCTCGTCGCTGTATATTTCACATGTGTCTATTTCACATTGTTGTATATTGAGCATGTTTTATATATCGCATTTGTATATTTCACATTGTTGGATACAGAAACTAAAGAAAATAGATAAGACCTTGAGATGGTGAAATTAACAGCCATGAAGGACAAATCTATGGACAAGTGAATTCAGATATCTTAAAGCAAAGGCGAACTCAAACTAAAACCCTGGATATCACAATGAACATGCGAAATTAAGGAAATCAAAGACATGGACACAATCTTGGAAGGCGAACTTGCAGAAACCATAGATCTGGATACAGTTTTGGACAGCTGAACTTGCAGAAACCGTACACCTGGAGACAATTTTGGACAGGTGAACTTACAGAATCCATAGACCTAGATACAATATTGGACAGCTGAACTTACAGAGTCCATAGACCTAGATACAATATTGGACAGCTGAACTTGCAGAAACCATACACCTGGAGACAATCTTGGACAGCTGAACTTGTAGAAACCATAGACCTAGATACAATATTGGACAGCTGAATTTGCAGAAACCATAGATCTAGATAAAATATTGGACA
This sequence comes from Cepaea nemoralis, assembly GCA_014155875.1. Taxonomy (NCBI): domain Eukaryota; kingdom Metazoa; phylum Mollusca; class Gastropoda; order Stylommatophora; family Helicidae; genus Cepaea; species Cepaea nemoralis. The sequence goes on along the minus strand of JACEFZ010027352.1, from coordinate 892,965 downwards.
GCTGAACTTACAGAATCCGTAGACCTAGATTCAATATTGGACAGCTGAACTTACAGAATTCATAGACCTAGATACAATATTGGAGAGCTAAATTTGCAGAAACCAAAGACCTCAAAACAATCTTGGGCTGGCGAACTTCAGAATCCATGGACCTAGTCAAGTGTTGCTTGTTGGGGTATTGCGAGAAAATCAACTCTTCAATGTTGTTACATAAATGACAAGAACATGTCAAACAAAAGAACAACTTAAATAACGCACGAGGTAACGAAAATAAAAAAAACACGACCCAGAAACCCATCTGGAAATAGAATTCTTGCGCGACCAGAACTGCACAAGCGAGCCCGTCAGCTACAGTTGACATGACACCGGTAGTAGTTTTAAATATTCAAATGATGACAACGACGACCGGATGTAGGCTTACAGGAAGAGAGCTGTCTAGTCACGTGCTACAGGAGTAGCTAATAGGTCTGAAGTTTATGTACGCTCATGTGTCGATTATTTTGTCTAGGTCTGCAGTTTCTGTAGGTTCATATGTCTGTTATCTCGACTGTCGTTTGTAGCCTCTGTATGTTTCACTTGTTTGTAATCTTGTCTATGTCTATAGTTTCTGTAATTCACCTGTTCGGTATTTTGTTTAAGCTATAATTTATGTAAATTCATCCGTCTATTATCTTGACTATGCGTATAGTTTCTGTAAGTTACCTCTGTAATCTTGTCTAGGCGTGTGGTTTCTGTAAGTTAATCTGTCCATGATCTTGCCTAGGGAGGTAGTTACGAACGTTCGACAGTCCACTTGCAGTAAATAAAAGTAAAGGCCCATTGCCTACTAGTTGAGGCTTCTTATAATCATGTATAATTAGACCAGCCGGCTGTACATATGTGATGTTGTCAATAACACACTGGGACCCCTGTTTCCTCACAATATTTTCTGGCAACATGTCAGACTATATTGACCCGGAAGAACATGTTAATTTTAAAATATTGTCCGACTTCAAATTCCGCTTTGACACGTGACGACATTGCCATCTGGCCAGTCTGTTAGCCACTTCCATATCGAGACTCATGCCTGTCCGTGATCCTGGGTTATTATATAAGTCTTTGGTTTCTGGAAGAAGAAGAAGAAGAAGAAGAAGAAGAAGAAGAAGAAGAAGAAGAAGAAGAAGAAGAAGAAGAAGAAGAAGAAGAAGAAGAAGAAGAAGAAGAAGAAGAAGCAGCAGAAGCAGAAGCAGAGGCAGACAAAGAAGAAGAAGAAGAAGAAGAAGAAGAAGAAGAAGAAGAAGAAGAAGAAGAAGAAGAAGAAGAAGAAGAAGAAGAAGAAGAAGAAGAAGAATAGAGTGTGTGGCAAGTTGTGGTTCTTGTTACCTTGTCTCTATATAACGGAGGACTACCCTATATCTGTCTGCAGGTCTGGGTCTGTCAGGCGACCTTGCTCAGGAAGAACGTGGACCACCTGTCGCAGCAGGACGTCCTCAATCTGCAGAAAGCTCTCCGAGATGTCTTCGACGACAACTCCTCCAAAGGTTTCGACGCCCTCGCCGCTTACCACGGCTACCCCCCACAGTGCAAGGATGGCGACCGGGCTGTGGCCTGCTGCGTCCATGGCGACCTGAACTTCCCCACCTGGCATCGGCTGCTCACTGTCCAGATTGAGCAGGCGCTGAAAGAAAAAGGTCAGCTGCGTGTCTGGTGTTTGTTGAAGTGGTCGGATACTGTAGATATGTGATACATTGATTTCTTCTAAGCTTGTGTGATGTAGTTGTTCACTTAGATTATTGTGTCATGTACTTGTTTTTTTTTTGTATGTCTGTGTGATGTAGTTGTTTCTTGTATTTCTGTGTTATATAGTTGTCTCTTGTATGTCTGTGTGATTTTGATTTTTCTTGCATGTCTGTGTGATGTAGTTGTTTCTAGTCTGCCTGTGTGATGTAGTTGTCTATTGTGTGAAGTAGTTTCTTGTATGTCGTACTAGAATATTGTCTCTTATTGTACTGATCTGTCCATGGTTTGTCCTACTGGTCTTTTGACTCCTGTGGTACAAGTATGTCCATTGTCTGTCCTACTGGTCTATTGTCTCCTGTCGTACACGAATGTCCATGGTTTGCCACATTGGTCTATTGTCTCTTATTGTACTGATCTGTCCATGGTTGGTCATATAGAATATTGTCTCCTGTTGTATAAATATGTCCATGGTTTGCCCTGCTGTTCTACTCCCTTCTCTCCCGCAGATCTGTCCATGGTTTACCCAGCTGTTTTACTGCCTTATCTCCCACAGATCTTCCCATGGTTTGTCCTGTTTTACTGTCTTCTCTCCCACAGATCTGTCCATAGTTTGTCCTATTGTTTTATTGCCTTCTCTCCCATAGATCTATCCATTGTTTGTCCAACTGTTTTACTGCCTTCTCTCCCATTGATATGTCCATGGTTTTTCCTACTGCTTTATTGTCTCATGTTGCCTAAATCTGTCCATGGTTTTTCCTACTGCTTCGGGGTCTCATGTTGCACAAATCTGTCCATGGTTTGCCCTACTGGTTTGCTGCCTTCTCTCTCACAGGTCTGTCCATGGTTTGTCCTGGTTTGCTGCCTTCTCTCTCACAAGTCTGTCCATGGTTAGTCCTACTGTTTCACTGTCTTCTCTCCCTCAGATCTGTCCGTGGTTTGCCCTACTACTCTATTGTCTCCTGTCGTACACGTCTGTCCATGGTTTGTCCTACTACACTTTTGTTTCCTGCCGTACAAATCTGTCCTTGGTTTGTCCAGCTGGATTTATTATGTTCTGTTCTACACTTCTCTCCATGGTTTGTCCTATTGTTCTATTTTCTCGTGTTGTACAAGTCTGCCGATGGTTTGCCCTACTGGTTTGCTGCCTTCCCGCCCACAGATCTGTCTAGGGTTTGTCCTACTGATTTGCTGCCTTCTCTCCCACAGGTCTGTCCATCGGTTTGCCCTATTGGGACTGGACTCCGCAGCTCCACAAGCTCCCTGACCTGGTCAGCAAGAGGGTATTTCTGGACAGCGCCGGGGATAGGACCAGGAAGAACGCCTGGTACCAAGGCAACATTCACGTGGGAAAGAAAACCTATAAAACTGCGCGAGCTGTGGACAAAAGATTGTATCAGAACGTGAGTACTTTTCCCACTCAGAGTGCATTCAAGTACACACGACTTGAACATGTTTCGATAAATTAAGTTGTAACTATTAACACAGCCCTCATATGGTCACCGGTAGGGAAAATAAAACGGGGAAGACCAAGAGAGACCATGCGTAGAACCATCATCAGAGAAGGCTCATTCAACGGCTAAGTAAACATCCAGAATCTACAACAGGTAGCAGCGAACCGCCAAGCATGGAGAGACAGGACTTCTGCCCTATGCGCCGCCTTAGGCTCAAGAGGAAAGGCTAACTAACTATTGACACAGCGAGCTGGTTGTGTCCCGGATGTAATATTATTTACTATTCTATCTCGATAAATTAATCAAGTTGTATCTATTGAGATAGCAAGCTGGTTGTGTGATTCAGTGAATCAAACCTTGAGTAACTGTAGATGTTACTGTTCACCCAGGTCTCCGGCGACGAGCACACGGATCTGTTCGAGCATGTCCTGCATGCCTTCGAGTACAGCAGTTACTGCCAGTTCGAGGTCCAGTTTGAGGTGGCCCACAGTACCATCCACTCTCTGGTCGGGGGTCGCTACCCGTACTCCGTGTCCAGCCTGGACTACACCGCCTACGATCCCTTGTTCTACTTGCACCATTCCAACGTGGACCGGCTGTTTGCCATCTACCAGGAGGTGCAGAGGATCAGGGGCATTCAGAGTAAGCCGCGTCTGAACATAGCCACTGTCTGTCTGTCTCCCGTGTCTGAACATAGCCACTGTCTGTCTGTCTCCCGTGTCTGAACATAGCCACTGTCTGTCTGTCTCCCGTGTCTGAACATAGCCACTGTCTGTCTCCCGTGTCTGAACATAGCCACTGTCTGTCTCCCGTGTCTGAACATAGCCACTGTCTGTCTGTCTCCCGTGTCTGAACATAGCCACTGTCTGTCTCCCGTGTCTGAACATAGCCACTGTCTGTCTCCCGTGTCTGAACATAGCCACTGTCTGTCTCCCGTGTCTGAATATAGTTAGTGTCTGTTTCCCTGTCTGAATATAGTCAGAGTCTGTTTTCCGTACCTGAATATAGTCAACGTCTGTTTCCCGTGACTGAATATAGTCAGCGTATGTGTCCCCTGTCTGAATATTGCCAGGGTCTGCCTCTCATGTCTGAATATAGCCAGTGTGTCTCTCCCGTGTCTGAATATAGTCAGTGTCAGTTTCCCTTGTCTGAATAAATTTTTATTCTAAAAATCAGCTTAGATGTAGCGTATATTTTTATTTATTATTTAGAATTGGGCACACAGGCCCGTCTAACATTCTGCTCTTCTATCACTCTCAAACACTATCGCTTCGGCACATTCGTTCCCCATTTGAGAACAGCAACAATATAAAAGATATATATTATAAAGGCATGGATAAAATGCAATAATGAATATTAAACGACTCAGTAATATTAATGAATGGTTAGGCAATTGTTATTAGCTTTGTGGAATATACATGTCTACCAAAAGGGGACTGACTGTTATACTAGGGTTTTATTATCATTATTATTACTATTTATATTATTAAAGGGGGAAAGTAATCTGTACTGAAACAGTGTTTGTATAATTTGCGATTATATGTATATGGATTGGTGATATCTTTGATTTCTTGTGGAAGATTGTTCCACAGCTGAGCAGCAGAGTACGTTAAACTTGTTTTGTATAAGCCTATCGTATGCTACGGAATGTGTAATATATCTAATCGCTTGGTGTCTAGCATTATATTTAAACAATGGCCAAAAGTAATATGGGGCATTCCGATGTAGGATTTTGTGAATTAGTTTGGCGTTATTGAAAAGCAGGCGTTTGCGGAGTGGTAGTAACTGAAGGCGTTTATGCAGGCTAGGATTGTAATTTAAATGTTTGCTATTAATTAAACTCATTGCCCGTTTTTGGAGTGAGTAAAGTCGCTTTTTGCTTGAATTGGAACAACATTGCCGGATTGTAGAGCAGTAGTAACAATGTGTCTGTATGTGAGAAGTATAGAATATTTTCCTTGTGTTCCCATCAAGGAAATTGTTTAATTTTGGCGAGTTGGTAGACTTTTTTTCGCTGTTTGTTTAACGAGTGCTTGAAAGTGGGGATTAAAGATTAGGTTTCTATCGTAGCAGACAACTATGTAGGCAGCAAGGCTGAGTCTTGTGTACGTGATTGTGAAGTTGTTTAGGTGACTGAGAAGTTATGTAGGTGACTTTCAAGTTGTGTAGGTGACTGTGAAGTAGCGTAGGTGACTGTACAGTTGTGTAGGTGACTGTACAGTTGTGTAGGTGACTGCGAAGTTGTGTAGATGACTGTGAAGTAGCGTAGGTGACTGTACAGTTGTGTAGGTGACTGTACAGTTGTGTAGGTGACTGCGAAGTTGTGTAGGTGACTGTGAAGTAGTGTAGGTGACTGCGAAGTTGTGTAGGTGACTGCGAAGTTGTGTAGGTGACTGTGAAGTTGTGTAGGTGACTGTACAGTTGTGTAGGTGACTGTACAGTTGTGTAGGTGACTGTACAGTTGTGTAGGTGACTGCGATGTTGTGTAGGTGACTGTGAAGTTGTGTGGGGAACTGTGAAGTTGTGTAGGTGACTGCGAAGTTGTGTAGGTGACTGTGAAGTTGTGTAGGTGACTGTGAAGATGTGTGGGGAACTGTGAAGTTGTGTAGGTGGTTGTGAAGTTGTTTAGGTGACAATGAAGTTGTGTAGTTGACTATGAAGTTGTGTCGGCGACTATGAAGTTGAGTAGGTGACTGGGAAGTTGTGTAAGTGAATACGCCCATAGTTAAACACAGGTGTTTCTCTTTGGTTACGCTAGCATCCCGGGTACTTACTTGTGTGACTATTTGCACTTTCTCTTAGCAGGTGGGAATGTCAATTCACCCATCTGTGACGTGAAGAGCTTCTACCGCCCATTGGAGCCATTCAGTCGGACATCGAACCCCTTCTCGCTGACAAAGACCTACAACTCCCCCGACAAAGCCAAGGATTATTCTGTCTTCGGATATGAGTAAGATTCGTTCCAGTGTTCAGTCAGCAGCATGACACAATATCCCACACGCTATCTTGATGTGAATATGTTTTCGTATGTGTTCCATAAGATCGTTAAGTTAGCAACATGACACAACATGACACAAGCTGTCTTTATGCGAATATTTTTTGTGCAATAGTTCCATAAGGTTGATCAGTTAGCAACATGACACAATATCCCACACGCTATCTTGATGTTAATATTTTGGGCATTTGTTCCATAAGATTGGGTAGTTAGCAGCACGACACAATATCACACAAGCTGTCTTTATGGGAATATTTTCTGTGCATTTGTTCCATAAGATTGATCAGTTAGCAGCATGGCACAATATCCTACACGCTATCTTGATGTGAAAATTTTGTGCATTTGTTCCGTAGGACTGTTCAGTTAGCAACAAGACACAATATCACACATATCATATCTTTATGCGAATATTTGCTGTGCATTTATTCCGTTACTGAAACCACACATTGATGTGATGTTTCTTTGTTTGTTTACTTGATCTAACATACGTTAGCGTACATGTCTTATCGGGGCCGATCAGGGAATCGCAGTAAGTTCAACCTTTATAACATTGAACCTTCATATGTGTCGTAAGCTGCGAGTAAGGAAGATTGGCGTGACATTATATATACATGTCACCAGAATCTTTCGCATGTCACTAGAATATGTCAAATGTCACTAGACTGTTTCACATGTTACTATAATGTGTAAGACGTCAATATAATATTTCAAATGTCACTAGAATGTTTCAATGTCACTTCAAATGTCACTATAATGTTTCACACGTCACTAGAATGTGTAAAATGTCACTAGAATGTTTTAAATGTCGCTATAATGTTTACTATGTCACTAGAATGTGTCGCATGTCACTAAACTGTGTAATGCGTCACTATAATGTTTCACACGTCACTAGAATATTTCATGTATCACTATAATGTTTTATATGTCACTAGAATGTTTCACATTTCACTGTAATGTTTCATATGTCACTAGAATAGTTCACATGTCACCAGAATATTTCATATGTCACTATAATGATTTATTTGTCACTAGAATGTTTCACATGCCACTATAATATTTCATATGTCACTATAATGATTTATATGTCAATAGAATGGTTCACATGCCATTTCAAATATTATTAGAATGTTTCACACACGTCACTGTAATGTGTAACATGTTACTAGAATGTTTCAAACATCGTCAGAATGTGTCGCATGTCACTAGAATGTTTCACATGTCACTGTCATGTGTAACATGTCATTAGAATTGTTCTCATGCCACTTCAAATGTTATTAGAATGTTTCACACGTCATTGTAATGTGTAAATGTCACTAGAATGTTTCAAACATCGTCAGAATGTGTCGCATGTCACTAGAATGTTTCACATGTCACTGTCATGTGTAACATGTCATTAGAATTGTTCTCATGCCACTTCAAATGTTATTAGAATGTTTCACACGTCATTGTAATGTGTAAATGTCACTAGAATGTTTCAAATGTCGCCAGAATGTGTCGCATGTCACTAGAATTTGTAACACGTCACTGGCATTTTTCAAATGTAATAATATATATTTCATATGTCACTAGAACGGTTCAAGTGTCACTAGCATGTGTTAAATGTCACTAGAATATGTCAAATGTCACTAGAATTATTCACATGTTATTAGCATTTTCAATGTCACTAGAACGTGTCAAGTGTTATTAGAATCTATTAATTCAACGTTATATAGCATAAATAACATCCGTTTTTTTCACTTGTATATTACATACATTACATCTATTTGCTCACTTTTATATAACATAAGTGGCATCCATGTGTCACCTGTGGTAAGATAAGCTACACCTGTATCATCCGTCAATAACATAAGCACCATGTATGGCTATACCTGTGGCAAACGCAAATATCACTTATTTTCCACACGTCGCTCATATAAATATTACTTATTTTCCACTTCGAGCTAACATAAATATCACTCATTTATCACCTGGAGCTAACATAATCAGATCTATCTGTTACCTGTAGCTAACATACATTACATATATTTGTCACCTGTAGCTAACATACATTACATGTATTTGTCACCTGATGCTAACATACATTACATATATTTGTCACCTGATGCTAACATACATTACATATATTTGTCACCTGATGCTAACATACATTACATATATTTGTCACCTGATGCTAACATACATTACATGTATTTGTCACCTGATGCTAACATACATTACATGTATTTGTCACCTGGAGCTAACATACATTACATATATTTGTCACCTGGAGCTAACATACATTACATGTATTTGTCACCTGATGCTAACATACATTACATGTATTTGTCACCTGGAGATAACATACATTACATATATTTGTCACCTGAAGCTAACATACATTACATATATCAGTAACCTTTATTAAGTCATTAAGCAGTTTCTTGCTATGGGCCAGTGTTGTGGTTCGGTCATTACATTGTAGATTGAATGAATTAGCGTCCACCCTGTCGTTTGTTGACGGAACGACATTATCAGCGAGCTCTCAGTCGACTACACTACAGCGCCCGCATTTTGCACCTTTAGTTACCATAACGACACCTATTTGTCACCTGTCGTAAATACATCCCACATACGTGACAGTTTTGGCTAACATAATGCCATCTATTGCTCAGCTATCCTAGAGACATACCACATATATTTTAACAGCTGCTTTCTAAGCAAAGTGTATTTTCCTCAAGCTACATGTGCGTTTGTACCAATCGCTATAATAAATAACACTTATATTTCACGTATCGCTAATATAAACAATACCCATCTTGTATCTTCGCTAACGCAAATTACATGTTTTACCTGTGTAGCACAGACTACACCTCTATTTTACATATGTCTAATAGTGATAATGCCAAGAAATCAGCAGACAGCTGAAAGATGCTGCTGTTGACAGCGATGTCCTGTAAAAGGATATGCGAATTTAAAAAAAAAAAAATAGTGATAACACGAATGCTTTACCTGTCGAAGACGTAAATTACATGAATTACCTCTCTAACACAGATTACACCTCTATTTCACATATATCCAAAATAAACAACATCAATGTTTCACCGCCCGCTCCTTAGCGAAGGCGTTACGGACGCGGTTCGTGATCCCGCATACCCGCGTTCAAAACACAGCTACGCGCGATTTGGCAGCAGACCGAATTGTGTTGGTTTATTTTTACGAAATAGTATGGGTGCCAGTCGTTCAGACAGCAATGACAAACTACTGAACGTAAACTTGCCAAGATATCACAACAGACAAAAATGCTAGTGTTGATTGCGTCCTGTAAAGGATATATAACTAACCAGCTACTTTCAACTATCGGTAACGAAAATTATTTGTGTTTTACCTCTCTAACACATATAAAGAACAAGTACATCAACAGGCTGTCTAAAAACTAAAGATGGCAAAGTCATAATAGAAAAAGATCAGATTCTACATGTATGGACAGATTATGTGAAAGACATGTATAATGATAACAGAGAGGAACAGTATGCTATTAGATCAGTGGTTCTCAACCTTTTTTGGTCCGTTCCCCCCTTCACCATATTTTTAGGACGTCATTCCCCCCCCCCCTCCCTCACCATATTTTTAGGACATCATTCCCCCCTTACCATATTTTTAGAACGTCATTCCCCCCTCCCCTATTGTATTTGCTCCCTAAAAATTTCCCCCTGCCCCTACACAGTATACGTAATAATTGAAGCTAAATTTAATAGCACATACTAAAACAAGTCTAGACATCTACATAAAATGTGATTTGCGGATCTACTTACGTTATAAAATGAATTTCAGAAGGGTGATGCGTACAGAAGCGTAAAGTATGAAAGGAAAAACAAGATCAAGTAATCGGTTCTTGTATTAACGCGATCTTGAAATAATCTTCATTCCCCCCCCCCCCTGGAAACCCCAAAATTCCCCCCTGGGGGGGGGGGGGGAATTCCCCACCGGTTGAGAACCACTGTATTAGATTTAATAATGAAGGACCAGCAATTTTAAAGATGGAAGTTCAAAATGTTCTTAAGCATATGAAAGCTGGCAAGGCCCCCGGTGCAGATAACATCACAACAGAAATGATTAGAGCTCTAGAAGAATTTGGACTAGAGCAAGTCACTAGACTGCTGAACACATTATATGATACTGGAGATGTACCTTCTGAATTATGTAATTCTGTATTTATTGCAATCCCAAAGAAATCAGGAGCCTTAGAATGTGATCACCATAGAACAATTAGTATAATGAGTCACATCACAAAGATTTTGTTACGAATTATCATGCAAAGAGTGAGGAAGAAAATACAACCTGAAATAGGGGAAGAACAATGTGGTTTTGTAGAAGGAAAGGGTACAGTAAATGCTGTGTATATGCTGCGAACAGTTATTGAACGTGCTTTAGAAGTAAACAAGGATATACATCTTTGCTTTATTGACTACACAAAGGCTTTTGATAGAGTTAGACATGTCAACATTGTGGATATGCTTGCAGATCTACAAATTGATGGGAAAGACATTAGACTTATAAAAAACATATATTGGAAACAACAAGCTGCCATAAGGATTGATAATGAAGTAGGACAATACCAACCTATTAAGAGAGGTGTTAGGCAGGGATGTGTAATGTCTCCAGATCTTTTTTCCCTATACAGTGAAAATATTTTCAGAAATGTAGAAGACATAAATGGAATCAGCATTGGAGGACGAAACATAAATAACATTAGATATGCAGATGATACAGTATTGATTGCAGACAATGCACAGAATCTGCAACAATTAGTAGATACGGTTGTTGTACACAGTGAGCAGCTGGGGTTGGAATTAAATTGTAGGAAGACACAGGTTATGGTCGTCACTAGGAAGAACGAAGTACCGCAATGTAATATACAAGTAAATGGGAATATTCTTCAACAAGTGAATCGGTTCAATTATCTCGGAACAGTCATAACATCTGATGGCAGATGCCTTGAAGAGATTAGAACAAGAATCGCCATTGCGAAAGTAGCCTTTAGCAAGATGAAAAACATTCTGACCAATAAAATGATGTCAATTGAAACGAGAAAAAGAGTGTTGAGGGGATACATAGAGCTTGTTCTCTTGTATGGATGTGAAACTTGGACAATGTGCAGTCAAGCAGAAAAACATCTGATGGCTGCAGAAATGTGGTTTCTGAGGAAAATGCAAAGAATACCATGGACAGATATAAAAACCAATGACCAAGTATTACAAGAGACAAATGAAAATCGTAGATTGATTAGAGAAATTAGACGTAGAAGTCAAAATTTTTTGGACATGTTATGAGAAGAAATGGACTGGAGAACTTAGTGACAGCTGGCAAGATCGAAGGGAACAGACCAAGAGGAAGACCGAGAGGAAAATACCTGGATGGCTTGGCCACATGGCATGGACGAGACAGGAACACTGAGCTGATCCACGACTCTGGTGATCGAGTGAAATGGCGAATCATGACCGCCCACGCTTTCCGGCATGGCACATGATTGATTGATTGAACACATATTACACATCTCTTTCACATAATCTAATATAAGCAACACCCATGCGTCACCTGTCGCTAACGTAAATTTATTTTCACGTTTCTAACACAGATTCCACCTCTATCTCACATATATCTAATAAAAGCTAACGTAAGTTGCGTGTTTTACCTCTTTAACACAGATTCCACCTCTATCTCACATATATCTAATATAAGCTAACGTAAGTTGCGTGTTTTACCTCTTTAACACAGATTCCACCTCTATCTCACATATATCTAATATAAGCTAACGTAAGTTGCGTGTTTTACCTCTCTAACACATATTCCACCTCTATCTCACATATATCTAATATAAGCTAACGTAAGTTGCGTGTTTTACCTCTCTAACACATATTCCACCTCTATCTCACATATATCTAATATAAGCTAACGTAAGTTGCGTGTTTTACCTCTTTAACACAGATTCCACCTCTATCTCACATATATCTAATATAAGCTAACGTAAGTTGCGTGTTTTACCTCTCTAACACATATTCCACCTCTATCTCACATATATCTAATATAAGCTAACGTAAGTTGCGTGTTTTACCTCTCTAACACATATTCCACCTCTATCTCACATATATCTAATATAAGCAACATGCATGTTTACGTGTGCCTAACACAACCCCTGTCTCCCTGGACAAATGGTTAGCGACGTTGTTCGTAATCCCGTATATCCACGTGGGGAAAACAGCAGCTGTGAGAAGCTGGTAACTTACGGGGGTATGTGAGCCGGCTGCTCATAAAGCAATGGCAAACTACTGAACGTAAAACTCGCCAAGTACATCAACACCAACTGAAAAATGCTGGTGTTGACTGAAACGTCCTGTAAGGTATATGCAACAACAACAAACATAAGCAACACCCATGTTTCACCTGTCGCTAACATAAGCAACACCCATGTGTCACCTGTCGCTAACATAAGTAACACACATGTGTCACCTGTCGCTAACATAAGCAACACCCATGTGTCACCTGTCGCTAACTTAAGCAACACCCATGTGTCACCTGTCGCTAACATAAGCAACACCCATGTGTCACCTGTCGCTAACATAAGCAACACCCATGTGTCACCTGTCGCTAACATAAGCAACACCCATGTGTCACCTGTCGCTAACATAAGCAACACCCATGTGTCACCTGTCGCTAACATAAGCAACACCCATGTGTCACCTGTCGCTAACATAAGCAACATCCATGAGTCACCTGTCGCTAACATAAGCAACACCCATGTGTCACCTGTCGTTAACATAAGCAACACCCATGTCTCACCTGTCGCTAACATAAGCAACACCCCCGTGTCACCTGTTGCTAACATAAGCAACACCCATGTTTCATCTGTCGCTAACATGAGAAACCTGTCCCCACCAGGTACGAGTCTCTGGAACTGAACGGGCTGAGCCCCGCCCAGATTGTGGAGGAGATCAAGAAGAGGAAGTCACATGACAGATCGTTTGCTGTATTCAGTCTACACAACATCGGGGCGTCAGCGGACATCAAAGTCAGGGTGAGTGGTTGCCAGGTGTCACGTGGGTCAAAGTCAGGGTGAGTGGTTGCCAGGTGTCACGTGGGTCAAAGTCAGGGTGAGTGGTTGCCAGGTATCACGTGGGTCAAAGTCAGGGTGAGTGGTTGTCAGGTGTCACGTGGGTCAAAGTCAGGGCGAGTGGTTGCCAGGTGTCACGTGGGTTAATGTCAAGGCGAGTTGTTGCCAGCTGTCACGTGGGTCAAAGTCAGGGTGGGTGCTTGCCAGGTGTCTATTAGGTCAAAATCGGGGTTAGTGGTTGTCAGATGTCAAATCGAGGATTTGTCGTCGCACTTGCACGTAACTCATAGCCTGTTTTGCCGCACCGTTTGATATGTATTGAAACATCTTACCTGGTCAGTGAGAATTCGCACACAGTGCGTGGAGTCATGATTTGGTCAGTGAGAATTCAGACACAGTGCGTGGAGTCATGATTTGGTCAGTGAGAATTCAGACACAGTGCGTGGAGTCATGATTTGGTCAGTGAGAATTCAGACACAGTGCGTGGAGTCATGATTTGGTCAGTGAGAATTCAGACACAGTGAGTGGAGTCATGATTTGGTCAGTGAGAATTCAGACACAGTGCGTGGAGTCATGATTTGGTCAGTGAGAACTCAGACACAGTGCGTGGAGTCATGATTTGGTCATTGAGAATTCAGACACAGTGTGTGGAGTCATGATTTGGTCAGTGAGAATTCAGACACAGTGTGTGGAGTCATGATTTGGTCAGTGAGAATTCATACACAGTACGTGGAGTCATGATTTGGTCAGTGAGAATTAAGACACAGTACGTGGAGTCATGATTTGGTCAGTGAGAATTCAGACACAGTGTGTGGAGTCATGATTTGGTCAGTGAGAATTTATACACAGTGTGTGGAGTCATGATTTGGTCAGTGAGAATTCATACACAGTACGTGGAGTCATGATTTGGTCAGTGAGAATTCAGACACAGTACGTGGAGTCATGATGTGGTCAGTGAGAATTCAGACACAGTGTTGTATTTCACATTAAACGACAGTCAAGTCTGCCATGTTGTAAATCGGAGTGATGTGAAACTGTTTCTGAGTGAAATACTGTTGTCTAGGATATATGTGATGGCAGTCCCATTCACGGTGACTACTCTCGTCACTTGTCTAGGATATCTGTGATGGCAGTCTCATTCACGGTGACTACTCTCGTCACTTGTCTAGGATATCTGTAATGGCAAGCCCATTCATGGTAACTACTCTTGTCACTTGTCTAGGATATCTGTGATAGCAGTCTCATTCACGGTGACTACTCTCGTCACTTGTCTAGGATATCTGTGATAGCAGTCCCATTCACGGTGACTACTCTCGTCACTTGTCTAGGATATCTATGATAGCAGTCTCATTCACGGTGACTACTCTCGTCACTTGTCTAGGATATCTGTAATGGCAAGCCCATTCATGGTAACTACTCTTGCCACTTGTCTATTATATCTGTAATGGCATCCCCATTTACGGTTACTACTCTTGTCACTTGTCTATTATATCTGTAATGGCAGTCCCATTCACGGTTACTATTCTCGTCATTTGTCTAGGGCAGTGGTTCTCAACCGGTGGGGAATTCCCCCCCCCCCCGGGGGGAATTTCAGGGTTTCCAGGGGGGGGGGGGGGGGGGGGAATGAAGACCATTTCAAGATCGTGTTAATACAAGAACCGATTACTTGACATAGTTTTTCCCTTCATACTTTACAGTTATGTATGTCTCGTCCTTCTAAAATTCATTTTATAAAGTAAGTAGACCCACAAATCATGTTTTATGTGGATGTCTAGACTTGTTTTAGTATATGCTATTACATTTGCCTTCCACTTTTACGTATACTGTGTAGGGGTGAGGGGATTTTTAGATAGGAAATATGAAAGGGGGGGGGGGGGGGGGAATGGCGTTCTGAAAATATGGTGAAGGGGGGGAATGGGCCAAAAAAGGCTGAGAACCACTGGTCTAGGGCAATGGTTCTCAACCGGTGGGGAATTCCCTCCTAGGGGGGAATTTTAGGGTTTCCAGGGTGGGAATTAAGATTATTTCAAGATCGCGTTAATACAAGAACCGATTACTTGATATTGTTTTTCCGTTCATACTGTACGGTTCTGTATGTCTCACCCTTCTAAAATTCAATTTATAAAGTAAGTAGACCCACAAATCACGTTTTATGTGGACGACTAGACTTGTTTTAATATGTGCTATTAAATTTAGCTTCCATTATTATGTATACTGTGTAGGGGTGGGGCGGGATGTTTAGGTAGGAAATACGAAAGGGGGGAATGACGTTCTGATAATATGGTGAAGGGGGGCACGGGCCAAATATTTAGGTAGGAAACACGAAAGGGGGGAATGACTTTCTGAAAATATGGTGAAGGGGGGCACGGGCCAAAAAAGGTTGAGAACCACTGGTCTAGGGTATCTTTGATGGCAGGCCCATTCACGGTGACTACTCTCGTCAATTGGCTCGCTTACACAGTTCTCTGCTCACCGATGTTCCCCCAACAGAGTTAACAGAATGCACAGCGGCAGTTGGAAACATTAATATCAACGCATACCATTTCGGTAACATCAGCCAGCCAAGCAGTTCTCGCGCTCTCTGGGCTGACTTTTGCACACGGTTCCGCTAATGACCGTCAATTCATGGCTATATGTCCCATGTGTTTATGTTGATGCTGGTACGGTAGTCACTACTCGTCGCAAATAGGTGCCACTGGTAAACAGGGATAGCCCTTAAAAACGTCTAGAAAAGACTTATGGTGTAACGCTGACAGTTAGTATGATTTAAACTGTGGATGGACTCTGCGTCAGTTTTATGTTGTAGATTCTTTGACAATTGTGTCGATGGCTTTTATAGAAGTATCCCTGAAGTCTGTGTGTGTCTCTTCCTTAAACTGTCCGCGTCCCTATTGCCGAGTCTAGCTATCCTACCTTGCACATGTCGAAACCCTTACATTTCCCGTGAACCGGTGAGCTCCTTGAGTATTGTTAGCTTTGTCTTCATTTCGTTGTTAACTCTTACTGTTCATGTCCTGTGGGTTGTTGTGAGTGACTATCACTCTAATGTTCTACCAACCTATATATGTCTTAACTCATTTCTGTCCATGACAAGACTGTTAATCTGTGCCTCGCGTGTCTCTATCAGGTGTGTCTGGACATAGACGACGAACACGAAGAGGATGACCGATGTCTGCCCGCCGGCGACTTCTTCGTCCTGGGAGGAGCAACAGAGATGGACTGGGCTTTCCCCAGACCATTCTTCTTTGAGATTACACACACCGTTGAAAAACTGAACCTTTCCTTAGAAGGCAGCTATCATGTAGAGGCGGACATCGTCAGCGTCAACGGTACTCAGTTGCCATCCAGTCTTCTGCCTCACCCATACGTGAGCTTCCGACCTGCCGCTGGCTCACACGACGGTATGTTGTTGTTTGTTTCACCCGTGACTCGCTCATACGACAGTACGTTGGTGTATGTCTTACATGAGACTCGCTCATACGACAGTATGTTGGTGTATGTCTTTCATGTGACACACTCACACGACGGTATGTTGGTTTATGTCTTTCATGTGACTCACTCACACGACGGTATGTTGTTGTTTGTTTCACCCGTGACTCGCTCATACGACAGTATGTTGGTGTATGTCTTACATGAGACTCGCTCACACGACAGTATGTTGGTGTATGTCTTACATGAGACTCGCTCACACGACGGCATGTTGTTGCATGTCTCACCTGTAACTCGTTCACACGACGGTATGTTGTTGCATGTTTCACCTGTGACTAGTTCATGCGACGGTATTTTGTTGTTTATCTCATCTGTGACTCGGCTCACACGACGGTATGTTGTTGTATGTCTCACTCGTGACTCGCTCACACGACGGCATGTTATTGTATGTCTCATCTGTGACTCGTTCACAGTCCTTATGTTGTTCTATGTCTCACCTGTGACTCGCTCACACGACGGCATGTTATTGTATGTCTCATCTGTGACTCGTTCACAGTCCTTATGTTGTTCTATGTCTCACCTGTGACTCGCTCACACGACGGTATGTGTTGTATGTATAACCTATTGTTCGCCCACACGATGCTATGCTGTATATCTCACCTGTGACTTGCTAACACGATGTAATGTTGTTTTATGTCTCATCTGTGACACGTTCACACGCCAGCACTTTGTTGTATCTCACAGAAAAGAACCATACACAGGTTCAAGATAGAGCCATAAACAGGTCAAGATAGAGTCATAAACAGGTGCAAGAAAGAACCATACACATGTGCAAGAAAGAGACATAAACAGGTGCAAGAAAGAGACATAAACATACACAAGATATAGTTATAAGAGAGGCAATCAAGAACCATAAACAAACTCAAGAATGAACCATAAACAGGCACACAAATAGCCATAAACACATGTAAACAACGAAAGGTAAACAGGCTCAATGAAGCGATGCAAAGAGTCGCAAGAAACAACCATAAACAGATGCAACACGATCAAACAAGAGGTGCATGGAAAAAAAAAAAACATGCACAGACGCAGGAAAGAACCATATACAGAGGCGACAAAGAACCACACACAGACGCAACAAAGAACCATACACAGAGACAACAAAGAAACACAGAGAGGTAACAAAGAATCATACACAAATGCAATAGGACACAACATTCAACTCTACAAATGAGAAGAAACATCACAGATACACTTCTGGAAGTCATACCGCTCGTGCACTTGTAGGTCACGACGTGACACTTCTGTGAACCCAGTCTATGTTACTCATCATGATAAATCTATGTCTGTGAACCCAGTCTATGTTACCCATCATGATAAATCTATGTCTGTGAACCCAGTCTATGTTACCCATCATGATAAATCTATGTCTGTGAACCTATTCTATGTATCCTATCATGATAAATGTATGTCTGTGAACCTATTATATGTATCCTATCATGATAAAGCTATGTCCGTGAACCTATTATATGTATCCTATCATGATTAATCTATGTTCGTGAACCTATTCTATGTATCCGATCATAATAAAGATGTCCGAACACCTAGTCTACGTTTCCTATCTTGATAAATCTATGTCCGTAAACCTAATCTATGTTTCCTATCATGATAAATCAAGTGTCCATAAACCTAGTCTATGTTTCCCATCATGATAAATCTATGTCCGTAAACCGAGTTTATGTTTCTTATCATAATAAAGCTATGTCCGTGAACCCAGTCTATATTTCCTATAATGATAAATATATGTCTTTGAACCCAGTTTATGTTTTCTATCATAATAAATATAGGTCTATGAACCCAGCCTAAGTATTATATCATGATAAATCTATGTCCGTAGACCCAGTCTACGTTTCCTATCATGATAAATTTGTTTGTGAAAACAGTCTATGCATGTTATCACGATAAATCTATGTCCGTTAACCCAGTCTATGTTTTCTGTCATGATAACTCTATGTCCGTTAACCCAGTCTATGCATGTTATCATGATAAATCTATGTCAGTGAACCCAGTCTATGTATTCTATCATGATAATTCTATGTCCGTGAACCCAGTCTATGTTTTATATAATGATAAATCTATGTCCGTGAAACCAGTCTATGTATTATATCATGATAATTCAATGTCCGTGAACCCAGTCTATGTTTTATATAATGATAAATCTATGTCCGTGAAACCAGTCTATGTTTCCTACTATGATAATTCTATGTCCGTAGACCCAGTCTACGTTTCCAATCATGATAAATCCATGTCTGTGAACCCAGTCTATATATTCTATCATGATAAATCTATGTCCGTGAACCCAGTCCATGTATTCTATTACAATAAATATATGTCCGAAGACCCAGTCAACGTTTCCTTTCATGATAAATCTATGTTCGTGAACCCAGTCCATGTATTCTGTCATGATAGTTCTATGTGCCTGAACCCAGTCTATGTTTTCTACTATTACAGTCTATATATGTGAATATATTCTATGTATTCAATGATGAGAGATGCATAGTCATGAACGGAGCCTATGTGTTCAATGATAAGAAATGTATGCCCAAAAACAGTCTTTGTATGTACTAACCTGTGTTCACAAACAGAGCCTATTGGCCACAACGAGCCTGACCATGAACACGAGTTCCACGAGAACGTGGCCGTGCGCAAGAACGTGGACCGTCTGACCAGAGAGGAGGTTGTCCAGTTGAGGGAGGCCCTGCAGGAGTTTCAGGTTCGTCTGTGACATGTGGCCTCTGTGGGATATAGTATTGGTCTATGACATGTTGCCTGATTGTGACATGGTATGCGTCTGTGACATGATGTCTGTTTGTGACATGTGAATATGACTGTGACATGTTGTCTGTTACATCTTGACTGTCTGTGACATGGTATTTCTTTGTGACATGTTGTCTGTCTGTGTAAACAATATAAAATGACACAAAATAGTGCAGCTTTACATAACATAATAACGACACATACAGGACGTTGCGGCGATTAGCCTTCATCCGTTTGACTCGTGTTCCGAAGGTTGTGGGTTCGATTCCAGGCGGCGCCCTTCGGTTTACGAGTTAAATATTTCGGAGACTCCTGTGGGTCGTCGCTAAAATGCTTCGGAGTTCGTGCTTTGTGCGACGCTTTCCGTGCTGCGGAAAGAGACCGAGCCATATGGGATAAAACCCGGTGCAATGAAGTCGACCCTGTCGACTTTTAAGCGACTTTTTAAGCTAACAAACAAATACACAAAACACAACATATAGTCACGGAGATCTCTTGTGACTACATTAAGACGTGACAACAGAATGAGAAGAATAAAAAGATGATAAAATGAAAGCAATGAAGAGAAAATAAAAATTTGGCAAATTGGAAAAAAATGTTCCTACTAACCTCAGAATTCCGAGCTATGTATGTCTGTATGTCTGTCTGTGGCATGGCATATGCCATTAAGTGGAGATTCCTGAACAAGTCTCGGATTTGTTTGTGACATGTTGTCTGTCTGTGACATTGTATTTGCCAATAAGTATGTATTTTTTTAAACTTTCAACATTGGTCTGTAACATGGTGTCTGTCTGTACGTGTTTATGACTGAACGAGTTTCAGGTTTGTCTGTGACATTTTGTTTATGTGGTAGTGTTTATGCCTGTCTGTGACATGTTGTCTTCTGCGACATTTTATTTGTCTATGGCATACTATCTTCTCTGTGCATAAAATTTGGTGGAACTGCGGTAAAGCTGTGAAAGTTTAAACAATATATAATGACACAAAGTAGTGCAGCTTTACATAACAGAGTTACGACACATACAGAACGTTGCGGCGATTAGCCTTCATCAGCAAACAAACACATTCACAAACACAACATACAGTCAAGGAGAACTCCTGTGACTACATTAGAAGGTGATGACAGGACGAGAGGAACAAATGCATGGAAAAATGGAAGCAATGAAGAGGAAATGAGAATTGACAAAATGTTAATTGAAAAAAAAATTCACAGGTCCGTACGTGAGGTGAGTATACAGTTTGTTTCTTTTCTCTATAAACAGTTTTTCTATTAAACATTTTCTTCGACTAACATTCTTTTCAATTAACATTTTGTCAATTCTCATTTCCTCTTCATTGCTTCCATTTTTCCATGCATTTGTTCCTCTCGTCCTGTCATCACCTTCTAATGTAGTCACAGGAGTTCTCCTTGACTGTATGTTGTGTTTGTGAATGTGTTTGTTTGCTGATGAAGGCTAACCGCCGCAACGTTCTGTATGTGTCGTAACTCTGTTATGTAAAGCTGCACTACTTTGTGTCATTATATATTATCTTCTCTGTGGCATGCTGTCTTTCAATGGCATGTTGTCTGCCTGTGAGATGTTGTTTGTCTGTGTCATGTTGTCTGTCTGTGACATGTTATTTGTCTATAACATGCTATCTTCTCTGTGGCTTGCTGTCTGTCTATGACATGTTGTCTGTCTGTGACATGCCGTCTGTATATGACATGTTATCTTCTATTTGGCATGTTGTCTCTTTGTGATATGTTGTCTTCTCAGTGTCATGTTTGTTTGCAACATGTTGTCTCTCTGTGACATGTTATCTCTCTGTGACATGTTGTCTTCTCAGTGTCATGCTGTCTGTCTGTGACATGTTGTCTTCTCAGTGTCATGTTGTCTGTCTGTGACATGTTGTCTGTCTGTGACATGTTGTCTTCTTTGTGGCATGTTGCCTGTCTGTGACATGCTGTCTGTCTATGACGTGTTGTCTGTGACATGTTGTCTTCCTACGACATGTCTGTCTATGACATGTTGTCTTCTCTGCGACATGCTGTCTGTCTGTGACATGTTGTCTGTCTGTGACATGTTGTCTGTCTGTGACATGTTGTCTGTCTGTGACATGTTGTCTGTCTATGATATGTTGTCTTCTCTGTGGCATGTTTGTTTGCGACATGTTGTCTGTCTGTGACATTTTGTCTGTCTGCGACATGGTGTCTGTAGGTGACATGCGGTCTGCGAGGACGTGTCTATGTGTGAACGAATGTGAGCTTCAGTCGTCATGTCACATTGCACGCTTCTCATTTTTTTTTTGGTGCATATCCTTTACAGGACATCGCTGTCAACACCAGCATCTTTCAGCTGTATGTTGATTTCTTGGCAAGATTACGCTCAGTAGTTTGCCATTGCTTTCTGAGCGGCCGGCTCACATACCCCGTAAGTTACCGATGCGATTTGAACAACTGCTGATTATCACCCTCATCACGTTACATACGAGAGTATACGAGATTACGGAGAAAAGTCATATCTTCTAAGCCACGAAGCCGGCACGCTTCTCATTAGCATCTGGATATAACCAGCACATGGTAATGTCGTTTATTACATCACATCGGCTCGTCTCTCTCTCCCTCCTCCTCCTTCGTCTTCTTTTCTTCTCCTCCTCCTAGTGTCTTGCATGTACCTGACTGAATGATTTACTTTCCACCACAGAATGATAAAAGTGTGGAGGGATACCAGGCCATTGCTGAGTTCCATGGCGACCCCGGCAAATGTCCCGACCCCACGGCCAAGGACAGACACGCCTGCTGCATACATGGACTGCCGACATTCCCCCACTGGCACAGGTTGATTGTTACACAGGTGAGTACCCCATCTTCCTTCCACACTTGTCTGTCTAACATTGTTTACAGAGACATGGATAGAACCAGTTCGAGCTAGCTTAGGTCGCACTGACACTTCCTGCCAGACCATTGGAACAACAGCGCATGTCTGACTCCACGCTTGACACTTTCTCTCAGACACAACTGACAGAACACCCTATCCGACCCCAGTGGCAGACTATTCTATCAGACCCGAGTCGCAGACTATTGTGTCAGACTTCGTGAAACCATCTTCCATCACAGTGGTTCTCAACCTTATTTGGCCTATGCACCGCTTCCCCATATGTTCAGAATGCCATTCACCAACCCCCCCCCCCCTACATTTTCCCTCCTTATAACCCCCCCCCCTCCCCCACGCACAGTATACGTAAACATGGAAGGTAAATTTAATAATAAATATTAGAACAAGTCTAGACGTCTACATAAAACGTGATTTGCATGTCTACTTACGTTATAAAAATGAATTTCAGAAAAGCGAGAAGCACAGAACCGTTAAGTATGGAGGGAAAAACTATATCAAGTAATCGGTTCTTGTATTAACACGATCTTTAAATAAGCTTAATTACCCCCCCCCCCCCCCCCCCCCGAAACCCTAAAACTCCCTCCTTGGGGGGAATTCACTACCAGTTCAGAACCAATGTTCTATAAGATGTCTATAGGAATACTTCCTGTCCAACTTCAGTGACAGATCGTCGTGTAACACTTAGAGAAACCATCTTCTATCAAATGCCAAAAGGAATACTTCCTGTCAAAACGTACTGACATAACAACTTGTCAGATTGCAATAGATAAATTCTCTGTCACCCCAGTGAGAACATTATCTGTGTGACCCCAGTGAGAGCATTATCTCTCTGACTAAGTCATCTATCTGACTAAGTGAGAATAATTTTCTCTCTCACCCCAGTGAGAACATTATGTGTGACCCAGTGAGAACATTATGTGTGACCCCAGTGGCAACATTATCTGTCTGACCCCAGTGACAACATTATCTGTCTGATCCCAGCGAGAATATTATTTGTCTGACCCCAGCGAGAATATTATCCGTCTGACTTCAGTGAGAACATAACCAAAGAAATAAATATTATAGGAGCGGTCTTAGACTTGTAAAAAACATATATTGGAAACAACTAGCTGCCATCAAAATTGATAATGATGTAGGTCAATATCAGCCTATTAAAAGAGGTGTGAGACAGGGATGTGTAATGTCTCCAGATCTTTTTTCCCTGTACAGTGAAAATATATTCAGAAATATAGTAGACTAGCTGACCCGGCCCGGCTTCGCCCATGCCCTGACGGGGATCTGTCTGTCTGTCTGTCTGTCTGTCTGTCTGTCTGTCTGTCTGTCTGTCTGTCTGTCTGTCTGTCTGTCTGTCTGTCTGTCTGTCTGTCTGTCTGTCTGTCTGTCTGTCTGTCTGTCTGTCTGTCTGTCTGTCTGTCTGTCTGTCTGTCTGTCTGTCTGTCTGTCTGTCTGTCTGTCTGTCTGTCTGTCTGTCTGTCTGTCTGTCTGTCTGTCTGTCTGTCTGTCTGTCTGTCTGTCTGTCTGTCTGTCTGTCTGTCTGTCTGTCTGTCTGTCTGCCTGCCTGCCTGCCTGCCTGCCTGCCTGCCTGCCTGCCTGCTGCCTGCCTGCCTGCCTGCCTGCCTGTCTGCCTGTCCTGTCCTGTCTGTCTGTCCTGTCTGTCTGTCTGTCTGTCTGTCTGTCTGTCTGTCTGTCTGACCCGGCCCGGCTTCGCCCAGCCTCTGGTGGGAGCATCTCGTTTAATTCATATAAGTAGTCATATAAGCTCCCGTTCCCGACTATCTGTTTGTCTGTCTGTCTATCTATCTGACCCGGCGCGGTTTCGCCCAGCTCCTAGCGGGGAGCGTCTCATTAAATTCATATAACAAAAAAAAAGTAACTTAAGAATGTCCTTCCACACACCATCCATTATTTTTAATGAAAACTGTTTTTAATCACCTACACGACTGTAGATAACTTCTTTAAACATAAAAAGATGAGTTACAATGTTATGCATTATGCATTATTTGTATGAAAACTATGAAAATGCCTTAAAGATTATATCATTATTTATTATAACTCATATGCCTGTAAATAACTATAGACAAAGAGTTTATAAATCTTTGAAAACGATGCAACAATATGACTATCAAGTATATAGCAATGTTATTAAAAGTTATGCCCCTTGAAATAACTTTTCTTATGTTAAGTCCCCTAGCTATATGGAAATGATAATGAAAAATGAAATATTAAATTTTTGTAAGTAAGTAGCCGATGTTACACTAAAAAACTATGACAGTCGGTTGCATGAGAATGAAAAGAAGACGTGTAGAAAATTTCGTCTCAATCGGATGGACCGTTATCGAACGCATCAAATACATACGGATACACATTGCCTTTTATATATATAGATATGGAAGGAATCAACATTGGGGAAAGATACATCAATAACATTAGATACGCAGATGATACAGTCTTGATTGCAGACAATGAACAAGACCTGCAAAATTTAATAGATGCGATTGTTGCACACAGTAAACAACTAGAGTTAGAACTGAATATTAAGAAGATACAGATTATGGTCGTCACTGGGAAGAAGGAAATACCACAATGTGACATACGAGTAGATGGGAATATTCTTAAACAAGTGAATCGATACTGTTATCTCGGCACAGTCATAACATCTGATGGGAGATGCCTTGAAGAGATTAGAACAAGAATTGTCATTGCGAAGGTAGTCTTTTGCAAGATTAAAAACATACTTACTAATAAAAAGATATCAATTGAAACGAGAACAAGAGTGTTGAGATGCTACATAGAACCTATGCTTTTGTATGGATGTGAAGCGTGGACAATAAGCAGTCAAGCTGAAAAACAACTGATGGCTGTGGAAATGTGGTTTCTGAGGAAAATGCAAAGAATACCATGGACGGACAGAAAAACCAATGAGCAAGTCCTTCAAGAGACAAATGAAGATCGTAAACTGATTAGAGTCATTAGACATAGACAGTCATTTTTTGGGCATGTTATGAGAAGAAGTGACTTGGAGAACTTGGTGACAACTGGCAAGATCGAAGGGAAGAGACCAAAGGGAAGACTGAGAAGTAAATACCTGGATGGATTGGCCACATGACATTGTCGAGACAGGAACACCGAGCTGATCCACGACTCTGGTGATCGAGTGAGATGGCAGAACATGACCGCCCACGCTTACCGGCATTAAATGATACTTAAGGCAGACTGAATTACTCACGTGACATAGGTCGAATTGATTACACCTTACAGGGTGTATTGCCTACGTCACATAGGTTGAACTGCTTAAATCGCACAATTGCTTACATCACACTGGTGGCATTGCTTACATCACACAGACTGCATTGCTTACATCACACAGGTGGCGTTGCTGACATCACACAGGTGCATACGCGGCATTGATTTCATGACACAACTGGCATTGCTTATATTACACAAGTTGAATTGCTTACAACATACAGGTGACATTGCTTACATCACACAGGTGGCATTGATTGCATGACACATGTGGCATTGCTTACATCACACAGGTTGAAGATTCCCTGAGACGTCGGGGCGCGCCTCTCGGAATACCGTACTGGGACTTTACTCGGCCAGACGCCCACGTCCCGCAGCTGGCGAACGAGGAGACGTACTTCAACCCACACGCGTAAATACTGTCTCCCGCTAGTGTTTCTGCTACTGATGTGGTATAGATTGTCTTACGTTAATGTCTCTACTACTTTAGACCTGTCTGTCAGTATGTTGTAGGCGGCCTTAGTTCATGTCTCCACTACTTTAGACCAGCCAACCAGTATGTTGTAGACTGTCTTACGTCCATGTCTCTAATAATTTAGACAACACAGTATGCTGTAGACTGCCTTACGCTCATTTAATTTGACAGGTAAAGAGAAATATATGGACGTTTAAAGGGAAGCTGGTTCCCAAAAACAACTTATCACAAACATTAGAAAGCAGCAGTCGTTGTTTTTGGCCACATTGTAAGAAGACAAAACTGGAACATGTTGAAAGATTTGTGGAAAGAGAAATAGAGGAAGATACTATCAGCACATTCTTGACAGTCTTGTGTCATGGCACGAAAGAAGTTACACAAGAAATTACTCATGCCGTCGGATATTGAAGTATGTGGAGAAGCATTATCGCCCATGCGAGCCTGGAATGCACTGGATGATGATGTAACAGTTTCTGGGTTGATTTTATTGTATGTAGTTTTTCCTAGTTACTGGGCTGATTTTATACAACATTCTACAGTAATATCCTAGTTTCCGGGCTGATTTTATCCAATATTCTATGTTGTTTTCACAAGTTTCATTACTAATCTTATCTATTAAAAAAATAGTATTCTGTGTTGTATCTGATAATTTCTGAGTTGTTTTTTTTTTTTAATCCAGTGTAATGTCTTGTGTCTACAGGGGTCAGAACATACACAACCCATTCCACGACGTGGAGATAGCCTTTCTGGGCAATGATGTGCACACAGAGCGGGACATCTCGCCGTCGCTGACCCAGAAGCCGGCCTGGGGCGAGCACACCGAGCTGTTCAACGCCTTCCTACTGGCCCTGGAGCAGGAATACTTCTGCAAGTTTGTGGTAGGTGTGGGTTTGTGTCTGTGTGTATACACCACTGCAAGTTTGTGGTAGGTGTGGGTTTGTGTCAGTGTGTATACACCACTGCAAGTTTGTGGTAGGTGTGGGTTTGTGTCTGTGTGTATACACCACTGCAAGTTTGCGTTAGGTGTGGGTGTGTCGATATGTGTGTGTGTGTGTGTGTGTGTGTGTGTGTGCGCGCGCGTGCATAGGGCCTGGAGCAAGAACACTACTGCAACTTAGTTGTAGGTCTCTCTGTGTGTGGACGTTTGTATATATATATATATATATATATATATATATATATATATATATATATATATATATATATATATATATATATACTCTCTGACCCCATCTATATGACCCCATCTCTCTCTCTCTTTCAGGTCCAGTTTGAAGTGGCTCATAACCTCATCCACGGCCTGGTCGGAGGCAACACACCCCATGGCCTATCGACACTGTCGTACAGCGCATTCGATCCCATCTTCTACATTTACCACAGCAACATCGATAGGATCTGGGCCATCTGGACGGCCCTGCAGCAACATCGGTAGCAACCATGTCTAGTTCGTGACTTCACTTCACCCAGTACCCACTTCACACCATCGTTATGACTTCACCAAGCACCCACTCCACGCCATCGTTGTGAATTCACTTCACCCAGCACTCACGCCACACCATTGTTATTACTTCACGTCACCCTTACCCAGCACCCACTCTACACCATCATTATGACTTCACATCACCCAGTACCCACTCCACACCATCGTTATGACTTCACGTCACCCTTACCCAGCACCCACTCTACACCATCATTATGACTTCACTTCACCCAGTACCCACTCCACACCATCGTTATGACTTCACCCCGCACCTACTCTACACAATCATTATGACTTCACTTCACCAGGCACCCAATCTACACCATCGATATGTCTTCACTTCACCAGGCACCCACACTACACCATCATGATTTCATTTCACCCAGCACCCACTCCACGCCATCATTGTGACTTAACTTCACCAGGCACCCATTAAACAGCATCTTTCTGAATTCTAAATGAATACGCTTTAAACCCTATTTATTGGAAGGCAATTCTGGTGCCAGTAGCCGGGGTAATTCCAGTTCCAATAGCGTACATTAAAGTTGCAGGCGGGCGGTCCGGCTCGCGACAGTTCACTGCTTGTTGATCTTGGCCTACAATCTGCCAGCTCTCTCCCGTGGGTGCTCTTTGCTGAGCATCCCAGGTGGCCGGTGCGTTTACTCTGAAAACAAAAAACAACAACAACAACAAACAAACAAAACTTAGAGTGTTCAAAATAGGCCTCGATTGCCTGAATAATGGTGCATAAAATAATGTAATAGGACCTCGGTTCTATTGTGTTGGTGTTCAGAATAGGAGGTAATGATTAACAGGGACAAACGGGGGAATTCGTATTGTGGCGTTGGAGATGAAATTCTTGGATCGCCGCAAGACGAGCTAATGCGAAAGCATTTGTCAAGAATGTTTTCATTAATCAAGAACGAAAGTCAGATACCGTCGTAGTTCTAATTATAAACGATCCCGAATAGCAACCTCAATGGCAACGTCAGTGAAACGAAATAAAATATAGGCTACCTGGGCTCGCAAAGCCATTGCATATAATGTACGAATCATTTGCAAGGTGCCACTACATGATTGGTCCAGACACTTGATCTACGGCTCTCAGCTGCGGGATATGGCTGAATGCTTCTAAGTCAATATCCCCCGAGTGTGATGGTCGGGCCCTTACTCACCCTCTGCTAAATGTACGGTCTGGTGATATCTGATATTTCTGGTCAAACACCAGCCACCATAGGCCCCGCCCTGTACTTCACGCCGCTAAAATAAAGGTATGTTCAATTAGTTTATATGTAATACTTCTTACATGTACAATATTGCTCACATGTCATATTTCATCCTCAGTGGAAAACCCTACAAGGCCCATTGCGCCCAGTCGTTTGTCCACACGCCACTGAAGCCTTTCGCCTTCAATGCACCCTACAACAACGACGCCAAGACGAAAGCCCACGCCACAGCCACCAACATTTACGACTACGAGACCGAGCTGGCCTACACCTACGACAGCCTGGAGTTTGGAGGCATGAGTGTGCCAGAGCTGGACAACTATATCAACACCAACATCAAGAACAAGAACCGAATCTTTGTGGGCATCCAGCTTCACGGCATCAAGGCCTCGGGTAAGGCTTCTGTCTCTTGACCCTAGTGCAACAGTCAGGCTACATCTAGGCTGCTGGAGTTTTTTTTCTACAAATAGACTACTTGAATATTACTACAATTTAACTACTTGAATGTTGCTACACTTAGACTACTAGACTACTTGAATGTTGCTGCAGTTAGACTACGTTGTATGAACATACAGTTAGACTACTTGTATGTTTTTACCGTAAGACTACTTGTATTTTGCTACAGTTAGACTACGTTTGTGTTGCTATTGTTAGGCTATATGTATGCTGATTGGGGTAGAATACTTGTATACTGCTACAGTTAGGCTATTTATGCTGCTATAGTTAAGACTACTTATGTATTGCTACAGTTACACTACTTGTATGTTACTACAGTTAGATTACTTGTATGCTACTATAAGGAGTCTGTTTCCTTTGCACATAATCCCAACATATCAAAATGAGCATGCATTTCTTGCAAACGATAGCAACAGATCTTTGACTATTGAGAATTATGGAACTAATGCTAGGTAATAATTAAATAAATCAACCATGGATGACTATCACTGCCCCGAGGGCGTGATTACTTGAAAGTGAAGGTCAATACAGGACAGCCACTCCAGGCTGCCCTGTCAACAACTACAGGAAACCCACTGAAGGGGGAAAAGGGCCAAGGAAGCGATTCACCAAGTATGCAGATACACAGACATCAGTCTTGCAAAGGAGTGGACACCATCTCATCTCATCTTTCCTTCACAAAATCCTAATTCAAAATGCTCCAAGCTACCTTTGGCCATTGTTTAAATATAACGCTAGACATAGCGAACAACTAAATATACTTCATGTCCCTAAACCTAGGATAGACTTATATAAAACAAGCTTAGCATACTCTGCCGCTCAGTTGTGGAACAATCTTCCACAAGAAATCAAAGACACCACCAATCATGATACATACATTTGCAACCTGTTTGAACACTACCTTAGTACAGACTACATGCCCCCATAACAAATAACACAAAAAAAAAACAATAATGGTAACTTATCTCAAACGACAACTAGCCAAAAAACATTCCCTTATGTATGGCACGTTACACCCTCCTTAGGTATTTATAATGCCCATGTTAAACACTGCCTCAGTGAGTCATTTGTTATTGATTATTTTTCATGAGTTTTAATGTTCTTTTGTTGTCAAAAGTTGCTTCATAAGTGATGTTGAATGAAAGAATGTATGAGAGGAAATAGAGAAGAAGGGCAGAATGTCAGACGGGCCTGCGTGCCCAATTCTTAACCCTTTGAAAATAAAGACTTATTATTATTATTATTATTATTATTCTGCACCTTACCTCCCGTCAGTGAAAAAGAAATGGCCTCCTAGAAAAGGAAACACACACCTGACCGCTCGGCCACGCAATCACCATCTATCTTCATCAAGTGACAGGACGATAGGCGGTTTGGCCCTCCCACACGATCAATAGAGTGTTAAATAATTATATATTTATGGCATGAAACTGTTATGACATCAGGTGACATTCGTGTGTCATGTTATGACATCTGGTGACATTCGTATGTCATGTTGTGACATCTGCAGGGCTGGCTCATATCTACATAGAAGCACCTGGGAAAGACAAGTATGAGGCCGGCCGGTTTGCCATTCTCGGTGGACCAAGTGAGATGCCCTGGCAATACGACTCGCTATACAAGTAAGTCTGTCTCAACCACCCCAGTATACTTCCTCTTCTACCAGAGGTTCAATTTCATCAGTTTATGTCTTCCAACCTTTCCGTTTCATCAGTTTAAGTCTCCCAAAGATTCCTTTTCATCAGTTTATATTTACAATGATTCAATTTGATTTGTTTATGTCTCCCAAAGATTCCATTTTTTATCAGTTAACGTCTCCCAAGCCGATCTTCCTGGCCGAGCGGTTAGCAGCTTTCTCCGTAACCCCGAATACTCTCTTGGTTGACGTGAGTGCACGAGAATTGGAAGCGGTTCGAGTCGCGCCAGTGACTTATGAGAGTATGGAGCCGGTCGCTCAGAAAGCAATGGCAAACTACTGAGCATAATCTTGCCAAGAAATCAACAATCAGCTGAAAGATGATGATGTTGACAGCGATGGCCTGTAAAGGATATGCAAAAAAAAAATAAATAAAAAACTAATGTCTCCCAAAGATTTCTTTTCATTAGTTCCCTTTTCCCAACAGCTCGTTTTGAAACTAGACACTGACAATTTCAGTTACACAGCAGAGACCAGATTTAGATAATCTCTGACTTAACTGACATTATCTGTCTCATTTCACTGACGAGACCCTGAAAATCTACATCTGACTTCACAGATCAGTCAATGACAATCTCTGACTTCATAGACCAGATTCTGACACTTTCTTACTTCACAGACTAGACACTGACAATCTATGTCTGACTTAACAGACCAGTAACTGAAAGTAAATTTCTGTCTGACATCACAGACCAGACATTGGCAATCTTTCACTTCACAGACCAGACACTGGCAATCTTTCACTTCACAGACCAGACACTGGCAATCTTTCACTTTACAGACCAGACACTGACAATCTCTCACTTTACAGACCAGACACTGACAATCTCTCACTTTACAGACCAGACACTGACAATCTCTCACTTTACAGACAAGACACTGACAATCTCTGTGTGACTTCACAGACCAGACACTGACAATCTCTGTGTGACTTCACAGACCAGACACTGACAATCTCTGTGTGACTTCACAGACCAGACACTGACAATCTTTCACTTCACAGACCAGACACTGACAATCTCTGTGTGACTTCACAGACAAGACAATGGCAATCTTTGACTTCACAGACCAGACACTGGCAATCTTTCACTTCACACACCAGACACTGACAATCTTTCACTTCACAGACCAGACACTGACAACCTCTGTGTGACTTCACAGACCAGACACTGGCAATCTCTGTGTGACTTCACAGACCAGACACTGACAATCTCTGTGTGACTTCACAGACCAGACACTGACAATCTCTCACTTTACAGACCAGACACTGACAATCTTTGTGTGACTTCACAGACCAGACACTGATAATCTCTGTGTGACTTCGCAGACCAGACACTGGCAATCTCTGTGTGACTTCACAGACCAGACACTGACAATCTCTGTGTGACTTCACAGACCAGACACTGACAATCTCTCACTTTACAGACCAGACACTGACAATCTTTGTGTGACTTCACAGACCAGACACTGGCAATCTCTGTGTGACTTCACTGACCAGACACTGACAATCTTTCACTTCACAGACCAGACACTGACAATCTTTCACTTCACAGACCAGACACTGGAAATCTCTCACTTCACAGACCAGACACTGACAATCTCTGTGTGACTTCACAGACCAGACACTGGCAATCTTTCACTTCACAGATCAGACACTGACAATCTTTCACTTCACAGACCAGACAATGACAATCTTTCACTTTACAGACCGGACACTGACAACCTCTGTGTGACTTCACAGACCAGACACTGGCAATCTCTGTGTGACTTCACAGACCAGACACTGACAATCTCTGTGTAACTTCGCAGACCAGACACTGACAATCTCTCACTTTACAGACCAGACACTGACAATCTCTATGTGACTTCACAGACCAGACACTGACAATCTTTCACTTCACAGACCAGACACTGACAATCTTCCACTTCACAGACCAGACACTGACAATCTTTGTGTGACTTCACAGACCAGACACTGGCAATCTCTGTGTGACTTCACAGACCAGACACTGACAATCTTTCACTTCACAGACCAGACACTGACAATCTCTGTGTCACTTCACAGACCAGACACTGACAATCTCTCACTTCAAAGACCAGACACTGACAATCTCTGTGTCACTTCACAGACCAGACACTGACAATCTGTGTGTGACTTCACAGACCAGACACTGGCAATCTTTCACTTCACAGACCAGACACTGACAATCTTTCACTTAACAGACCAGACACAGACAATCTTTCACTTCACAGACCAGACACTGACAACCTCTGTGTGACTTCACAGACCAGACACTGGCAATCTCTGTGTGACTTCACAGACCAGACACTGACAATCTCTCACTTTACAGACCAGACACTGACAATCTTTATGTGATTTAAAAGACCAGACACTGACAATCTCTGTGTGACTTCGCAGACCAGACACTGACAATCTCTGTGTGACTTCACAGACCAGACACTAGCAATCTTTCACTTCACAGACCAGACACTGGCAATCTTTCACTTCACAGACCAGACACTGACAATCTTTCACTTCACAGACCAGACACTGACAATCTCTGTGTGACTTCACAGACCAGACACTGGCATTCTCTGTGTGACTTCACAGACCAGACACTGACAATCTTACACTTCACAAACCAGACACTGACAATCTTTGTGTGACTTCACAGACCAGACACTGACAATCTCTGTGTGACTTCACAGACCAGACACTGGCAACCTCTGTGTGACTTCACAGACCAGACACTGACAATCTTTCACTTCACAGACCAGACACTGACAATCTCTGTGTGACTTTACAGACCAGACACTGACAATCTCTTACTTCACAGACCAGACACTGACAATCTCTGTGTGACTTCACAGACCAGACACTGACAATCTCTGTGTGACTTCACAGACCAGACACTGGCAATCTTTCACTTCACAGTCCAGACACTGACAATCTTTCACTTCACAGACCAGACACTGACAATCTTTCACTTCACAAACCAGACACTGACAACCTCTGTGTGACTTCACAGACCAGACACTGGCAATCTCTGTGTGACTTCACAGACCAGACACTGACAATCTTTGTGTGACTTCACAGACCAGACACTGACAATCTCTCACTTTACAGACCAGACACTGACAATCTCTGTGTGACTTCACAGACCAGACACTGACAATCTTTCACTTCACAGACCAGACACTGACAATCTTCCACTTCACAGACCAGACACTGACAATCTCTGTGTGACTTCACAGAGTAGACACTGGCAATCTCTGTGTGACTTCACAGACCAGACACTGACAATCTTACACTTCACAAACCAGACACTGACAATCTTTGTGTGACTTCACAGACCAGACACTGACAATCTCTGTGTGACTTCGCAGACCAGACACTGACAATCTCTGTGTGACTTCACAGACCAGACACTGACAATCTCTGTGTGACTTCACAGACCAGACACTGACAATCTCTCACTTTACAGACCAGACACTGACAATCTTTGTGTAACTTCACAGACCAGACACTGACAATCTCTGTGTGACTTCACAGACCAGACACTGACAATCTTTCACTTCACAGACCAGACACTGATAATCTCTGTATTACTTCACAGACCAGACACTGACAATCTTTCACTTCACAGACCAGACACTGGCAATCTCTGTGTGACTTCACAGACCAGACACTGACAATCTTTCACTTCACAGACCAGACACTGACAATCTCTGTGTGACTTCACAGACCAGACACTGACAATCTCTGTGTGACTTCACAGACCACACACTGACAATCTCTGTGTGACTTCACAGACCAGACACTGGCAATCTCTGTGGGACTTCACAGACCAGACACTGACAACCTCTGTGTGACTTCACAGACCACACACTGACAATCTCTGTGTGACTTCACAGACCAGACACTGACAATCCCTCACTTCACAGACCAGACACTGACAATCCCTCACTTCACAGACCAGACACTGACAATCTCTGTGTGACTTCACAGACCAGACACTGACAATCCCTCACTTTACAGACCAGACACTGACAATCTCTGTGTGACTTCACAGACCAGACACTGATAATCCCTCACTTCACAGACCAGACACTGACAATCCCTCACTTCACAGACCAGACACTGACAATCCCTCACTTCACAGATCAGACACTGACAATCCCTCACTTCACAGACCAGACACTGACAATCCCTCACTTCACAGACCAGACATTGACAATCCCTCACTTCACAGACCAGACACTGACAATCCCTCACTTCACAGACCAGACACTGACAATCCCTCACTTCACAAACCAGACAGTGACAGTCTCTGACTTCACAGACCAGACACTGACAATCCCTCACTTCACAGACCAGACACTGACAATCCCTCACTTCACAGACCAGACACTGACAATCCCTCACTTCACAGACCAGACACTGACAATCCCTCACTTCACAGACCAGACATTGACAATCCCTCACTTCAGAAACCAGACAGTGACAGTCTCTGACTTCACAGACCAGACACTGACAATCCCTCACTTCACAGACCAGACACTGACAATCTCTATGTTACTTCACAGACATGAAATAACCAATGCACTGGAGACACTACAGCTTCACTGGGCCCAGCCATACAACGTCACCATCGAGATTGCCCAGTTCGACGGCACGCCCATCGATGCTAAGCAGTTTGGAAAAATAGAGGTCCTCTACCTTCCAGGCAAACGTAGGTCCTTCTAGAACATTTCTCCACTTAGAATAGTTCTCCACCTAGAATATTACTTCACCCAGATCATTTCTCCACTCAGAACATTTCTGAATTGGCTCCATCTTTGTTGTCACATCAAATGTGTCTATCTGTTTTGTCATATCAGCATTGACAGTCTTTGTTGTCACATCAACTTTGTCCATCTTTATCACACAAACTGTGTCCATCTTTGTTATCACATCAACTTTGTCATATTTGTTGTCACTTTAGCTTTGTCCATCTGTATTGTCACATCTGCTTTGCCATCCGTGTTGTCACATCAACTTTGTCCATCTTTGTTGTCACATCAACTTTGTCCATCCGTGTTGTCACTCAACTTTGTCCATCTTTGTTGTCACATCAACTTTGTCTATCTTTGTTGTCACATCAACTTTGTCTATCTTTTTTGTCACATCAATTTCGTCCATTTTTGTTGTCACAACAACTTTGCCCATCTTTGTTATCGGTTTAACTTTATGCATCTTTGTTGCTGCTCAAGATTTCTCCATCTTTGTTGTTAAACTGTCCCCATAATTTTTGTCACTTCAACCTTGTCATTATTTGTTCTCAATCTAGATTTCTCTGTGTTCTCAAACTTTCACCAACTCTGTTGTGAGTCACACTGTCTCCATTTTTCTTGTTTGTCACGATTTCTCCATCTCAGTTGTCTGTCAGTCTGTTCCCATCTTTGTAAGAATGTGCGACCCTTTAACAATAAAGTTCGTTCGTTCGTTCGTTCTCTTTTATTTCCCTCTACCACCTGTCTGCCTGTTTCCTTTCAGGCAATCACCCTGTCTATTTATTAGTTCTCTTTCAATAACAACTCTTTCTCACTGATCTGTCACTCAACCGCCTGTTTTGTCTTTCTTTCCTCGTGTGTTTCTTCCGCCTCCCTTGTTTGTTCTCTCTCTGCCCCCCCCCCCTTCTCTCTCTGTCTCTCTCTCTCTCTCTCTCTCTCTCTCTCTCTCTCTCTCTCTCTCTCTCTCTCTCTCTCTCTCTCTCCTTCATCTCACCTTCCCTCACCTTTACGTAACCTCTCCTCATTAACACTTTCCTGTCACCTCCCGCTCATTATCCTCTAACCTACCTCTCACACCCATCTCAACTCATTCTCACCTTCCTCTCATCTTTCTCTCACCCCTTGTCAACTCCCCCTTACCTCTCTCTATCCTCTGTCTCATCTTCCCTCAACTCCCTCTACCTTCCCTCACCTCCCTCTCACCTCTCTCTCACATCCCTCTTACCTCAGTCTCATCTTCTACTCCACGTTCTCTCACCCTCTCTCATTTCCCTCTCTTATCTCCCTCACACCTCTATCTCACATTCCTCTCACCTCCCTCTCATCTCCCCCTTATCCCCCTCTCATATCCTTTTTGCCCCAGCCTCATCTCGCTCTCATTTCGCTCTCTCCTCCTCCTCACCTCCCTCTTGCCTTCTTCTTACCTCATTCTAACCTCCCTCTCACCTCCCTGGCACCTTCCTCATAACTTCACCCTCGCCTGCCGCTCATTATTCTCTCACCTCCCTCGCAATTTCCTCTCACCCCACTCTCATCTCTCTCTCTCTCTCTCTCTCTCTCTCTCTCTCTCTCTCTCTCTCTCTCTCTCTCTCTCTCTCTCTCTCTCACACTTCCCTCTCACCTCCCTGTATCCTTCCTCTCACTTCCCTCTAACTTCCCCCCTAATCTCCGTCTCATTTTCACTCATCTCCCTCTTACCTCTCTCTCACATACATGTTGCCTCAATTTAATCTCTCTCTCTCTCTCTCTCTCTCTCTCTCTCTCTCTCCCCTCTCTCTCTCTCTCTCTCTCTCTCTCTCTCTCTCTCTCTCTCTCTCACCTCACTCTCACATACACCTTGCATAAATCTCATCTCCCTCTCACCACTCTCTCACATACATCGTGCCTCACTCTCATCTTCCTCTCACCTCTCTCTCACATACATCTTGCATCAAACTCACTCCCTCTCACATCCCTCTCACATCCCATCTTACATCCCTCATGAAACCCCTTTCCCTCTCATCACGTCTACCAGTATAATGACTATAGATCCAAGATCAACACTGACCTCTGAACCCTAATTGCAGAAACCAAGAAATCTGCGGACGTGGAAGTTCACGTCAGGAAGGAGGTCAGCCAGCTGACAGAGGAGGAGATCCTGGACCTGCGACACGCTCTGGCCAACTTGGAGGTGGACAGGTCCATCGGGGGCTACCAGACGCTGGGTCGCTACCACGGGGCCACCAAGTGGTGCCCCAACCCCAGTGCTGAGGTCAAGAAAGTCTGCTGTCCCCACGGGATGGCAATCTTTCCTCACTGGCACAGGTACAGTCCGGACTCCTTACATGTCAGTACGGTCTGGTCATCTAGCTGACATGTCAGTACAGTCTGATCATCTAGCTGACATGTCAGTACAGTCAGGTCATCTAGCAGACATGTCAGCACGGTCTAGTCATCTAGCTGGCATGTCAGTACACTCTGGTCATCTAGCTGACATGTCAGTACAGTCAGGTCATCTAGCAGACATGTCAGTACAGTCTGGCCATCTAGCTGACATGTCAGCACGGTCTAGTCATCTAGCTGACATGTCAGTACAGTCTGGTCATCTAGCTGACATGTCAGTACGGTATAATCATCTAGCTGACATGTCAGTACAGTCTGGTCATCTAGCTGACATGTCAGTACAGTCAGGTCATCTAGCTGACATATCAGTACAGTCTGGTCATCTAGCTGACATGTCAGTACAGTCTGGTTATTTAGCTGACATGTCAGTACAGTCTGGTCATCTAGCTGACATGTCAGTACGGTCTGGTCATCTAGCTGACATGTCAGTACAGTCAGGTCATCTAGCAGACATGTCAGTACGGTCTAGTCATCTAGCTAACATGTCAGTACCGTCTAGTAATCTAGCTGACATGTCAGTACGGTCTAGTCATCTAGCTGACATGTCAGTACAGTCAGGTCATCTAGCTGACATGTCAGTACAGTCGGGTCATCTAGCAGACTTGTCAGTACAGTCCTGATCATCTAGCAGACATGTCAGTATGGTCTAATCATCTAGCAGACATGTCAGTATGGTCTAGTCATCTAGCTGACATGTCAGTACGGTCTGGTCATCTAGCTGACATGTCAGTACAGTCTGGTCATTTAGCAGACATGTCAGTACAGTCTGATCATCTAGCTGACATGTCAGTACAGTCAGGTCATCTAGCAGACATGTCAGCACGGTCTAGTCATCTAGCTGGCATGTCAGTACACTCTGGTCATCTAGCTGACATGTCAGTACAGTCAGGTCATCTAGCAGACATGTCAGTACAGTCTGGTCATCTAGCTGACATGTCAGCACGGTCTAGTCATCTAGCTGACATGTCAGTACAGTCTGGTCATCTAGCTGACATGTCAGTACGGTATAATCATCTAGCTGACATGTCAGTACAGTCTGGTCATCTAGCTGACATGTCAGTACAGTCAGGTCATCTAGCTGACATATCAGTACAGTCTGGTCATCTAGCTGACATGTCAGTACAGTCTGGTTATTTAACTGACATGTCAGTACAGTCTGGTCATCTAGCTGACATGTCAGTACGGTCTGGTCATCTAGCTGACATGTCAGTACAGTCAGGTCATCTAGCAGACATGTCAGTACGGTCTAGTCATCTAGCTAACATGTCAGTACGGTCTAGTAATCTAGCTGACATGTCAGTACGGTCTAGTCATCTAGCTGACATGTCAGTACAGTCAGGTCATCTAGCTGACATGTCAGTACAGTCGGGTCATCTAGCAGACTTGTCAGTACAGTCCTGATCATCTAGCAGACATGTCAGTATGGTCTAATCATCTAGCAGACATGTCAGTATGGTCTAGTCATCTAGCTGACATGTCAGTACGGTCTAGTCATCTAGCAGACATGTCAGTACGGTCTAGTCATCTAGCTGACATGTCAGTATGGTCTGATCATCTAGCAGACATGTCAGTACGGTCTAGTCATCTAGCTGACATGTCAGTACAGTCAGGTCATCTAGCAGACATGTCAGTACGGTCTAGTCATCTAGCTGACATGTCAGTACAGTCGGGTCATCTAGCTGACATGTCAGTATGGTCTAGTCATCTAGCAGACATGTCAGTACGGTCTAGTCATCTAGCAGACATGTCAGTACGGTCAGGTCATCTAGCAGACATGTCAGTATGGTCTAGTCATCTAGCAGACATGTCAGTACGGTCTAGTCATCTAGCAGACATGTCAGTACGGTCTAGTCATCTAGCAGACATGTCAGTACGGTCTAGTCATCTAGCTGACATGTCAGTACAGTCAGGTCATCTAGCAGACATGTCAGTACGGTCTGGTCATCTAGCTATAATGTTAGTGCAGTCTGGTCACCTCACTGAGAGTCAGTACATTCTTGACATCTAGCAGACATGTCAGTAGTCTTTTCATCTATATTAGACATGTGTAATATTTTGTCATCTAGCTGAGATTTAAGTACAGCCTTGATATAAGTTAGATATCAGTACAGTCGTTTCATCTAGCTGAGATATCAGTACAATCGTTTCATCTAGCTGAGATGTCAGTACAGTCTTCATGTAAGTTAGATGTAAGAACATGTATGCCATCTATGATATATATATAAGTACAGTTATGACATCTATGATATATATAAGTACAGTTATGACATTTATGAAAGATATAAGTACATTTATGACATTTATGTTAGACATAAGTACAGTTGTGACATCTCTGTTAGATATAAGTACAGTTATGACATTTATGTTAGACATAAGTACAGTTATGACATCTATGTTACATATAAGTACAGTTATGACATTTATGTTAGACATAAGTACAGTTATGACATTTATGTTAGATATAAGTACAGTTATGACATCTATGTTAGATATAAGTACATTAATGACATCTATGTTAAACATAAGTACAGTTATGACATTTATGTTAGACATAAGTACAGTTATGACATCTATGTTAGATATAAGTACATTAATGACATCTATGTTAGATATAAGTACATTAATGACATCTATGTTAGATATAAGTACATTAATGACATCTATGTTAGATACATGTACAGTTATGACATTTATGTTAGATATAAGTACATTAATGACATCAATGTTAGATATAAGTATATTAATGACATCTATGTTAGATATATGTACAGTTATGACATTTATGTTAGATATAAGTACATTAATGACGTCTATGTTAGATATAAGTATAGTTATGACATCTATGTTAGATATAAGTACAGTTATGACATTTATGTTAGATATAAGTACATTAATGACATCTATGTTAGATATAAGTACATTAATGACATCTATGTTAGATATATGTACAGTTATGACATTTATGTTAGATATAAGTACATTAATGGCATCTATGTTAGATATAAGTATAGTTATGACATCTATGTTAGATATAAGTACAGTTATGACATCTATGTTAGATATAAGTACATTAATGACATCTATGTTAGATATAAGTACATTAATGACATATATGTTAGATATATGTACAGTTATGACATCTATTTTAGATATAATACAGTTATGACATTTATGATACATGTAAGTACAGTTATGTCACCTATGTTAGATATAAGTACAGTCATGAATATGTTACTGTTACTCATCCACTATCCATTTGTGTGGCTATTACAACTATCACATCCCTTGACAACATCCATGATATCATGACTTTTATAATAATCACATATGTTGACCGTATCCTTGAGTATGTGACTGTTAAAATAATCACATATACTGACGACATCGTGGCTTATGTTTTGTTTCAATAAACGCATCCATTGACCACATCCATGATTGTGTTACGCTACAATAATCACATCCATTGACCACATCCATGATTGTGTGATTGTAAAAATAATCACATCTACTGACCACATCCATGATTGTGTAACTTTTACAATAATCGCATCGATTGACCAGATTCATGAGTATATGACTGTTAAGATAATCACATCTCTTGACAATATCCATTATTGTGCGACAGTTACAATAATCACATCTACTGACCACATCCAGGCTTATGTTATGGTACATTGATCACATCTACTTACCACACGGGGGTTAATATTTTGTTACAGTAATCACATCTATTGACCACATTCAGGCTTCTGGTTGTCCAGTTCGAGAATGCCCTTAGCAACCATGGTTACCATGGAGCTGTACCGTACTGGGACTGGACGCTGCCCCTGGACTCACTTCCTGCGCTGGTCACCGCCGAGACGTATTCAGACCCTGCAAGCAACAAGGACGTAACCAACCCTTTCTACAGGTAGGTCTTCTTCCTGGCATCTGGTGTTGGCAGGTAAATCTGTCCCGCTGGTGTTATCTTCCCTGAGCGTCCTCCTGCTGTCACATCGCTGTAATCCCGAGAAGTGTTATCTACCCTAAGCGTTTACCTGCTGTCACATCGCTGTAATCCCGAGCAGTGTTATCTACCCTGAGCGTTTCCCTGCTGTCACATCGCTGTAATCCCGAGCAGTGTTATCTACCCCGAGCGTCGTCCTGCTGTCACATCGCTGTAATCCCGCTGGTGTTATCTACCTCAGCGTCCTCCTGCTGTCACATCGATGTAATCCCGAGCAATGTTATCTACCCTGAGCGTCCTCCAGCTGTCACATCGCTGTAATCGCGAGCAGTGTTATCTACCCTGAGCGTCCTCCAGCTGTCACACATCGCTGTAATCCCGAGCAGTGTTATCTACCCCGCGCGTCGTCCTGCTGTCACATCGCTGTAATCCCGCTGGTGTTATCTACCCTCAGCGTCCTCCTGCTGTCACATCGCTGTAATCCCGAGCAATGTTATCTACCCTGAGCGTCCTCTAGCTGTCACATCGCTGTAATCGCGAGCAGTGTTATCTACCCTGAGCGTTTCCCTGCTGTCACACATCGCTGTAATCCCGAGTAGTGTTATCTACCCTGAGCGTTTCCCTGCTGTCACACATCGCTGTAATCCCGAGCAGTGTTATCTACCCTGAGCGTTTTCCTGCTATCACACATCGCTGTAATCCCGAGCAGTGTTATCTACCCTGAGCGTTTCCCTGCTGTCACACATCGCTGTAATCCCGAGCAGTGTTATCTACCGTGAGCGTTTCTCTGCTGTCACACATCGCTGTAATCCCGAGCAGTGTTATCTACCCTGAGCGTTTCCCTGCTGTCACACATCGCTGTAATCCCGAGCAGTGTTATCTACCCTGAGCGTTTCCTTGCTGTCACACATCGCTGTAATCCCGAGCAGTGTTATCTACCCTGAGAGTTTCCCTGCTGTCACACATCGCTGTAATCCCGAGCAGTGTTATCTACCCTGAGCGTTTCCTTGCTGTCACACATCGCTGTAATCCCGAGCAGTGTTATCTACCCTGAGAGTTTCCCTGCTGTCACACATCGCCAGCATTGTTTACATGCTCTGTCTCCTCGATTGTCCCTGGCTTAGTATTCTGTAACTTTTGCTTGAGTTAACCCTGCATCGTTTGTGGCACCGATCTGTTCCAGGTTGGCTTCCCTTGACCTTGATCGCATAGACTCTACGCTGAGTGGCATACCCATGGTGACTCTCTGTTTAGATATAGTCATTCTCTCTCTTCTCTCTCTCTCTCTCTCTCTCTCTCTCTCTCTCTCTCTATCTCTCTCTCTCTCTCTCTCTCTCTCTACATGTGTTCAATACCGTAAGGATATGCTGACATTCTGTCTCATCATGAATTCAATACCTTTTAGAAATACTGATTTGTCTCTTTATCGACTCATCATTCGCAATGTTGAAATCACACACAAAAAGCTGACAATTGCAGTAAGAAAAGAGAGTAGAAGTGCTACATAGAACCTACAATGTTGTATGTATGTGAAACATGGACATTACACAGGTAAGCTGAGAATATATTAATCGTAGTGGTCATGGTGTTTGGAGAAAATGCAAAGACATCGATGGACGGACACAACACCACACGGGTCTGTCCTTGATGAAACAAACGACATCTCTAAATGTATTATGACACAGTTGTCATGAGAGCAGTCACGATTGGGTTAGCACATTTTGAGGAGAACCACTCATTGACATCTGACATGCTTGATGGGGACAAGAGCACAGTGGAGACATAGAGATAAGAGAAATGGCCCAGTCGGGGCAACAGCGCAGACCTGACTTTGGTGAACGTGTGGGAGAGATATGGCCCAGTCAGGGCAACAAACAGACCTGAATTTGGTGAACGTGTGGGAGAGATATGGCCCAGTCGGGGTAACAACATAGACCTGACTTTGGTGATCATGTGGGAAAGATATGGTTCAGAGGAGGCAACAGCACAGATCTGATGTTTCGTGATCGTGTGGGAGAGATATGGTTCAGTCGAGGCAACAGCACAG
The DNA here is from genome assembly GCA_014155875.1 of Cepaea nemoralis. Lineage (NCBI taxonomy): Eukaryota > Metazoa > Mollusca > Gastropoda > Stylommatophora > Helicidae > Cepaea > Cepaea nemoralis. The sequence goes on along the minus strand of JACEFZ010027352.1, from coordinate 848,867 downwards.
ATCTGATGTTTGGTGATCGTGTGGGAAAGATATGGTTCAGTCGAGGCAACAGCACAGATCTGATGTTTCGTGATCGTGTGGGAGAGATATAGTCTAATCGGTGCAAAAACACAGACCTGGTCTAAGAGTTTGGTCATTGTGTGAGAAAACTAACCATGATCACCGACACATCAAGGCACAATATATCTGCACTCGTGAGCATTCACTCACACACACACACACACACACACACACGCACACACACGCACACACACGCAAAGACGCCTTAGCGCGTATGTATGCGCATATGCCAATGTGTAGTCGCTACGCGATTCTAGATGCAGGTATATATATATATATATATATATATATATATATATATATATATATATATATATATATAGATATATATATATATATTATATATATTATATATATATATATATGCATGTTGTTCTGTCGCCAGCGCTCACATTGATGACGCCAATCATGACACTGAACGATCTCCGAGACCAGAACTTTTCGAAAAGCCCAAATATGGAGAATACACATCTATTGCCAAACAGGTAGGAGACCGGCTGTTGTGTAACCCCCCCCCCCCCCCCCCACCCTCCCTCTCTCTCTCTCTGTCACCTTCTTCTGTTCTCTCTCTCCTTCTCTCTCTCTCTCACCTTCTTCTGTTCTCTCTCTCTCTCTCTCTCTCTCTCTCTCTCTCTCTCTCTCCTTCTTCTGTTCTCTCTCTCTCTCTCTCTCTCTCTCTCTCTCTCTCTCTCTCTCTCTCTCTCTCTCTCTCTCTCTCCCTCACCGTCTTCTGATCATTACTAAAGTGTCATTACAAAGCATGCAGTGTGTTTATGTATTCGTTAGGTCGTCTGTTTGTATGCCTCATTTAAATATATGTATCTGTATATACGTTTGTGCTACAGCTGTGTGTATGTATGTTTGTGCTACAGTTGTGTGTATGTATGTTTGTGCTACAGCTGTGTGTATATAAGTTTGTGCTGCAGCTGTGTGTATGTATGTGTGTGCTAAAGATGGGTGGTACAATGGCGTGTTATAAAGAGAGAAATTGTCTCGTTGTCGTTCACAGAAGTAGTGAAGATAGTGATGTTGTCTAGCTCTCGTTCACAGAAGTAATGGAGGGTGAGAGGCTGTGTAGTTGTCGTTCACAGAAGTAATGGAGGGTGAGAGGCTGTGTAGTTGTCGTTCACAGAAGTAATGGAGGGTGAGAGGCTGTGTAGTTGTCGTTCACAGAAGTAATGGAGGGTGAGAGGCTGTGTAGTTGTCGTTCACAGAAGTAATGGAGGGTGAGAGGCTGTGTAGTTGTCGTTCACAGAAGTAATGGAGGGTGAGAGCTGTGTAGTTGTCGTTCACAGAAGTAATGGAGGGTGAGAGGCTGTGTAGTTGTCGTTCACAGAAGTAATGGAGGGTGAGAGGCTGTGTAGTTGTCGTTCACAGAAGTAATGGAGGGTGAGAGGCTGTGTAATTGTCGTTCACAGAAGTAATGGAGGGTGAGAGGCTGTGTAGTTGTCGTTCACAGAAGTAATGGAGGGTGAGAGGCTGTGTAGTTGTCGTTCACAGAAGTAATGGAGGGTGAGAGGCTGTGTAGTTGTCGTTCACAGAAGTAATGGAGGGTGAGAGACTGTGTAGTTGTCGTTCACAGAAGTAATGGAGGGTGAGAGGCTGTGTAGTTGTCGTTCACAGAAGTAATGGAGGGTGAGAGGCTGTGTAGTTGTCGTTCACAGAAGTAATGGAGGGTGAGAGGCTGTGTAGTTGTCGTTCACAGAAGTAATGGAGGGTGAGAGGCTGTGTAGTTGTCGTTCACAGAAGTAATGGAGGGTGAGAGGCTGTGTAGTTGTCGTTCACAGAAGTAATGGAGGGTGAGAGGCTGTGTAGTTGTCGTTCACAGAAGTAATGGAGGGTGAGAGGCTGTGTAGTTGTCGTTCACAGAAGTAATGGAGGGTGAGAGGCTGTGTAGTTGTCGTTCACAGAAGTAATGGAAGGTGAGAGGATGTGTAGTTGTCGTTCACAGAAGTAATGGAGTGTGAGAGGCTGTGTAGTTGTCGTTCACAGAAGTAATGGAGGGTGAGAGGCTGTGTAGTTGTCGTTCACAGAAGTAATGGAGGGTGAGAGGCTGTGTAGTTGTCGTTCACAGAAGTAATGGAGGGTGAGAGGCTGTGTAGTTGTCGTTCACAGAAGTAATGGAGGGTGAGAGGCTGTGTAGTTGTCGTTCACAGAAGTAATGGAGGGTGAGAGGCTGTGTAGTTGTCGTTCACAGAAGTAATGGAGGGTGAGAGGCTGTGTAGTTGTCGTTCACAGAAGTAATGGAGGGTGAGAGGCTGTGTAATTGTCGTTCACAGAAGTAATGGAGGGTGAGAGGCTGTGTAGTTGTCGTTCACAGAAGTAATGGAGGGTGAGAGGCTGTGTAGTTGTCGTTCACAGAAGTAATGGAGGGTGAGAGGCTGTGTAGTTGTCGTTCACAGAAGTAATGGAGGGTGAGAGACTGTGTAGTTGTCGTTCACAGAAGTAATGGAGGGTGAGAGGCTGTGTAGTTGTCGTTCACAGAAGTAATGGAGGGTGAGAGGCTGTGTAGTTGTCGTTCACAGAAGTAATGGAGGGTGAGAGGCTGTGTAGTTGTCGTTCACAGAAGTAATGGAGGGTGAGAGGCTGTGTAGTTGTCGTTCACAGAAGTAATGGAGGGTGAGAGGCTGTGTAGTTGTCGTTCACAGAAGTAATGGAGGGTGAGAGGCTGTGTAGTTGTCGTTCACAGAAGTAATGGAGGGTGAGAGGCTTTGTAGTTGTCGTTCACAGAAGTAATGGAGGGTGAGAGGCTGTGTAGTTGTCGTTCACAGAAGTAATGGAAGGTGAGAGGATGTGTAGTTGTCGTTCACAGAAGTAATGGAGGGTGAGAGGCTGTGTAGTTGTCGTTCACAGAAGTAATGGAGGGTGAGAGGCTGTGTAGTTGTCGTTCACAGAAGTAATGGAGGGTGAGAGGCTGTGTAGTTGTCGTTCACAGAAGTAATGAAGGGTGAGAGGCTGTGTAGTTGTCGTTCACAGAAGTAATGGAGGGTGAGAGGCTGTGTAGTTGTCGTTCACAGAAGTAATGGAGGGTGAGAGGCTTTGTAGTTGTCGTTCACAGAAGTAATGGAGGGTGAGAGGCTGTGTAGTTGTCGTTCACAGAAGTAATGGAGGGTGAGAGGCTTTGTAGTTGTCGTTCACAGAAGTAATGGAGAGTGAGAGGCTGTGTAGTTGTCGTTCACAGAAGTAATGGAGGGTGAGAGGCTTTGTAGTTGTCGTTCATAGAAGTAATGGAGGGTGAGAGGCTGTGTAGTTGTCGTTCACAGAAGTAATGGAGGGTGAGAGGCTTTGTAGTTGTCGTTCACAGAAGTAATGGAGGGTGAGAGGCTGTGTAGTTGTCGTTCACAGAAGTAATGGAGGGTGAGAGGCTGTGTAGTTGTCGTTCACAGAAGTAATGGAGGGTGAGAGGCTGTGTAGTTGTCGTTCACAGAAGTAATGGAGGGTGAGAGGCTTTGTAGTTGTCGTTCACAGAAGTAATGGAGGGTGAGAGGCTTTGTAGTTGTCGTTCACAGAAGTAATGGAGGGTGAGAGGCTTTGTAGTTGTCGTTCACAGAAGTAATGGAGGGTGAGAGGCTTTGTAGTTGTCGTTCACAGAAGTAATGGAGGGTGAGAGGCTGTGTAGTTGTCGTTCACAGAAGTAATGGAGGGCGAGAGGCTGTGTAGTTGTCGTTCACAGAAGTAATGGAGGGTGAGAGGCTTTGTAGTTGTCGTTCACAGAAGTAATGGAGGGTGAGAGGCTTTGTAGTTGTCGTTCACAGAAGTAATGGAGGGTGAGAGGCTTTGTAGTTGTCGTTCACAGAAGTAATGGAGGGTGAGAGGCTGTGTAGTTGTCGTTCACAGAAGTAATGGAGGGTGAGAGGCTGTGTAGTTGTCGTTCACAGAAGTAATGGAGGGTGATAAGTTGTCTAGCTGTCGCTCATAGAAGTAATGGAGGGTGATAAGTTCTGTAGGTGTCGCTCATAGAAGTATTGGAGGGTGATAAGTTGTGTAGTTGTCACTCATAGAATTAATGAAGGGTGAGAGGCTGTGTAGTTGTCGTTCACATAAGTAATGGAGTGAGAGAAATGTTCGAGACATACAATTAGTGACTTGTTCATTAAGGAACATTTACACACACATACACACACATACATTATTATGCGATCCATTATTGTCGGTAGGTATGTCCCTGGCACGTACACACTGTGTATGCGATCCAGTATCGTCGCTAGCTGTAGTCCCTGGCACGTACACACTATGTATGCGATCCAGTATCGTCGCTAGCTGTAGTCCCTGGCATGTACACACTATGTATGCGATCCAGTATCGTCGCTAGCTGTAGTCCCTGGCATGTACACACTATGTATGCGATCCAGTATTGTCGCTAGCTGTAGTCCCTGGCATGTACACACTATGTATGCGATCCAGTATCGTCGCTAGCTGTAGTCCCTGGCACGTACACACTATGTATGCGATCCAGTATTGTCGCTAGCTGTAGTCCCTGGCATGTACACACTATGTATGCGATCCAGTATTGTCGCTAGCTGTAGTCCCTGGCATGTACACACTATGTATGCGATCCAGTATTGTCGCTAGCTGTAGTCCCTGGCATGTACACACTATGTATGCGATCCAGTATTGTCGCTAGCTGTAGTCCCTGGCATGTACACACTATGTATGCGATCCAGTATTGTCGCTAGCTGTAGTCCCTGGCATGTACACACTATGTATGCGATCCAGTATTGTCGCTAGCTGTAGTCCCTGGCATGTACACACTATGTATGCGATCCAGTATTGTCGCTAGCTGTAGTCCCTGGCACGTACACACTATGTATGCGATCCAGTATTGTCGCTAGCTGTAGTCCCTGGCACGTACACACTATGCGATCCAGTATTGTCGCTAGCTGTAGCCCCTGGCATGTACACACTATGTATGCGATCCAGTATTGTCGCTAGCTGTAGTCCCTGGCATGTACACACTATGTATGCGATCCAGTATTGTCGCTAGCTATAGTCCCTGGCATGTCAATCTTCTACTCCACCACAGGTGCTGTTGGCCTTTGAACAAGAAGACTTCTGCGACTTCGAGGTGCAGTTTGAGATTGCCCACAACTTCATCCACACGCTGGTCGGCGGGACCAAGCCTTACTCCATGGCATCACTGGCCTACACAGCGTATGATCCGATCTTCTACCTGCACCACTCCAACACTGACCGCCTGTGGGCCATCTGGCAGGTATATACAACATTCTGTTTGATCTCACTACTCAACTTGATATATTATATATATATAACATTCTGTTTGATCTCACTACTCAACTTGATATATTATATATATACAACATTCTGTTTGATCTCACTACTCAACTTGATATATTATATATATACAACATTCTGTTTGATCTCACTACTCAACTTGATCTGTTAGATACATACAGCATTCTGTTTGATCTCACTACTCAACTTGATATATTAGATATATACAACATTCTTGTTGCTCTTGTCGCTCAATGTTAACTATTAGATATATACAACATTCGTGTTGTTGTCGCCACTCTTGTACTCAGCGTTATCTGCTCAATATATACAACATTCTGGTCCCTCTCAAAAATAAATTGTATGTGTTAAATGTAAATAGCTTAGCTTTAATCCCACTATTCAACTTTGTATAGTCTATATATACATCATTATTGTTGCTTTGACTTCTCAACTTCTACCACGTATATACAACTTCCACAATCCAATCTCTCCACTTGTTTCTACCACTTACATATAGTTTCCACGTTTCTCCAATCTCTCCACTTGTTCTACCGCTAACATATAGTTTCCACGTTTCTCCAATCTCTCCACTTGTTCTACCACTTACATATAGTTTCCACGTTTCTCCAATCTCTCCACTTGTTCTACCACTTAAATATAGTTTCCACGTTTCTCCAATCTCTCCACTTGTTCTACCACTTACATATAGTTTTCACGTTTCTCCAATCTCTCCACTTGTTCTACCACTTGCATATAGTTTCCACGTTTCTCCAATCTCTCCACTTGTTCTACCACTTGCATATAGTTTCCATGTTTCTCCAATCTCTCCACTTGTTCTACCACTTACATATAGTTTCCACGTTTCTCCAATCTTTCCACTAGTTTTACCACTTACATATAGTTTCCACGTTCTCCAATCTCTCCACTTGTTCTACCACTTACATATAGTTTCCACGTTTCTCCAATCTCTCCACTTGTTCTACCACTTACATATAGTTTCCACGGTTTCTCCAATCTCTCCACTTGTTCTACCACTTACATATAGTTTCCACGTTTCTCCAATCTATCCACTTGTTCTACCACTTAAATATAGTTTCCACGTTTCTTTTCCCCCCTCTCCACTTGTTCTACAAATTACATATAGTTTCCACGTTTCTCCAATCTCTCCACTTGTTCTACCACTTTACTATAGTTTCCACGGTTCTCCAAACTCTCCACTTGTTCTACCACTTACATATAGTTTCCACGTTTCCCCAATCTCTCCACTGTTTCCCACCATTACATATAGTTTCAACGGTTCTTGAATCTCTCCACTTGTTTTTACCACTTTCATATAGTTTCCACGTATCTCCAATCTCTCACTTGTTTTTACCCCTTACATAAGTTTCCACGTTTCTCCAATCTCTCCACTTGTTTTTACCACTTACGTATAGTTTCCACGTTTCTCCAATCTCTCCACTTGTTTTTAAACCCCTTAAAATATATTTTTCCCCGTTCCCAATCTCTCCACTTGTTCTACACTTACATATAGTTTTCCCAAAGTTTTCTCCCAAACTCTCCAAATTGTTCTACCACTTACATATGTTTCCACGTTTTTTCCCAAACTTCCACTTGTTCTACCGCTTACAAATAGTTTCCACTTTTCTCCAATTTTCTCCACTTGTTCTACCGCTAACATATAGTTTCCACGTTTTTCCAATCTCTCCACTTGTTTTTTTTACCGCTAACCTATAGTTTCCACTTTCTCCAATCTCTCCACTTGTTCTACCACTTACATATAGTTTCCACGTTTCTCCAATCTCTCCACTTGTTTTACCACTTACATATAGTTTCAACGTTTCTCCAATCTCTCCAATTTTCCCCCCTTTCCCAAACTTACATATAGTTTCCACGTTTCTCCAATCTCTCCACTTGTTCTACCACTTACATATAGTTTCCACGTTTCTCAAATCTCTCCACTTGTTCTACAACTTACATATAGTTTCCACGTTTCTCCAATCTCTCCACTTGTTCTACCACTTAAATACAGATTCCACGTTTCTCCAATCTCTCCACTTGTTCTACCACTTACATACAGTTTCCACGTTTTTCAAATCTCTTCCACATTTCTCCAATCTCTCAATTTCTACCACGAGCGCCTGTGGGACCAGGTGGAGAAGGTGGAGGAACAGATTGAGAACCGGTGTGTGGAAAGGATGAGATTGCGGGGGATCGGCAAGGGTTCTTTTAGAATCGCAAAACTGAGAGAGAAGTCCAGGAGAACGTTAAATCATATAGTGGTGGGAACGATTAGTAATGTGACTCTTCGCTGACTGTTGAACAAGGGGATGGAGCGTATATGAGTGTGTCAGTTCTTAGCTCAATTCAACTCAACTTCTACCACATATATAAAACTTCACATTTCTCCAAACTCTCCACATGTTCTATCGACAATCGGCATGTAATAGTTATTGCGATTATACCAGCACAATGTGTATGGTCTTAAATCGATTGTGGAAATAAACCATGTTACATCCATCTTCCCTCCAGGCACTCCAGAAGAATCGCGGCAAGCCAGACAACACTGCCAACTGTGCCACTGGCCTCCTGAGGAAACCCCTGGCGCCCTTCAGCCTGGACTCGGATGTGAATCCTGACCCAGTTACCCACGAGCATTCACAACCATATCAGGTCATTGTTCATGTCGTAGTCACCAGGTCATAGTTCATGTCAACACCACCAGGTCATAGTTCATGTCAACACCACCAGGTCATAGTTCATGTCAACCATACCAGGTTATTCGGACATCCATCATCTCGCATGTCAGCTATAATAAAGACATATATCATCTCACATGTCAGCTATACTATTGACATATATCATCTCACACGTCAGCTGTAATAATGACATATATCATCTCACATGTCAGCTGTAAAAGGACATATATCATCTCACATGTCAGCTGTAATAAGGACATATATCATCTCACATGTCAGCTGTAATAATGACATATATCATCTCACATGTCAGCTGTAATAAGGACATATATCATCTCACACGTCAGCTGTAATAAGGACATATATCATCTCACATGTCAGCTAGAATAAGGACATATATCATCTCACATGTCAGCTGTAATAAGGACACATATCTCATATGTCAGCTATAATAACAACATATATCATCTCACAGTTAGCTGTAATAAGGACACATATCATCTCACATGTCAGCCCGTAATAAGGACATATATCATTCACATGTCAGCTGAAAATAAGGAAAAATTCATCTCACATGTCAGCTGAAAAGGACATATATCATCTCCATGTCGGGTTTAAAAAAATTTAATGTCAGCTTAATAAAACATATATAATCTCACAGGTCAGCTGAATAAGGACATATACTCTCACATGTCAGCTGAATAAGGACAAATCTCTTTTGCCAGCTTAATAAACATATATCATCTCAATTCCTGTAAAAAGGAAAATCATCTCACATGTCAGCTGAATAAGGACATATATAAACCCAAATTGTCAGCTGTAAAAAGGGCATATATCATCTAAATTTGTCAGCTGAAAAGGACATATATCATCTCCATGTCAGCTGTATAAGGCCCTACTCTACATTTAAAAAAAAATTTAATTTCTCCCCCTTGAAAAAACAAAATTCCCTTAGGAAATAACAATTCACTTTTCCCAATAAAAAATTTTTCCCCTTTGGAAATCAATTCACTTTTGGAAAAAACAAATTTTCCCCTTTGGGAAAAAACAAATTTTTCCCCTTTGGGAAAAAACTTTTCCCCAATGTCAGCTGAAATAAGGACAATATCATCTCACATGTCAGCTTAAAAATGACATATATCATCTCAATTCAGCTGTAAAAAACATATATCACTCACAGTCAGTGTAATAAGGACATATATCATCTCCCCTGTAGCTGAAAAAGGGAAATAACCCTTTTCACTGTGGTTAAAAAAATATCTCAATGTCAGCTTAATAAAACATATATCATCTCACAGCCCTTTAAAAGGAATATATCATCCCACAGCGTAGAATAAACATTACATTCACTGTATTAAAAAAATATCTCAATGTCAGTTTAAAAACATAATCATCTCACATGCAGCTGTAATAAGGACATATATCATCTCACAGTCAGCTGTAATAAGGAAAATTATCATCTCACTGCAGAATAAGGACTATATCATCTCACATGTCAGCTAAATAAGGACAATATCATTCACATTACAATAAAATCTCAAGTCAGTTAATAAACATATATAATCTCACATGTCAGCTGTAATAAGGACATATATCATCTCACATGTCAGCTGTAATAAGGACATATATCATCTCAATTGTCAGCTGTAATAAGGACATATATCATCTCACATGTCAGCTGTAATAAGGACATATATCATCTCAATTGTCAGCTGTAATAAGGACATATATCATCTCACATGTCAGCTGTAATAATGACATATATCATCTCACATGTCAGCTGTAATAATGACATATATCATCTCACATGTCAGCTGTAATAATGACATATATCATCTCACATGTCAGCTGTAATAATGACAAATATCATCTCACATGTCAGCTGTAATAATGACATATATCATCTCACATGTCAGCTGTAATAAGGACATATATCATCTCAATTGTCAGCTGTAATAAGGACATATATCATCTCAATTGTCAGCTGTAATAAGGACATATATCATCTCAATTGTCAGCTGTAATAAGGACATATATCATCTCACATGTCAGCTGTAATAAGGACATATATCATCTCAATTGTTAGCTGTAATAATGACATATATCATCTCACATGTCAGCTGTAATAAGGACATATATCATCTCAATTGTCAGCTGTAATAAGGACATATATCATCTCACATGTCAGCTGTAATAAGGACATATATCATCTCACATGTCAGCTGTAATAAGGACATATATCATCTCACATGTCAGCTGTAATAATGACATATATCATCTCACATGTCAGCTGTAATAAGGATACATATCTCATATGTCAGCTGTAATAAGGACACATATCTCATATGTCAGCTATAATAACAACATATATCATCTCACATATCAGCTATAATAAGGACATATATCATCTCACATATCAATTATAATAAGAACATACATCGTCTCGCATGTCAACTGTAATATGACGTGAGTCATCTCACATGTCAGCTATCATAAAGACATATATAATCTCACATGTCAGCTATAAAAAGGACACGCATCACCAGACATATTAGCTATCTTAGGGTTTATGGTTGATGTGGTTACCTGTAGTCTGGTCATAGATGTTTCCCGTACATGTATCATCTTCATCATCATCATCATCATCATCATCATCATCTTCCACTTCTGCCGTCAAGCGTCGTAGGGAGAAATAATTTGCTTTCCAGTGCCCAGTGGGCGGCACTGGATAGTGTCATTCCGTGTGGTTGCACAATGTCTCCGATGTCGTCAATCTATTTTCTTCTTGGACGTCCTCGTGGTCTCGTCGCAGATGATCTTTGATGTAAGGCCAGTGATGGTAGTTGCTGGTGTTGCATTCTAACAGACATGGCCAAACCACTTGATCTTCTGTCTTTCAATAAATGTGGCACAAGGTGTTGATCCCACAGTCTGTCTGATAGTAGCATTTCTTACTCGGTCTCGGATTATTAAGTTGGCAGCTCTCCTCAGGCATCTCATTTCGCAGGTGTTGATTTTGCAAAGGTGTAATTTGGATAAAGTCCAGGTTTGAGATTGGTAGCATAGGGTTGGTGTAAATATGCTGTTTATTATCTGTCGTTTTGCGGACATGGGTATGTTTGGATGTTTCAGTAAGGGTGATTGTTGATATATACTTTTACCTTTCCGAAAACTGAATTGTGCTTTGCTTAACTGTTGTTCAACTATTGGTCTAGCTCATTGTTCCAATAGTTTTGCGTACATATTCCCTATATGGCTCAGGAGTGATATACCTCTGTATGTTTCGCACTCTCTCATATTGCCTTTCTTTTTCCATATTGGTACTATTATTGCCTGTTGCCAATCATCTGGGACTTTTCTTTCTTCCCATGCTATATTAAAAAGTCTTGTTAGCCATTTAACTCCTGTTTCCCCACAGGCCTTACATGTTTAGGTCTGTAAATATTATCACGGTTATTTCCCCTATCTGTATTAGATCTATAATCGTGATAACGGGAGTCCCTCTATATTTATTAGGTCTTTAAACATTATCACGGTTATTTCCCCTACCTGTGTTAGGTCTGTCAACACTATTACGGTTATTTCCCCTAGCTGTATTAGACTATTAGTTCTGTGAACGTGATAACGAATGTTCCAGCAATATGTATTAGGTCAGATATTGAAGGAGGTATGAGAGAAGGAAGTAATGTACCTCTGTTAGGGAGGGACGTATGGCAGAAGGAAGTACATCTGCAATGTTATGATGTTGATAGTTGGCATAATCAGTCGGTCAATACTTGTAGTTGCACCGTTATTGTTTGACGTGTCTTTTGCAGTGTCGTTTCTGATTGTAGTTGCACCATTTCTGTGTGAGTGTCTCTCTGTCGCCGCGTCATTCCTGATTGTAGCTGCGCCATTTCTGCGTGACCTGTCTGTCACCGCGTCATGCCTGATTGTGGATGCAACATTTATGTGTGACGTGTCTGTCTGTCGCCGGGTCGTTCCTGATTGTAGTTGCACCATTTTTGTGTGATGTGTCTGTTGCCGCGTCATTCCTGATTGTAGATGTACCATTTCTGCGTGACGTGTCTCTTGCCGCGTCATTCCTGATTGTAGATGTACCATTTCTGCGTGACGTGTCTCTTGCCGCGTCATTCCTGATTGTAGATGTACCATTTCTGCGTGACGTGTCTCTTGCCGCGTCATTCCTGATTGTAGATGTACCATTTCTGTGTGACGTGTTTATGATATGTCTGTCAATAACTTGTCTATTTATGCCGCCGTCAATGACATTCCTTGTGTCCACGTGAAGGTGTTTGACTACAAGCAGAGCTTCCACTACGAATACGACAATCTGGAGTTTAACGGGCTGACCATTCCTCAACTGGAGCGGGTCATACAACACAACAAGGGCGAGGATCGAGTCTTTGCGGGCTTCCTGCTGCACGGCATAGAACATTCAGCGCTGCTCAGATTCAACATTTGCAAGTGAGTGTGTCTGTCTTATATGTGTCTGTCTTGGATGTGTCTGTCTTATCTGTTTCGCCTTCTCTGTGTTTGTCTTATTTGTGTCTGACGTATCTTTGTCTTTCATGTATGTGTCTGTCTTATCTGTGTCTATCTTACCTGTGCCTATCTTATCTGTGTCTGACGTATCTTTGTCTGTCCAATAAATGTCTGTCTTACCTGTGTCGGTCTTATTTGTGTCTGTCTTGGATGTGTCTTTCTTATATGTGTCTGTCTTACCTGTGTATGTCTTATCTGTGTCTGACGTATCATTGTCTGTCCTGCATGTGCCTTTCTTATCTATGTACGTCTTACCTGTGCCTGTCTTATCTGTGTCTGTCGTATCTTTGTCTGTCCTATATGTGTCTGTCTTATCTGTGTCTGTCTTATCTGTGTCTGTCTTATCTGTATCTGTCTTGTCTTTGTCCGTCTCATCTTTGTCTAGCCTGGACCTTTGACTGTCTATGATCCCAATATTGTTTTAACTTGGACCCTTGACTGTCAATAATCCCAATATTGTTCTAACTTGAACCCTTGATCACGAATAATCCCCAGCATTCTTCTAACCTGGAACCCTGACTGTCAATCATCCGTTTGTTGTTATAGTCTAGATCCTAGACTGTTAATAATCCTGGTGTTGTTTTAACCTAGATTATTGACTGTTAATGATCCCGGTGATTTCTAACCTAGAGCCTTGACTGTCAATGATCCTAACATTGTTCTAACCTTTACCCGTGACTGTCAATTATCTCCAGCATTGTTCTAACCTGGACCCCTGACTGTCAATCATTCCGTGTTGTTTTAAACTAGATCCTTGACTGTCAATGACCCACGTGTTGTTCTAACTGTCAATGATCCCCAGAACTGAAGACCATTGCGAGGAGCAAGGCGGTGAGTTCTACATCCTGGGCGACCCGCACGAGATCCCCTGGTCCTATAACCGTCTCTTCAAATACGAGATCACAGAACAGCTGAAGACCTTAGGTCTCCACTACGACGACAGCTACACCATCCATTACACCTTGCTCGGCCTGGATGGCACCGACCTGGGCCAGCTGTACTCGCAACCAACGGTCATTCACGAAGTGGGAACTAGTGAGTTGGATGTTGCTGTCTTTCTGTCACATCACTCATTACTTGTACATTTAGCATCTACTATGTTATATAGCTTTTACCTCATAAGTTGCGAATTTATTTGTTTACATTATAACCATATGCATTTTGCGAAATATGTTATGTGCTTGTCGTTTTGGTTATGTAAAATCACTTGCATAGTTTCAGGATTTCTAATTGTTTGAAGCAACCAATGCTATATCCGTATTCAAATATATGTGAGAGAATATAATAAAAACACCAAGTTTATATTAATGTTGCCACAAGGGTGAGAGCACATCAACACACCCTTTCGATTTGATGGAATAGTCAGACAGCAGTGAGAGCACATAATCTCACCCTTTAGATTAATCGAATAGTCAGACAACAGTGTAAGCACATCAACGCACTCCTTAGATTGATGGAATAGTCAGACAAAAGTGTAAGCACATCAACACACTCCTTAGATTGATGGAATAGTCAGACAACAGTGACAGCACATCAACGCACTCCTTAGATTGACACATCAACGCACTCCTTAGATTGATGGAATAGTCAGACAACAGTGTAAGCACATCAACGCACTCCTTAGATTGATGGAATGGTAAGACAACAGTGTAAGCACATCAACGCACCCCTTAGATTGATGGAATAGTCAGATAACAGTGTAAGCACATCAACGCACTCCTTAGATTGATGGAATAGTCAGACAACAGTGTAAGCACATCAACGCACTCGTTAGATTGATGGAATAGTCAGACAACAGTGTAAGCACATCAACGCACTCCTTAGATTGATGGAATGGTCAGACAACAGTGTAAGCACATCAACGCACTCCTTAGATTGATGGAATAGTCAGACAACAGTGACAGCACATCAACGCACTCCTTAGATTGATGGAATGGTCAGACAACAGTGTAAGCACATCAACGCACTCCTTAGATTGATGGAATAGTCAGACAACAGTGTAAGCACATCAACGCACTCCTTAGATTGATGGAATAGTCAGACAACAGTGTAAGCACATCAACGCACTCCTTAGATTGATGGAATGAACAGACAACAGTGTAAGCACATCAACGCACTCCTTAGATTGATGGAATGGTCAGACAACAGTGTAAGCACATCAACGCACTCCTTAGATTGATAGAATAGTCAGACAACAGTGTAAGCACATCAACGCACTCGTTAGATTGATGGAATAGTCAGACAACAGTGTAAGCACATCAACGCACTCCTTAGATTGATGGAATGGTCAGACAACAGTGTAAGCACATCAACGCACTCCTTAGATTGATGGAATAGTCAGACAACAGTGTAAGCACATCAACGCACTCCTTAGATTGATGGAATAGTCAGACAAAAGTGACAGCACATCAACGCACTCCTTAGATTGATGGAATAGTCAGACAGCAGTGAGAGCACATCAACACACTCTTTAGATTGATGGAATAGTGAGACAACAGTGATAGCACATCAACACACTCCTTAGATTGATGGAATAGTCAGACAACAGTGTAAGCACATCAACGCACTCCTTAGACTGATGGAATGGTCAGACAACAGTGAGAGCACATCAACACACTTCTTATATTAAATTAATGACCAGATGTCAGTGAGAGCACACCGTAAGATCCCTCAGATTGACCAAATAGTCAGCCATCAGTGAGAGTACATCATAAACTGAACTAATGGTCAGACATCAGTGAAAGCACATCATGGGCTGAACTAATTGTCAGAGATTAGGGAGAGCACATCTTAGACTGAACTAATGGTCTGACATTAGGGGGGGGGGGGGCAGAGCTTAGACTGAATTTAATTGTCAGAGATCAGGGAGAGCACTTCATAGACTGAACTAATGGTCAGACATTGGGGGGGGGGGGGGGGGGGGGGCAGAGCTTAGACTGAATAATTGTCAGAGATCAGGGAGAGCACTTCATAGACTGAACTAATGGTCAGACATTGGGGGGGGGGGGCAGAGCTTAGACTGAATTAATTGTCAAGAGATCAGGGAGAGCACTTCATAGACTGAACTAATGGTCAGACATTAGGGGGGGGGGGGGGGCAGAGCTTAGGACTGAATTAATTGTCAGAGATCAGGGAGAGCACTTCATAGACTGTAACTAATGGTCAGACATTAGGGGGGGGGGGGGGGGCAGAGCTTAGACTGAATTAACTGTCAGAGATCAGGGAGAGCACTTCATAGACTGAACTAATGGTCAGACATTAGGGGGGGGGGGGGCAGAGCTTAGACTGAATTAATTGTCAGAGATCAGGGAGAGCACTTCATAGACTGAACTAATGGTCAGACATTAGGGGGGGGGGGGCAGAGCTTAGACTGAATTAATTGTCAGAGATCAGGGAGAGCACTTCATAGACTGAACTAATGGTCAGACATTGGGGGGGGGGGGGGCAGAGCTTAGACTGAATTAATTGTCAGAGATCAGGGAGAGCACTTCATAGACTGAACTAATGGTCAGACATTGGGGGGGGGGGGGGGCAGAGCTTAGACTTGAATTAATTGTCAGAGATCAGGGAGAGCACTTCATAGACTGAACTAATGGTCAGACATTAGGGGGGGGGGGGGGGCAGAGCTTAGACTGAATTAATTGTCAGAGATCAGGGAGAGCACTTCATAGACTGAACTAATGGTCAGACATTAGGGGGGGGGGGGGGGCAGAGCTTAGACTGAATTAATGTCAGAGATCAGGGAGAGCACTTCATAGACTGAACTAATGGTCAGACATTGGGGGGGGGGGGGCAGAGCTTAGACTGAATTAATTGTCAGAGATCAGGGAGAGCACTTCATAGACTGAACTAATGGTCAGACATTGGGGGGGGGGCAGAGCTTAGACTGAATTAATTGTCAGAGATCAGGAGAGCACTTCATAGACTGAACTAATGGTCAGACATTGGGGGGGGGGGGGGGGCAGAGCTTAGACTGAATTAATTGTCAGAGATCAGGAGAGCACTTCATAGACTGAACTACTGGTCAGACATTGGGGGGTGGGGGGGGCCAGAGCTTAGACTGAATTAATTGTCAGAGATCAGGGAGAGCACTTCATAGACTGAACTAATGGTCAGACATCAGGGGGGGGGGGGGCACATCTTAGACTGAAGTAATGGTTAGACATCAGGAGGGAACATCTCAGACTGAACTAATGGTTAGACATCAGGGAGGGAACATCTCAGACTGAACTAATGGTTAGACATCAGGGAGGGAACATCTCAGACTGAACTAATGGTGAGACATCAGGAAGAGCACATCGTAGACTGAACTAATGGTCTGACATCAGGGAGAACACATCTTAGACTGAACTAATGGTCAGACATCAGGGGGGGGGGGGCACATCTTAGACTGAAGTAATGGTCAGCCATATGTGAGAGCACATCTGTTAATGAACTAATGGCGCTCTAGACACGGCCATGTGTGAAGTTCTAACTACACAGTTTAAAGTCGTTTAAAAATCGACAGGGTCGACTTCATTGTACCGGGTTTTATCATATGTGGTTCAGTCTCTTTCAGTGCGGCAAGGAGCGCACAAAGCACCAACTACGTAGCTCCAGCAACGACTCTCAGAAGTCTAATAAAAAATGCACTCGTGCACCGAAGGACGCGGCCCGGAATCTAACCCACAACCTTCGGAGCCCGAGTCAGACGGCTTCACCACTTCGCCGTGGAGACTCCATCTTACTACACAGACTTCAGTAAACTAGACACGATCACGTTTGCAGTTTCCACAAAATAAGATAAGAATGGTCAGATGTCCTGTGATTCTGGGGTTGTAAATTGCACCTCTAGACTGCTCAGACCATGGTGAAACACTCAAAGATCCCCGTGTTTACCGTTAAACTGACCAACATGAGACCATCTACCCAGAACCGAGTTCGTGCGCTGTGATGAGATTCTCATTTTGTCATCTCGGGGTGAAGATTAACACACTTTTTGCTACATAAATGTGACTTTTTAAAGATCAAAATCCCTGCCATCTGTAGATTGATAATGACGATGCTGGTGATGATTACAATGATGATGATGTTGGTGATGATGATGATCACGATGCTGATGATGATGATGATGATGATGATGATGATGATGATGATGATGATGACTTGTACAACAATGGACTGATACACTCTATGAGAACAATGCCTTTAGTCAAATTTTCATTTTCAGGTCGAGGGGTAGCGGGTTATGTAACCCTGATCTCGCCAACCTAGCCCCCCCCCCCCCTTTTTTTTTCCCCACAGAGTCCATAATTGTTTATGTTCAGATTAAAAAATGGTTAAATGTTACATGGTCAAGGTTGCACACTTTGCCCCTAGTACACGTGTGAAAGAGAAGCCCACCCCTTTAATTGCATATATATAGCCGGTCTCCCTGGCCTATGAGTTAGCCTCTTTCTCCGTAATTCCGTATACTCTCGTGAGTGACGTGATGTGCGCGAGAATTGGTAGCGGTTCTCGCCGCGTCGGTAACTTACGAGGTAAGTGAGCCGGTCGCTCAGAAAGCAATGGCAAACTACTGAGCGTAATCTTGCCTAGTACATCAACAGCAGCTGAAAAATGCTCGTGTTGACTGCAACGTCCTGTAAGGGATATGATATATATATATATATAGGCAGCCATTTGTAGTGTCTGTTGTTTTATTCTTCAGGTCACCTCTACGGACAAGAATACCGACCTGTCGTGGCTGCTGCCTCTCAAGTACGACGCAACCTGGAGAACCTGACCGATGGAGAGATTGAGAGTCTGCGCGCTGCCTTCCTGGCCATACAGAATGATCATAGTTATGAGGCCATCGCGTCCTTCCATGGCAAGCCCGGGCTTTGTGAGCACGAGGGACACAAGGTCGCTTGCTGTGTCCATGGCAACCCGACCTTCCCCTCCTGGCATCGACTCTATGTGGAGCTGGTTCGTCTTCAATTGTTTCTACTTCCTCCTTTCTTGTTGTTATCAAGTGTCACTGTTTTTCAAGTTCCTTCTTATATCACAGCTTTATATAGACTCCGTCCTTTCCTGCCATTAATCACATGTCACCTGGTTTGATTAACATTTACCTTTCCTGTTATTAATCACGTGTCACCTTTCTTTTTCCTTGTCTTTTATTAAATAATACCTTTAGATGGACTTTTTCCTGTATCATTTATCAAATGTCACATTACAAGATTGACATCTTTCTTTTTTGTCATCAACCAACTGTCATCTTTCTTACTGACATTTTCGTTGCTGTCATCGCATGTTTTGATTGATTTTCTGTCATTAATCGTATTTAAACCTTTATAGATTGATCTCGTCCATTCTTGTCATTAATCAAATCTCACATGTTTAGATTAACCAGCATTAATTTGAACAAGGTTGTTGTGTGGAGCTGAGGAACATGAGGCGTGGTCAGTGGAAATGTTGGAAACATGAGGCGTGGTCAGTGGTAAAATGAGGACGTGGTCAGTGGAAAGAATAGGTGTGGTCAGTGGAAATATAAGGCACGGTCAGTGGAAAAATAAGGCGTGTTCAGTTAAAATATGAAGCGCGGTCAGTGGAAACATGAAGTATGGTCAGTGGAAACTTCGGAAACATGAGGTGTGATCAGTGGAAACATGAGGCGTGGTAAGTGGAAACGGTGGAAACATGAAGCGTGGTCAATGGAAACATTAGGCGTGGTCAGTGGAAACATGAGTAATTGTCAGTGGAAACTTGAGGGGTTGTCAGTGGAAACATGAGGGGTGGTCAGTGGAAACATGAAGCGTAGTCAGTGGAAAAATGAGGTGCGGACAGTGGAAACGGTGGAAACATGAGGCGTGGTCAGTGGAAACATGAGAGATTGTCAGTGGAAATATGAGGGGTGGTCAGTGGAAACATGAGGCGTGGTCAGTGGAAACGGTGGAAACATGAGTCGTGGTCAGTGGAAACATGAGGAATAGTCAGTTGAAACATGTGGGGTGGTCAGTGGAAACATGAGGTGTGGTCAGTGGAAACTTCGGTAACATGAGGTGTGATCAGTGGAAACATGAGGCGTGATCAGTGTAAACATTAGGTGTGGTCAATGGAAACATTAGGTGCGGTCAGTGGAAACGGTTGAAACATGAGGCGTGGCCAGTGGAAACATGAGGGATTGTCAGTGGAAATATGAGGGGTGGTCAGTGGAAACATGAGGCGTGGTCAGTGGAAACTGTGGAAACATGCGGCGTGGTCAGTGGAAACATGGGGTGCGGTCATTGGAAACATGAGGGGTGGTCAGTGGAAACTTGAGGGTTTGTCAGTGGAAACATGAGGAGTGGTCAGTGGAAACATGAGGGGTGGTCAGTGGAAACATGAAGCGTAGTCAGTGGAAACATGAAGCGTAGTCAATGGAAAAATGAGGTGCGGTCAGTGGAAACGGTGGAAACATGAGGCGTGGTCAGTGGAAACAGGAGGGATTGTCAGTGGAAATATGAGGGGTGGTCAGTGGAAACATGAGGCGTGGTCAGTGAAAACGGTGGAAACATGAGTCGCAGTCAGTGGAAACATGAGGCATGGTCACATGTGGGGTGGTCAGTGGAAACATGAGGCGTGGTCAGTGGAAACATGAAGCATGGTCAGTGGAAACTTCAGAAACATGAGGTGTGATCAGTGGAAACATGAGACGTGATCAGTGTAAACATGAGGCGTGGTAAGTGGAAACGGTGGAAACATGAAGAGTGGTCAATGGAAACATTAGGTGCGGTCAGTGGAAACGGTTGAAACATGAGGTGTGGTCAGTGGAAACATGAGGGATTGTCAGTGGAAATATGAGGGGTGGTCAGTGGAAACATGAGTCGCAGTCAGTGGAAACATGAGGCATGGTCACATGTGGGGTGGTCAGTGGAAACATGAGGCGTGGTCAGTGGAAACATGAAGCATGGTCAGTGGAAACTTCGGAAACATGAGATGTCATCAGTGGAAACATGAGGCGTGATCAGTGTAAACATGAGGCGTGGTAAGTGGAAACGGTGGAAACATGAAGCGTGGTCAATGGAAACATTAGGTGCGGTCAGTGGAAACGGTTGAAACATGAGGCGTGGTCAGTGGAAACATGAGGGATTGTCAGTGGAAATATGAGGGGTGGTCAGTGGAAACATGAGGCGGTTGTCAGTGGAAACGGTGGAAATATGAGGCGTGGTCAGTGGAAACTGTGGAAACATGCGGCGTGGTCAGTGGAAACATGGGGTGCGGTCAGTGGAAACTTGAGGGGTGGTCAGTGGAAACATCAGGGGTGGTCAGTGGAAACATCAGGGGTGGTCAGTGGAAACATCAGGGGTGGTGAGTGGAAACATGAGGGGTGGTCAGTGGAAACATGAGGCGTGGTCAGTGGAAACGGTGGAAACGTGAGGCGTGGTCAGTGGAAACATGAGGGGTGGTCAGTGGAAACATGAGGCGTGGTCAGTGGAAACATGAGGCGTGGTCAGTGGAAACTGTGGAAACATGAGGCGTGGTCAGTGGAAACATGAGGTGCGGTCAGTGGAAACATGAGGGGTAGTCAGTATAAATATGAGGGGTGGTCAGTGGAAACATGAGGCATGGTCAGTTGAAACATGTGGGGTGGTCAGTGGAAACATGAGGCGTGGTCAGTGGAAACATGATGCGTGGTCAGAGGGAACTGTGGAAACATGAGGCGTGGTCAGTGGAAACATGAGGTCCGGTCAGTAGAAACATGAGGGGTGGTCAGTATAAATATTAGGGGTGGTCAGTGGAAACATGAGGGGTGGTCAGTGGAAACATGATGGGTGGTCAGTGGAAACATGAGGGGTGGTCAATGGAAACATGAAGCGTGGTCAGTGGAAACGTTGGAAACATGAGGCGTGGTCAGTGGAAAAATGAGGTGCGGTCAGTGGAAACGGTGGAAACATGAGGCGTGGTCAGTGGAAACATGAGGCGTGGTCTGTGGAAACATGAGGTGTGGTCTGTGGAAACATGAGGCGTGGTCTGTAGAAACAGGCATACAACAACACCCCCGAGGCTTCACTGATGAGGGTCGGCAACATTTCATGTACCTCAATCATTTGTTGGGAGAATACAGCATGTTTCTTTTGGGTGAGATGACTGGCAGGTGAGATATCTGACAGGTGCCAGATCAATCACAGCTTTAGAGAAGCTAGCTCAAGTGGCATGTCATGAAGAGTGGAAAATGTTTTCTGCAACAGGAAAACATGGCGAACCAACAGGAGTAACGGACTGATGCTTGAATGAAAAGTTATAGCAACGCGAGATGAATGAATAATAAAACTTTTTAAATACCAGGTAATGTGTATATAATCAACAGTTTAAACAACAAGAGAAGTCAGAATAATCAATAGTTTGTATAAGCAATGCCAGAATAATCAAGAGTTTACACAACAAGAGATGTTTGTAGAATAAACAGTGTAAGTAGCCTAAAGGTGTGTATTTGTTGCAGGTT
The DNA here is from genome assembly GCA_014155875.1 of Cepaea nemoralis. Taxonomy (NCBI): domain Eukaryota; kingdom Metazoa; phylum Mollusca; class Gastropoda; order Stylommatophora; family Helicidae; genus Cepaea; species Cepaea nemoralis. Next base: position 826,886 of record JACEFZ010027352.1, on the reverse strand, counting down.
GAGCATGCACTCCTGAGTCATGGATCGTCCGTGGCCGTCCCGTACTGGGATTGGATCAGCCCCATCAAGAAGCTGCCCAAACTCATCAGCAAGTCCACATACTACAATTCCAGGCAGCAGAGGTTCGATCCCAACCCATTCTTCAGTGGAAGGATCTGCTGGTGAGAACGCCGTCACCACCAGGTAAAGTCGTGTGTATCTGTTCTTGAATCGATAAACTCAACTAATTGCCGTCAACACGACTGTCTCTTAGAGTGCCTTTTATGAAAACTCATACTTATCTTCAACACACGGCTATCTCTTAGAGTGACAACAATCTGGAAGGACAACAGTTTGGTAGGACAACAAGTCAAACAACAGTCTGGTAGGACAGCAGTCTGGTAGGACAACATTCTGGTAGGACAACAGTATGATAGGACAACATTCTGGTAGGACAACAGGCTGGTAGGACAATAGACTGGCAGGACAACAGTCTAATAGGACAACAGTCAAGTCAAACAGCAGTCTGGCAAGACAGCAGTCTGGTAGGACAACATTCTGGTAGGACAACAGTCTGGTAGGACAACAGGCTGGTAGGACAATAGACTGGCAGGACAACAGTCTAATAGGACAACAGTCAAGTCAAACAGCAGTCTGGTAGGACAACAGTCAGGTAGGACAACAGTCTGGTAGGACAAGTCTGGTAGGACAACAGTCTGGGGGGACAACAGTCTTGTAAGAAAACAGTCCCGTGGACAACAGTCTAGCAGGGCAACAGTCTCGTATGACAAAAGTACTAGTATAGTAGGAAAACATTCCAGTAGGACAACACATGTTTGATGTGACCACTTACATTGTATACACAGGTCTGATGTAAGCACTTTCATATAGATGTCTGATGTGAGCACTTGAATATACATGTCTAAAGTGAGCACTTGTATGTTCACATCTGATGTGATCACGCACAATGCATGCTTCAGTCTCTTGTACCTGGCCGTTTTAACACATGTTGTATACAACTTGCAGGGACCCACAGCCGGAGCTATTCAACAATGACTACTTCCTGGAACAGGCCCTCTTCGCCCTAGAGCAGGATCACTACTGCGATTTCGAGATCCAGTTTGAGATCCTCCACAACGCTCTACATTCTTGGCTGGGCGGTCACGCTCTCTACTCCATGGCATCGCTGGACTACGCCGCCTTCGACCCCGTCTTCTTCCTTCACCACGCTAACACTGACAGGCAAGTATCGTATCCCTTCACCACGCTACCACTGACTGGCAAGTGTCTTCTCCCTTTACTTCCCCATGCTACCACTGACTGGCAAGTGTCTTCTCCCTTTACTTCCACACGCTACCACTGACTGGCAAGTGTCTTCTCCCTTTACTTCCCCATGCTACCACTGACTGGCAAGTGTCTTCTCCCTTTACTTCCACACGCTACCACTGACTGGCAAGTGTCTTCTCCCTTCACCACGCTACCACTGACTGGCAAGTGTCTTCTCCCTTCACCACGCTACCACTGACTGGCAAGTGTCTTCTCCCTTTACTTCCCAATGCTACCACTGACTGGCAAGTGTCTTCTCCCTTTACTTCCACACGCTACCACTGACTGGCAAGTGTCTTCACCCTTCACTTCACCAGGCTAACACTGACAAGCAAGTGTCTACTCCTACCACTTCAACACGCTAACATTTACAGGCAATTGTATTCTGTAAAAGTGAATACATTTCAGACCAGTAGAGTTAATTCCGAGTGTAAATCAGTAAATGTAACATTGCATATAATGACAGTGATCTCCTTGAATTTACATGTCATTTCATACATTAGCAGTTATCTCCCTTCGGGAATGTGATATGTCACACACTGACATTGATATACTTTGAATGAATTAGCAGTGATCTGCCTTAGTGAATATGACATTCTCCCTCAGTGTTAAATATTGTGCTCTCTGTGTGACAGACTGTGTGGTCTTGAGCTACTGTTGTGTGACCTCCGTCAGTGTTGAATGTTGTCCTCTCTGTGTGACAGGCTGTGTCGTCTCTAGCAACTGTTATGTGATCTCTCTCAATGTTGAAAGTTGTCCTCTCTCAGTGTGACAGGTTGTGTCATCTTTAGCAACTGTTGTGTAATCTCCCTCAATGTTGACAGTTGTCCTCTGTGTGACAGGTTCATGCTACTGTTGTGTGATCTCCCTCAATGTTGAAAGTTTACTCTGAGTGGCAGGCTCATGCACTGTTGTGTAATCTCCCTCAATGTTGAAAGTTGTCCTCTGTGTGACAGGTTCATGCTACTCTTGTGTGACCTCCGTCAGTGTTGAAAGTTGTCCTCTGTGTGACAGGCTCAAGCTACTGTTTTGTGATCTCCCTCAATGTTGAATGTTGTCCTCTCTGTGTGACAGACTGTGCCGTCTCTAGCAACTGTTGTGTGATCTCCCTCAATGTTGAACGTTGTCCTCTCTGTATTACAGGTTGTGCCGTTTTTAGCAACTGTTATGTGATCTCCCTCAATGTTGAACGTTGTCCTCTCTGTGTGTCAGACTGCGTCGTCTCTGGCAACAGTTGAGAGATCTCCCTCAATGTTGAATGTTGTCCACTCTGTGTGACAGACATACTGTGTCGTTTCTAGCTACTGTGTGTGAACTCCCTCAATGTTGAATGTTGTCCTCACTGTGTGACAGGCTCTGACATCTGCTGTGTAATCTCCCTTAATGTTGAATGTTGCCCTCTTTGACAGGCTTTGGGCCGTATGGCAGGAGCTACAACGTTACCGGGGCTTGCAGTACAACGAGGCTGACTGTGCCATCAATTTGATGAAGCAACCTTTGAAGCCATTCAACAGTGTCAACAACACGGATGAAGTGACCAGGAAAAACAGGTGACTTCCGTTCGACTAGCTCAGTTTATATTGCTTCGTCTTCGTCCAATGTGGTTCTCTTTATCCGTACATAAAGAAAAGAGCCGTGGTCAACCAATTGTATGTAGTTGACAAATTCAGAAATATATGTAAGCAACTATTTGAAACAAATGGGTCGCTCATTATTTCAAAACTGTACGTTTTCACGGATCACGCAGGCCCGTCTTACATTCCGCTCTTCCAATCACTCATCTTTCGTTCATCAGTTGTGCATGTTACATTCACTTAGGAAAAAAGGCATTGTCAAATGAAAGTGTTTGCATACATACTTACATAATTTTCATAACGTCTCACAGTTATGCACCCACTAAATAACACATAGATACACACTCCCTAGCATACACATACACTCACAATCACAATATCACTAACAATAGTTCACTTATATATACTTACATATATACGCGGCCTTCTCTTTCTCTCTCTAATCCTCTATTCTTTCTCTCTTCTTCTTCATTTCTTCTCTCTCTCTCTCTCTCTCTCTCTCTCTCTCTCTCTCTCTCTCTCTCTCTCTCTCTCTCTCTCTCGGGGAGGTGTGGGATGTGCAGGTGGATGACGGATGTATGTGAGCATGCGGGATGTGTGTTTGGCTGGGTGGTTGGGGTGTGTGTGGGTTGGAGGGTATATGAGAGATGCATGTGTTGATGGGCGGGTGGGTGATGTTTGGGTGTGAGTGGTTGATGGATGAGTACGTGAGTGGGTGGATGTGTGTGAGAGATGAATGTATGGTTGGGGGATGTGTGTGTTTGTGGGAAGATGTGTGTGAGCGGCGGATGTGTGCGGGTGGGGTATATGTGGGTGGTGGGGTGTGTGTGGGTGGGAGGTGTGTGTTTTTGGGTGTTTATGGGTGGGGCATATGTGTGGGGAGATGTGTTTGTGGGTGGGGATGTGTGTATAGGTTGGCTGATGTGTGTGTGGGTGGGTGTGGAAAGTTGTGAGGGTGCAGGATGTATGTATGGATAGGTGCGGGATGTGTGGGTTGACGGGGGTATGTGTGTGTGGTTTTGTGATGTGTGTTTTGCTGGGTGGTTACGGGTGTGTGGGTGGGTGGTGGAGAATATGTGGGTGGGAGTGTGCGTGTCGGTTATGGGATGGGTGGGGGATGTATGTGTGGGTGGGGAAATGTGTGTAGGTGGGGGATCGGTGGGTGGGTGGCGGCATGTATGTTTGCCTGAGTCTGTGTGAGTGCGTGGAGGTATGTGTGGGTGGGTGGGGGTGTTGTGGGTGGGGGATGTGTGGGTGGCTGAGGGATGTGTAGTTGGCTGCGGGGTGTGAGGGTAGATGGGGGATGTGTCTCACAACATTACAATATGCACTGTTTATGTTTACAACTTTCATTTGACAATGTTTTTTTTTCCCCATGTGAATTACCATGCGTAATATGCATTGTTTATGCTTACAAAATCAATTTGACAATGTTATTTTTCCCTATGTAAATGTAACATGCACATTTGATGAATGAAAGATGAGTGATCGAAAGGGCCGAATGTAAGACGGGCCTGCGTGCCCAATTTGTTACCCTTTTAAAATAAAGTTCGTTCGTTCGTTCGTTCTCCTCTCTCTCTCTCTCTCTCTCTCTCTCTCTCTCTCTCTCTCTCTCTCTCTCTCTCTCTCTCTCTCTCTCTCTCCCTCTCTCTCTCACGCCCATATATTCCTTATTCATACATACGGCAAGGCACAGACATACACGCCTTCCCATTCACACATAATACATACACACTTTCACACACGCAAATACACACATGCTAACACAATCAAACATCCACACACGCACACATACATAACACATACACAAACACACACACACATATATAACCACTCACAATCACAAACACTAAATCATTAACTCAATCATACTCTATCTCCTCTCTCTCTTTCTCTCTCTCTCTCTCTCACTCTCTCTCTCTCTCTCTCTCTCTCTATCTCGTGCATATTCAATCATACTCTATTTATCGTCTCTCTCTCTCCTCTCTCTCTCTCTCCTCTCTCTCTCTCTCTCTCTCTCTCTCTCTCTCTCTCTCCCTGTCTCGTGCATATTCAGTCATACATACATCACGCACGCATACGCACTCCCCTTCACACAGTCACTCACATTAACATACACAGACTCCCACAGTTTCACATACATTGACAACTGTCATGAGCATCCACACAAAAATGGAAACATAGGTTATGCACACACATTGCATATCGTAAAGTATATTAATGCAATGCGGCAGGATCATATTAGCTAAAACTGAAGAAATGGCATTTCTTCCTAGAATATAGACATAAATTTGTTTTCATAGACACTTAAACGCGTTTTAATAAACATTAATACAGGTGTTTTGATATATAAACATGTTTTAAGAGAACACAAACATCTGTTGATAGACACAAACACATCTGTCTTATTAGTCCAATATACCAGTTTTTAAGGAGACATAAACCTGTGTTGACTGAGACATACACCTATATTGACAGAGGCAACATCTGTGTTGACTGAGACATAACATAAACCTGTCTTGGCTGAGACATACACCTGTGTTAAATTAACCATGAACATGTGTTAAATGAGACATACAACTGTGTTGAATGAAACATAAACCTGTGTTAAATGAGACACACACCTGTGTTAAATGAGACAAATTTGTGTTAAATGAGACATACAACTGTGTTAAAGGAAACATAAACCTGTGTTAAATGAGACATACACCTGTGTTAAATGAGACAAATTTGTGTTAAATGAGACATAAACCTGTGTTAAATGAGACATACACCTGTGTTGAATGAGACATACACCTGTGTTGAATAAGACATACACCTGTGTCATAGAACTCCCTGGGGTGAGGGGAACCTGCTAACACACTTTAACAACGGGATGTCTTTAGCCCCGGGACATAGGTGTCCAAAAAACCCCTTCAGCCCTTGGATCACTATCTCCCTCGCTATCAACCAGAGGGACGTTACCCCTTTCAAACCTCGTCCTGAATACACGACACAACTCTGGGATCTAACTATGTAAACAAGATAGTGTATTACACAAGATGAATGAGGATGATGATGATGACTCCGCGAAAGGCCCCACGGTATCTAGGTGAGACAAGACAGGGATGTGCTCGAGCAGTCTCAGGGTAGAGGTATCATATCGGGACAGGTCAAAAGGATCACGCTACAGGTCAACTCGAGTACCTCCTCACCGCGTGTATCAAGCCTCCTACTAGATCTCGTCTTCTCGAAGTGGACAGGACGGTGACCGGGTCAACTCAAGGGTATCTGGAACCTCTTGTCTGTGATGACCTGAAATACAAGCTCGCAGCTAATTAATTAGATATGTCCCAAAGTCTCTGGTGTGGCCGGGAACCTGTAACCATCTGATGTATCCCCACAACGTAGCACGTAGACTGCTGGAAAGGGGAGAGTTCTCTGTCTCCCTATATGCTGGCTAAAGTCACTCAAGTTACTGGTGGAGGAACTCTCCAGCATAATCATAAACATAAGCCTGAGTGGCTGGGCACTTGGTAAAGATGGAATAGTTCATTAACTGGCGGTGGCTCTGTAGATAGTCTTTATCTTTATTTATCCTTTATTTTCATAGGGTTAAGAATTGGGCATGCAAGCCCGTCTGACCTTCTTCTCTTTTCCTCTCATAATTCTTTCATTCAACATCTCTTATGAAGCAATTCTTTGACAACAAAAGAACAATAAGCATTAAAACGCATGAAAAATAATCAGTAATACATGACTCGTTGAGGCAATGTTTAACATGGACATCATAAATACCCATGGTGGGTGTAACGTGCCACACATATGGAAATGTTTTTTTCTTTTTTTTTGGCTAGTTTTTCTGGCTAGTAGTCTGCACATCTTGGACAAGAACTTGACAAGTGTACTTGCCTTGGGTGGAAGATCATTAACCACATAACAATCGAAACCATGGTGTCAGGTTCTGGTTACTTGACGTTTCGCTGGCAAAGTTGTAGCTGGTCACATATTCCGATGTAGACTCTCGGGGTTAGGTACACTCGGAAATAATTGCGGTGCCCAAGGACTGCTCACAACTTCTCTTGCCTTGGTCCGTCTCACTGGACCCATCACCAGATCTTCACTTAGCTCTCAGGAAGGTAGAACCTGGGGAAGAACAATACTCGGTGAAAGTAGTGTGACTCAAGCTTACCGTCAGCGCATACACTCCTACCCATAGTCCCGCAGCAGGCGGATCTTTCCCATAAAGATCTCGACTCCCTCATTGGCTGCTCGCATCTGCCAAGGATGAACTGGGCCTAGGACTGGACCGGTAGCTGACTGAACAGAGTCATCTTCTCCGGACTGAAGTAGAGGTGGGCCTAAGGGTTTCTGTCCCCTGTCGCTGAGAGGTTGTCCTATCCTGCAAACTGCTACATAACATATAGGGTTAGTGAGTTAGTGATACTCATAGGCAGAATGGCCCTGAAGGAGGGCCGAAGGCATTATATCCGCCAGAGATTATGATCGTACCGTGCCGCAGGTACAATATCCAATAGATCCAATAGAATATACAGGGTGATCCCACTGTAGCAGAAATCCACACACCGTTCTCCCCTCCCTGGTCCCAGGTCGGGCATTTAGAACGGTGTCCTGTTCCATATGAACAATCCTGTCGCGTCGGTCACTTCCCCCTTGTCAACCTCTCAGGAATCCACTATATATTAAGCTGGTATTCCGTCGAGGGATACTAATTAAAAGACAGATGTGAGGAAAGCCAAGAAGAAAGCCAGTGGTCGCCCCACCACGTGACACGAAGTTCGACTCCCGATACGACCTTGAAACGACCTCGGAGGTTTCGGCCGACCGGTGCAATCGATTCGTCTTACTCGCCCGAGTTCATTGATATATCACATGCTACACACGATGCGACTCCTTAATCTACTTCCGGTTACGCTTCGGGTAACGGTTCGGCCACGCGGAACCTGCCGGCGCTCGAGTTCATGAAGTTGGCCATGTGTGAACTCAAATTATAGGTATCGTTTCGCTGAACCCGATTTGTCCGATCTACAGTGGCTGTGAATAAGCCGCGCGCTGCTAACCTAATAAATATCTTTGCAGTACAACGCTGGTAAACACGCATTTGCAACAAACTTAAATTACAGGCTTAAAACACAAGCCTACATCTGTTCACACCTGACCTACTTTCTCGCGACGGTCAGTACACGCGTCCTAGCAATCTCGCGTTATGAATCACCACACGGCATTACTTAAGGAAAAGGGCTTTACACATACTTCAAACACACAGCGCAACTGTTCATATGGGAGCCGTTGTCAATCAACCGGATATGATGTCGAAGTTCTCTAAAACCTATCAAGACATATCCCGCTCTCCATCACAATTTACAATGGGCCATAATGTTGTCTGCCGGCCAGCTCGCTCAGATGACAACTGAACTCTTTTTGTGCTGGACGTACCACTGCGGCTGCGCCAGTTGTACGCAATCCGTAGTGACGGAACTCCGTTTCCGACACCCGGTTTCTGGATTATTTTTCAAGGGCGAGCAATCGCGATGGTCGGTGTTCAGTAATTTTACTGGTTCATTCCCCTCGACCAGGAAATTTTCACCAGGCTGTCAGATGTCACAACGGACATCTCACCAGGCCGAAAATGTCACGAGGCGAACCGACTGGTTTCGTCACAATCTGTGTTGAATGAGACATACACTTGTGTTAAATGAGACATACACCTGTGTTGAATGAGACATACACCTGTGTTGAATGAGACATAAACATTTGTTGAATGAGACATAAACCTGTGTTGAATGAGACATAAAACTGTGTTGAATGGGGCATAAACATGTGTTGACTGAGACATGCACCTGCGTTGACTGAGACATACACCTGTATTGAATGAGACTTACATCTGTTTGCAGCCGGCCCGTGGACACCTTCGACTACCGCAACAACCTGCACTATGAGTACGACACGCTGGAGTTCAACCATCTGAGCATCCCTCAGCTTGAGGAGGTGATCCAGAGTCGCAAGAGGAACGGGCGTGTGTTTGCCGGCTTCCTGATCCACAACATTGGCCTGTCCGCCGATGTGGACGTCTACGTCTGTGTGTCTGTGGGAAAGTTTGGGGAACAGGATTGCAACCACAAGGTGATGTCATACCCTGTGTTGGTTGTCTCCGAACAACTCTTATATATAAATTAGGATCGTCTGTCTGTCTGTATGTATGTATCTATGTATGTCATTTATGCGCTCGCGAACGGCCCATCCGATTGAGATGAAATTTTCTACACGCCTTCCTTTCATTCCAGAGCTGCCAACTGTCATAGTTTTTTTTTTTCTTCTTCCTCCTCCTCCCTCCTCCCCGCTCCCAAAATACGTACGTAAATATATGATGATGATGATGAAAGAATCCCCGAACCAAAACGGTAGGGAAAGGGCAGAAAATGACGTGACTACACAGAATCGTCACACGGCAATCATCATCATCAAGTGCCGTGCCGGCTGGCGTAGGCGTTCATGGCTCTCCGTAGATCTCAGTCTTTGGTTTTTTGGATCAACTCTGCTGCTGATATTCCTCCATGCCACGGCAATATCAATAACAATTCATCTTTTTATGTGTAAGGAAGTTATCTACAGTCGTGTAGAAGGGAAGAACTAGACGAGTATGAATTCGGAATGGCGAACTCTCTCCTCCTCTCTTCTCCTCCTCCTCCTCCTCTACCTCCTCCCTCCACCCTCCTCCTCTTCCTCCTCCCTCTCATCCCTCTCCCTCCTCCCTCCTCCTTCTCCCTCTTCCTTCTCCCTCTTCCTCTCCCCTCCTCCTCCATCCTCCTCCCTCCTACTCCCTCCGCCTCCTCCTCCCTCATCTTCCCTCCTCCTCCCTCTCCCTCTCATCCCTCCTCCTCCTCCTGCCTCCCTCCTCCTCCTGCCTCCTTCTCCCTCATCATCCTCCCTCCTCCTTCTCCCTCTTCCCTCTTCCTCCTCCTCCTACCTCCTCCTCCCTCTACCTCCTCCTCCTCCCTCCACCCTCCTCCTCCCTTCTCCTCCTCTTCCTCCTCCCTTTCCTTCCTCCTCCTCCTCCCTCTACCTCCTCCTCCCCCTACCTCTTTCCTCCTCCCTCCTCCTCCTCTTCCACCTCCCTTTCCTTCCTCCCCTCCTCATTCTCCCTCCTTCCTCTCCCTCCTTCCTCCTCCTCCTTCCTTCTTCTCCCTCTGCCTCCTCCCTCCTCCTCTCCCCTCCTCCTCCCTCCTCCTCCTTCTCCTCCTCCCTCCTTCTCCCTTCTTCTCCTCCTCTCCCCTCCTCCTCCTCCTACCCTCTTCCCCTCCTCCCTCTCCCTCCTCCATCCTCCTCCTCCCTCTTCCTCCTCCTCCCTCTTCCTCCTCCTTCCTCCTCCTCCCTCTTCCTCCCTCTCCCTCCTCCATCCTCCTCCTCCCTCTTCCTCCTCCTTCTTCCTCCTCCTTCCTTCTCCTCCCTCCTCCTCCCTCTTCCTCCTCCTCCTACCTCCTCCCTCCTCCTCCTCTCTCCTCCTCCCTCCTCCCTTTCCTCCCTCCTCCTCCTCCCTCTACCTCCTCCCTCCTCCTCTCCACTCTTCCTCCTACCCTCTTCCTCTTCCCCTCCCCCTCCTCCCTATCCCTCCTCCTCCCTTCACATTCCTCCTCCTCCCTCTTCCTCCTCCTCCCTCCTCCTCATCCTCCTCCTCCTTCTTCCTCCCTCCTCCTCCTCCTCCCTCCTCCTCTCCTCCTCCTCCTCCTCCTCCTCCTCCTCCTCCTCCTCCCTCTACCTCCTCCCTCCTCCTCCCTTCACATTCCTCCTCCTCCCTCTTCCTCCTCCTCCCTCCTCCTCCTCTCTCCGCCTCCCTTCTCCTCCTCCCTCCTCCTCCTCCCTCTACCTCCTCCTCCCTTCACATTCCTCCTCCTCCCTCTTCCTCCTCCTCCTCCTCCTCCTCATCCCTCCTCCCCTCCTCCTTCCTCCTCCTCCCTCTCCTCCTCCTCACTCCTCCTCCTCCCTCCTCCTCCCTCTACCTCCCCCCTCCTCCTCCTTCACATTCCTCCTCCTCCCTCTTCCTCCTCCTCCTCCTCCTCATCCCTCCTCCTCCCTCCTCCTCCTCTCCTCTCCTCCTCCTCCTCCTCCTCCTCATCACTCCTCCTCCCTCCTCCTCCTTCTTCCTCCCTCCTCCTCCTCCCTCCTCCCCTCCTCCTTCCTCCTCCTCCTCTCCGCCTCCTCCCTCCTCCTCCCTCCTCCTCCCTCTACCTCCTCCTCCTCCCTCTACCTCCTCCCTCCTCCTCCCTTCACATTCCTCCTCCTCCCTCTTCCTCCTCCTCCCTCCTCCTCCTCTCTCCGCCTCCCTCCTCCTCCTCCTCCCTCTACCTCCTCCCTCATCCTCCTCCTCCCTTCACATTCCTCCTCCTCCTCCTCCTCCTCCCTCCTCCTCTTCCTCCTCCTCCTCCCCTCCTTCTCCTCCTTCTCCCTCCTCCTTCACATTCTACCTCCTCCCTCTTCCTCCTCCTCCCTCCTCCTCATCCCTCCTCCTCCTCCTCTCCTCCTCCCTCTACCTCCTCCTTCACATTCCTCCTCCTCCCTCCTCCTCCTCATCCCTCCTCCCCCTCCTCCTTCCTCCTCCTCCCTCTCCTCCTCCTCACTCCTCCTCCTCCCTCCTCCTCCCTCTACCTCCTCCCTCCTCCTCCCTTCACATTCCTCCTCCTCCCTCATTCCTCCTCCTCCCTCCTCCTCATCCCTCCTCCTCCTCCTCCTCCTCTCTCCTCCTCCCTCCTCCCTCCTCCTCATCACTCCTCCTCCTCCTTCCTCCTTCTTCCTCCTCTCCTCCTCCCTCCTCCCCTCCTCCTTCCTCCTCCTCCCTCTCCGCCTCCTCCCTCCTCCTCCTCCCTCCTCCCTCTACCTCCTCCTCTTCCCTCCTCCTCCCTCTACCTCCTCCCTCCTCCTCCCTCTACCTCCTCCCTCCTCCTCCCTTCACATTCCTCCTCCTCCCTCTTCCTTCTCATCCCTCCTCCTCCTCTCTCCGCCTCCCTCCTCCTCCTCCCTCTACCTCCTCCCTCCTCCTCCCTTCACATTCCTCCTCCTCCCTCCTCCTCCTCCCCTCCTCCTCTTCCTCCTCCTCCTCCTTCTCCTCCTTCTCCCTCCTCCTTCTCCCTCTTCCTCCTCCCTCTTCCTTCTCCCTCCGCCTCCTCCCTCCTCCTACTCTCTCCTCCTCCTCCTCCTCCTCCTCTCCTCCTCCTCCCTCTCCTCCTCCTGCTCCCTTCTCCTCCTGCGTTCTCCTCCTCCCTCCTTCTCCTCCTCCTCCCTCTTCCTCCTCCCTCCTCCTCGCCTCCTCCTCCACCCTACTCCTCCCTCCTCCTCCTAATCCCTCCTCCTCCCTCCTATTCCTCCCTACTCCTCCTGTCTCCTCCCTCCTCCTCCCTCCTCTTCCCTCCTCCACCTCCCTCTTCCTCCTCCCTCCTCCATTTACCCAAGACAGACAGACAGTCAGACAGATAGTCGGGAACGGGATCTTATATGACTACTTATATAATTTAAATGAGATGCTCTCCACCATGGGCTGGGCCGGGTCAGACAGACAGACAGATAGATAGATAGATAGATAGACAGACAGACAGACAGACAGACAGACAGACAGACAGACAGACAGACAGACAGTCGGGAACGGGAACTTATATGACTACTTATATGAATTAAATTAGATGCTCCCCACCAGGAGTTGGGCGATGCTGGGCCGGGTCAGACAGACAGACAGACAGATAGACAGACAGACAGACAGACAGACAGATAGTCGGAACGGGAACTTATATGACTACTTATATGAATTAAATGAGATGCTCCCCATCAGGATCTGGGCGAAGACGGGCCGGGTCAGACAGACAGACAGACAGATAGACAGACAGACAGACAGACAGACAGACAGATAGTCGGTAACGGGAACGAGAACTTATATGACTACTTATATGAATTAAATGAGATGCTCCCCACCAGGGTCTGGGCGAAGCCGGGCCGGGTCAGCTAGTGATTCATAAAATATACGTCACTGTGAACATTCTGTGGTGAATGTATATTTTCTGGAGTCCGTAAAGTTGTCTCTGTCAAACTGGTTCATGTGAACACAATATACTTATGTCAATGTACTAAGTCAGACAGTATATCTATTATAGTGAACTAAGTCAGACAGTATATCTATTTTAATGAACTAAGTCAGACAGTATATCTATTTTAATGAACTAAGTCAGACAGTATATCTATTATAGTGAACTAAGTCAGACATTATATCTATTTTAATGAACTAAGTCAGACAGTATATCTATGTCAGTGAACTAAGTCATACAGTATATCTATGTCAGTGAACTACGTCAGACAATATATTTTAGTGAACTAAGTCAGACAGTGTATCTATTATAGTGAACTACGTCAGACGGTATATCTATGTCAGTGATCTACGTCAATCAGTATATCTATGTCATTGAACTATGTAATCTCATCTCGTCTCATCTTGGTCCTCTAGTACCTTGCGGTGTCGAGGTGAAATATAAACAGAGGGAGAGTGCCCGCTTATGGAATTCATGTATCGAGATTCCTGTAGACTCTGCTATTCCCTCCGTCCATCGTTTACGTGGTCGGCCTCTTCCTCTGTTTCCATTTGGTCTGTACATCATTGCTTGTTGTGGTATACTATTAGTTGGTAGCCTACGTGCATGGCCAACCATTTGACTTGCTGCCTTCTAATAAAATCTAGCGCAGCTAACCAAAAAAAACATTTTAGTCCTGATTTCCTCATTTTTGATCTTATCTCTTCTTGATACATTGAGTATTCTTCTCAGGAAACTCATTTCTGTTGTTGTTAATTTTCTTTTCTCTTTTTCTGTCATTGTCCAGGTTTGGCATTGGTAGCATAGAGTTGGTAGGAAGATTCTGATGTAAAGTGCTTTCTTAGTAGTTATTGATACATGTTTGTTCTTTAGTATTGGTGTAATTTGTCCAATGAGCTGGTTTGCCTTATTGCATCTATTTTCGATCTCCTCTTCTGATCTGCCATTTGATGATATTATACTTCCTAGGTACTTGAAACACTTAACTTGTTTCAAGGGATGTTCGTTTAGGTGAATTATTGTTCTTTCTTCTTCTTTAGTTATAGTCAATACCTCTGTTTTACTTGTACTAATTTTCATGTTATGTTCCCTACACATTTCATTTAGACTATTCTTGTGGTCTTGTAACTCAGCTTATGATTTTGCTATTAATCCTTGGTCGTCCCCAAACAGGAGTTCTCTAATGGTGTAATTTACAGAGGTTCTTCTTCTGTGTTCTCGTCATGCGGTGTTCTTGCGGTCTCTGTTTGGCTGGTTTATTTACATATGTTATCTATATATGTTATAAACAAGAGAGAGGACAGAACACAACCTTGCCGTACTCCGGATCTTATGGTGAAGGATTCTGAGTGTCCTGCAGTTGCCGTTACTACGTATTCATTGTTGTCATATAAGCTTCTACATAGGTTTGTTAGATGTGTATTCACTCCATATTGTTTAAGTGAACTATTTAAGACAGTAAATATTCTTATATATGTCAGTTGAACTAAGTAAGACAATACTTAAATATATATATATATATATATATATATATATATATATATATATATATATATATATATATATATGATCCAGTTAGAGTCATGACCAGCGAACATGACTCTCCTGCGGTGATCCAGCTTGAGACACGACCAGCAAACATGACTCTCCTGCAGTGATCCAGTTAGAGACACGACCAGCAAACAGGACTCTCTTGTGGTGATCCGGTTAGAAACACGACCAGGAAACAGGACTTTCCTGTGATGATCCAGTTGGAGACACGACCAGCAAACAGGACTCTCCTGCAGTGATCCAGCTAGAGACACGACCAGCAAACAGGACTCTCCTGCAGTGATCCAGCTAGAGACACGACCAGCAAACAGGACTCTCCTGCGGTGATTCAGAGGCTGGCAAAGATGCCTGCAGGCCCGGAGTGACGTGTTCGAATTCCCTTCGAGGCGGAGATTAATTTGATTGTCCTGAACCCACTTGTGGACGCAGAATAAAGTGGGTACTATTTAAACCCTTGGGAAGTAAAGACGACCTCGTTGATACCGCCACCTCACCCACTGAGTGTTGAATGGTCTAATAATCTGGGGCTAGAACTATCTAGTCTGTGCTCCTGTGAGTGTGGAATGGTCCAATAATATGGGGATAGAACTATCTAGTCTGTGCTCCTGTGAGTGTGGAGTGGTCCAATAATCCGGGGATAGAACTATCTAGTCTGTGCTCCTGTGAGTGTGGAATCGTCCAGTAATCCGGGGTTAGAACAGTATAGTCTGTGCTCCTGTGAGTGTGGAAACGTCCATTAATCCGGGGATAGATCTATCTAGTCTGTGCTCCTGTGAGTGTGGAGAGGTCCATTAATCCGGGGATAGAACTATCTAGTCTGTGCTCCTGTGAGTGTGGAGAGGTCCAATAATCCGGGGATAGAACTGTATAGTCTGTGCTCCTGTGAGTGTGGAGAGGTCCAATAATCCGGGGATAGAACTATCTAGTCTGTGCTCCTGTGAGTGTGGAGAGGTCCAATAATCCGGGGATAGAACTGTATAGTCTGTGCTCCTGTGAGTGTGGAGAGGTCCAATAATCCGGGGATAGAACTATCTAGTCTGTGCTCCTGTGAGTGTGGAGAGGTCCAATAATCCGGGAATAGAACTATCTAGTCTGTGCGCCTGTGAGTGTGGAGAGATCCAATAATCCGGGGATAGAACTATCTAGTCTGTGCTCCTGTGAGTGTGGAGAGGTCCAATAATCCGGGGATAGAACTGTATAGTCTGTGCTCCTGTGAGTGTGGAGTGGTCCAATAATCCGGGGTTAGAACTGTATAGTCTGTGCTCCTGTGAGTGTGGAAACGTCCATTAATCCGGGGATAGAACTATCTAGTCTGTGCGCCTGTGAGTGTGGAGAGGTCCAATAATCCGGGGATAGAACTATCTAGTCTGTGCGCCTGTGAGTGTGGAGAGGTCCAATAATCCGGGGATAGAACTGTATAGTCTGTGCGCCTGTGAGTGTGGAGAGGTCCAATAATCCGGGGATAGAACTATCTAGTCTGTGCGCCTGTGAGTGTGGAGAGGTCCAATAATCCGGGGATAGAACTGTATAGTCTGTGCTCCTCGAGACGCGAAAAAAGGTCCTTTAACTGTTGTCCTTGTGGCCGTTATTGTTCAGACTGTTGTCAACACAACAACGGTTGACCCGACCGGCAGCCATATTGTGTGCTAATGAAACCATTCATCCCTGACAGGCTGGAACGTTCTCAGTGCTCGGCGGGGAGACTGAGATGCCGTTTGAATTCAATCGTCTGTACAAGCAGGACATCACCAGGACAGTACGGGAGCTGGGACTTAAACTGGACAACGCTGCCAAATTCCATCTGTTGGTGGAGATCAAGGCACCCAACGGCAGCCAACTGGACCCGCATATCTTACCTGATCCATCCATCATTTACGTTCCTGGCACAGGTATTTTGTCTTTGTCCCTTCTTGTAGCCTATTCGATATTTCATTTATATATACTACAGATGTTTTGTGGATTATTCAAAGGCATTTGACTGTGTACAACATCAGAAACGTTGAGAAATCATGAGGACAATGGGCTTTCTATCATACGTAGTGCAAATCATAAAAATGCTCTATCTATACCAACAAGCAGCGGTTAGAATAGATGGCAAGATATCAGATTGGTTTGAAATCAAGCAAGGAGTTCCTCAGGGTTGTGTGCTGTCCCCCTATATGTTTAACTTGTACGCTGAAGATATAATGAGAAATGTCAGAGATAATATAAACAGGGAGCAATATGATGCCCTGAATATCGCTGGTCATGAAATACCAGAGATTCGCTATGCTGATGATGCAGTATTACTATCCACAACACAGAATGGTAAAGAACAGTGGTTCTCAACCTTTTTTGGCCCGTGCCCCCCTTCACCGTATTTTCAGAACGCCATTCCCCCCCCCCCCCCCCCTTTCCTATAAAAAATTTGGCCTGTGCCCCCCTTCACCATATTTTCAGAACGCCATTCCCCCCCCCCCCCCCTTCATATTTCCTACCTAAAAATCCCCCCACCCCTACACAGTATATGTAAAAATGAAAGGTCATTTCTGTCATTTACTGCCAATATAGTACCTTGCGGTGTATGGCAGAGGGGTCTTTGAGCCTGAGGAATAAAGGCCGCCTGGCTAGTGCAGTCGCCGCGAACTGTGCAGGTTAGGATTTTCTTTTTGCCCCCGACAGAAAAAAATCCCGCACCTTACCGGGGATCGAACCCGGGTCTCCCGAATGAGAGTCCGGCGTTCTGTCCACTCGGCCAGCCACTCCTCAGGTAAATGAAAGGTAAATATGTTAAAACAGGTCTAGACATCCACATACAACGTGATTTGTGGGTCTGCTTACTTTATAAAATGAATTTTAGAAGGATGAGACGTGCATAACTGTAAAGTATGTAGGGAAAATCAATATCAAGTAATCGGTTCTTGTATTAAGGCGATCTTGAAATGATCTCCATTCCCCCCCCCCCCCCCCTGGAAACCCTAAAATTCCCCCCTGGTGGGGGGGGGGGGTAATTCCCCACCGGTTGAGAACCACTGGTATATAACAACTAATATCCTCAAACCAACGGAATAGTGAAAACCACAACCTATATCTTCACGTAGAAAAAATAAATATAATGCAATCAGATAAAACTATTATCGAGAAATAAATATATCTTATTGAGGAAAAATTGGAGGTGGTGGAAAATTTCGAATATCATGGGTCATTAATTACCTTCAATGGTGACACAATGAAGGAAATTAAAAAGACGAATATATATTGCTCTTCAACAACTAAATCAGCAAAATAAATTGTGAAGGGAAACAGATATAACTACAGACATTAAATTTTCAGAGCATGCATCTTTCTCATTGAAACATACGCCTGTGAGACTTGGACACTCACTTAACAAGCTGAACAGTGCATACATGCCTTTGAATATAAATGTTATAGACGAGTTATAAGAATATCTTGGATACAGAAAAGAACAAATGAATCCGTACGACAAGATCTGGATGTTGAAGAAGGTTGGCTACTAAACACGATAAAATAAAGAAACTTGAAATAGTATGAAAGTTTGGAGAGAAAAATCTTGGAGGGGTATATACCTGCGAAGAGATGAAGAGGAAGGGCAAAGAGAAGATGAGTGCATGGTGTGGCGGATGATCTCCAGATGGGTGTATCAGGTGCGGGGCATCTTGCTTGTGACCGTGAAGTTTTCCGGAAGCTTGTTATGTGGGAGTGGTTCTGCAAGGGATATGCTACTGAATGAATGAAAATACACATCAGAGGGTTAACCAATGAAAGAGCAGATTGGTTGGTTGGTACTCCCAATATCTCACAAGGTTAACCAATGAATGAGCAGACTGACTGGCTGATGCTACCAACATCTCAGAAAGTTAACCAATGAAAGAGCAGATTAATTTTTGGTACTGCACCATTTGATGAAGCTGACCAATGGATGGAGCTGCCATTTTGAAAAACCTGTGCTAGCTGAACCGAACAGGGGATGTTTAACTGAATGAATTAACATGAACATGAACATGCAAAATGTAAACATTTTGCGATGAAGATCGATGTGGCCAGAACAGGGCAGCTTACGTAGCGCACATGGAGACCGACCTGACAACATCTAACTGGCGCGTCTAGTCCTGACATGATGAGCTTGTGACGGAGGAGTTGGGGGACATTTGTTTGGGGTGCCATAGTCACCTTGTGACGGAGGAGTTGGGGGACATTTGTTTGGGGTGCCATAGTCACCTTGTGACGGAGGAGTTGGGGGACATTTGTTTGGGGTGCCATAGTCACATTGTGACGGAGGAGTTGGGGGACATTTGTTTGGGGTGCCATAGTCACCTTGTGACGGAGGAGTTGGGGGACGTTTGTCCAAGGTGCCATGACGATCACCCTAACTGAACGCAACT
The DNA here is from genome assembly GCA_014155875.1 of Cepaea nemoralis. Lineage (NCBI taxonomy): Eukaryota > Metazoa > Mollusca > Gastropoda > Stylommatophora > Helicidae > Cepaea > Cepaea nemoralis. Next base: position 808,007 of record JACEFZ010027352.1, on the reverse strand, counting down.
GAACGAACTATGTCTATTGTTGTGATTACAATTGTTCATTCTTAATCTACTTAGTAAAGTGTCCATTCTTCATGGTGCTACAGTTGTTAATCTCTTTTGCTACAATTGCTCATTGTTCATCTCTATTGCTACATTAGTTCATTGTTCATCTCTATTGCTACAGTAGTTCATTGTTCATTGCTATTGCTACAAATTTTCATTGTTCACCTCTACTTCTACAACTATTCATTGTCCATCTCTATTACTACAGCTGTTCATTGTCCTCCTATATTGTTACAAGTGTTCATTGTTCATCTATATTGCTATACTAGTTCATTGTTCATCTATATTGATACACTAGTTCATTGTTCATCTCTATTGCTACAGTAGGTCATTGTTAATCGCTACTGCTACAACTGTTCATTGTTCATCTCTACTTCTACAACTGTTCATTATCCACCTCTATTACTACAACTGTTTATTGTTCATCTCTCCAGCTACAACTGTTCATTGTTCATCTATATTGCTACACTATTTCATTGTTCATCTCTATTGCTACATTGGTTCATTGTTTATCTATATTGCTACAATTGTTCATTGTTCACTTCTATTACTATAACTGTTCATTGTTAATCTCTATTACTATACCTGTTCATTGTCCATCTCTATTACTACAAATGTTCATTGTCCATTTCTATTACTACAACTGTTCATTGTCCGTCTCTATTGCTACAACTGTTCATTGTTCATCTCTCCAGCTACAAATGTTCAATGTTCATCTATATTGCTACACTAGTTCATTGTTCATCTATATTGCTACACTAGTTCATTGTTCATCTCTTGCTACAACTGTTCATTGTTCATCTATATTGCTACAATTGTTCATTGCCCATCACTATTAATACAACTGTTCATCGTTCATCGCTATTGCTACAATTGCACAAATGACTTGAACACGAATGACCCACACGACCTGGCACTCTATTTGTGGATATCTCTGTACAGACGAGGTACAGGACCAGCACGGGACCACCACCACTTACCTGGTCAGGAAGAACGTCGAGTCCCTGAGTCCGCTGGAAGGCTACCATTTAGCTGAGGCTCTGATCGCTCTCAAGAAAGACACCTCAGCCGATGGCTACCAATCTATCGCCACATTCCACGCCATCCCACCGTTGTGCCCCAGCCCCACAGCCAGCCACAGGTCAGTCGCGATGTCCGGGTTGTCGCTGGGCAAACTGTACCCGTGTCAGCTGTTTTAAAATGTTGTATAATCAGCTGTCGTAGAATGTTGAATAGTCAGCTGGTGTAGAAACTGTACCCGTGTCAGCTGTTTTAAAATGTTGTATAACCAGCTGTCGTAGAATGTTGAATAGTCAGCTGGTGTAGAATGTTGTATAGTCAGCTGTTGTAGAATGTTGAATAATCAGCTGTTGTAGAATGTTGAATAATCAGCTGTTGTAGAATGTTGTATAGTCAGCTGTTTTAGAATGTTGTGTACTCAGCTGTTTTAGAATGTTGCATAGTCAACTGTTGTAGAATGTTGTATAGTCAGTTGTTGCAGAATGTTGTATAGTCAGCTGTTGCAGAATGTTGTATAGTCAGTTGTTGTAGAATGTTGTGTACTCAGCTATTGTATAAATGTTATATAGTCAGTTGTTGTAGAATGTTGTATAGTCAGGTGTTGTAGAATGTTGTATAGTCATCTGTTGTAGAATGTTGAATAATCGGCTGTTGTAGAATGTTGAATAGTCAGCTTTTGTAGAATGTTGTATAGTCAGCTGTTTTAGAATGTTGTATAGGCAGCTGTTGCAGAATGTTTTGTAGTCAGCTGTTGTATAATGTTGTATAGTCAGCTTTGTATAATGTGTATTGTCAGCTGTTGTAGAATGCTACATAGTCAGGTGCTGTAGAATGTTGTATATTCAGCTGTTATGGAATGGTGTTTAGTCAACTGTTGTAGAATATTGTATAGTCAGGTGGTTAGAATGGTGTGTGGTTAGATGTTGTAGAAGTTTGTATACTTAGCTGTTGTAGAATGTTGTATACTCAGCAGTTGTAGAATGTTGTATACTCAAACTGTTGTAGAATGTTGTATATTCAGTTGTTGTAGAATGGTGTATACTCAAGCTGTTGTAGAATGTTGTATAGTAAGCTGTTGTAGAATGTTGTATAGTAAGCTTTGTGCAATGTGTATAGTCAGCAGATGTAGAATGTTGTATACTCAAGCTGTTGTAGAATGTTGTATAGTAAGCTGTTGTAGAATGTTGTATAGTCAGCTTTGTACAATGTGTATAGTCAGCTGTTGTAGAATGCTGTATAGTCAGCTTTGTAAGATGTGTATAACAAACCATGTAGTTACTGTAGAATGGTGTTTGACGGGTCACACAACTGTTGTACAATTTGTGTAATAAGATATGCAGAATGTTGTATAAAATGCCATGCATTTATATATATACGTGCACATGTTATTGGATGCTGCATAATCAGTCATGCGGCCATTGTAGAGTGTTGTATATTTAACGGTACATCAGTTTTAGAATGACGCATACCAGGCCATGATGTTGCTATTAAATGGGTTATATTAATAAGCCATGTGGTTGTGTAGAATGTTGTATAACAAGCATTTCATTAGCCATTTCCTGAAGAAGTATAATGATGTGACGAGAGGCATCATGTAAACAGCTGTGCATGATTTGTTGAAAGGGAAGCAACAGGTGGCAATTGCAATGTGAGGATGATGAAGATGGTGATAAAAATGATGATGATAATTCCGGTGATAATGATGATGATGATGATGATGATGATGATGATGATGATGATGATGATGATGATGATGATGATGATGATGATTGTGGTGGTGATGGTGATGTTTTTGTACTAGTACAAGTATTACCAAACTGCTGTCATAGTTGTGACAGTTTCTGTGATGGTGATGTTTGTGTGCTAGTACAAGTATTACCAAAGCAGGTTCCGGGTACAGAGCTTGTGTTTGTGTGACAATATTTGCATGCAAGTAAACATATCAGATGACTATCAACAAGTTTGCGTTATTGTTTCATCAAAAATTGAAAATGTATATCATCAACAATTTATTATAGCTTCATCACAATGGCCAGATATACTTGTGTTCCTTCTCAGTGGCCAGATATACTAATTTATTCTTGTTCTCATTGGCCAGAAATACTCATTTTTCTTCTCATAGGCCAGATATACTTATTCATGATCTCACTGGCCATATATACTTATTCATGATCTCACTGGCCATATATACTTATTCATGATCTCACTGGCCATATATACTTATTCATGATCTTACAGGCCATATATACTTATTCATGATCTTACAGGCCATATATACTTATTCTTGTTCTCACTGGCCATATATACTTATTCTTGTTCTCACTGGCCATATATACTTATTCATGTTCTCACTGGCCATATATACTTATTCATGTTCTCACTGGCCATATATACTTATTCTTGTTCTCAATAGCCAGTATTGCAGAGTGACTAGACTCGACAGCAACGGAAGACATGAAGAAGAAGTAACTTTAATTTTTGTGGGATTATTGGGTTAAGTGTCTGGGGTCATGGATTTGGGGGTAATTGAGTTGTGGAATTAAGACTTTTCGGGGAAAAGTCTTGTTAGGGCAAACCACCGATGTCTATAAATATCAGTTTAATTGAAGAAGTTTCTATAATATAAAAATGTAGACAGCAACTATAAAAGCATGTTGTTGGTTCGGCAGCTGAGTTGTCACTAAGCCCCGTTTTTCCCTACGTCAGCACGTGAGCGTCCCTAAATCCCTCACTACCGTGCTCCTTCGTGCTATACCCATCTCTTTCCCCTTGCACAGCGTGCGTGCCATCTAACTAAACCCCGTATAACAGCCTACACTGTTATACCAGATATACTTACGTCATGTTCTCACTGGCCAAATATACTTATTCTTGTTCTCACTTGCCATATTGTCTGTCTTCTGTTTCTTGGGACCGTCCATGTGTAGTCATATGTTCCTGTGCCAGATATACTTAAATGTATTCTCTCTTGCCAGATATGCCTGTTGTATACACGGAGGGACCTCGTTTCTGCAGTGGCATCGCTTGTACACTGTTCAGTTTGAAGATGCCCTCAAACGTCACGGGTCTCCTATTGGTGTGCCATATTGGGACTGGACAAGATTCAGCAAAGAATTGCCTCGTACTTTCACCTTCGCAAACTACAGTGACCCTTTCACGAATCTCTGGACACTGAATCCGTTCTACAGCGGAAGGGTTGAGTTTGAGCATGTGGACACGGAGAGGGATGTGCAGGTAAACAGACACATACATAGATGTACAAATAAACACAGAGAGATGTACGGTAAACAGACACACAGAGATGTACAAATAAACACAGAGAGATGTACGGTAAACAGACACACAGAGATGTACAAATAAACACAGAGAGATGTACGGTAAACAGACACACAGAGATGTACAAATAAACACAGAGAGATGTACGGTAAACAGACACACAGAGATGTACAAATAAACACAGAGAGATACACAGATAAACACAGAGAGATGCACAGATAAACACAGAGCGAAAGATACAAAAATAAACATAAAGAGAGATCTACAGATAAACACAGAAACAGATGCATATGAAAACACACAGAGAGATGTACATGTAAACACATATAAAGGTGTACAGGTAAACACTGAGAGAGATGTACATGTAAATACTAGGAGAGGTATATAGATAAACACAGAGAGAAATGTACAGATAAACACACAGAGAGAGAGAGAGAGAGAGAGAGAGATGTACAGATAAACACTGACAGAGATGTACAGGTAAACACTGAGAGAGATGTACAGGTAAACACTGAGAGAGATGTACAGGTAAACACTAGGAGAGATATATTGTTAAATACAGAGAGAAATGTACAGATAAACAGAGAAAGAGAGAGAGAGATGTACAGATAAACACTGAGAGAGATGTACATATAAACACAGAGCAAGAGATATGCAAATAAACACAAAGAGAGATCTAGAAATAAACACAGAGACAGATGTACATGTTAACACATAGAGAGATGTACATGTAATTATAGAGAGAGAGAGAGAGATGTACAGATAAATACAGAGAGAGAGATGTACAGGTAATCATAGAGAGAGATGTACATGTTAACACATAGAGAGATGTACATGTAATCATAGATAGAGAGAGAGAGATGTACAGATAAATACAGAGAAAGATGTACAGGTAATCACAGAGAGAGATGTACACGTAAACACATAAAGAGTTGTACGTGTAAACACATAGAGAGGTGTACAAGTAAACACACTCAGATATGTACAGGTAAACAAATACATAGATGTACAGGTAAACACTGAGAGAGATGTACAGATAAACACACAGAGAGATTTGCAAATAAACACAAAGAGAGATCCACAGATAAACTCACAGAGAGATGTACATGTAAACACATGGAGAGGTGTACATGTAAACACATAGAGAGATGTACATGTAAACTCACAGAGAGATCCACAGATAAACACATAGAGAGATGTACATGTAAACTCACAGAGAGATCCACAGATAAACACATAGAGAGATGTACATGTAAACACATGGAGAGATGTACATGTAAACACAGAAGGACAAGCCTGCTGGTGTGTGTTCAATACTTGTGACCCGAAAGACATGTTTTTGTGATATGTTTGTGTGACATACTTCTGTGATATAATTCTGTGACATTTTTCTTTGCGCTCGCTCGTTTTGAGCTCAAGCATAGTCCATACACAATATTATAGTACTGTTTGACTGAATTTTGCGTGTGGATTAGTTTTCCATATTAACAGTGTCACTTGCTAATCCACTCCGACTTCAGAGGTACTTGTAATTTACATCCTAAAGTCGAGGAAGATAGGTCAACATTTATTCTGTGACATGTTTCTGTGATATACTTCTGTGACATATTTCTTTGATATACTTCGGTGATATACTTCCGTGATATACTTCAATGATATACTCCTGTGACACAATTTTGTGACATATTTCTGTGATATAAATTTGTGATATCCTTCTATGATATACGTCTGTAATATATTTATGTGATATAATTCTGTGATATATGTCTGTGTTTATAGTCAGATATGACTGAGCTACCGTATGACAGTAGACGGTACTACCAGCTTTCTGTTAGCGCCGAATGTTGGGCGGCGCTTACCAAACCCGACACCCCACATTGTGCCAACGGCTTCGGGCGGAAGAGCGCAATTGGGAGGGTACTAGCCTTATCCTGGTGCGAGGAAATGCACCTAAAAACAAAATGTCATGGCAGGGCAGACCAAGCCCTAAGCCTTGGTTGGCAGCTGGTCTAGGATTGAAGCTCCGACAAGCGGACAGCTAGAGCATTGCTTTGCTTATCCGGCAGCTTCTGCAATGTGTCTTGTTCCAGATGTAGGGGTGTTACTTTTCCTCTGGAGTGAACTAGGCAGGCCAAAAGAGGGATCATGCTGCATGGGCAACACATGATCTCTATATTTTAGCCCAGGCTTTGTACTATGGAGAGGTCACAAATTGGCCTTACCAGCCACACTCGCCACCGCCATGGATCGTAGTTATTATGCCTTTTTGAAGCACAATGTACCAATCTATCGTCTGTCAAGACGGAAAGGTACCAATGAATATTTCTGTGATATGTTGATGTGATATACTTCTATGATATATTTATGTGGTATAATTCTGACATATACTCCTGTGACATATTTCTGTGACATATTTTTTGTGATACACGTATTTGATATACTTCTGTGATATACTTCTGTGATATGCTTTTGTGATATATTTCTGTGATATACGTATTTGCTATTCTTCTGTGACATACCTTTGTGATATACTTCTGTGATATACTTCTGTGATATATTTCTGTGATAAACTTCTGCGACATACTTCTGTGATATACTTCTGTGAGATACTTCTGTGACATGTTTCTGTGTTCTCCTGTGATATAATTATGTGACATGCTTCTGTGACGTGCTTCATTGTCATGCTTCTGTGACATGCTTTTATGACATTGTATTGTGACATACTTCTGTGACATGTGTCTGTGATATAATCCTGTGACATGTTTCTGTCATCTTTTGTGACATACTTCTGTGACAGGCTTCTGTCTCTGAACTGAAGATGATTTCATCTCCTCGTCACACTTTTCTTTAGCTCCTGCCGATTGTTTCCCCACAGCTACTCTTACAACCATTGCACAACAACCACTTCCCGTTTGAACTTCTGACAGACAAATTGCAGTTGTCTGTTTTCATACACATGAACTTCTTATGTGACCCAACATACAGACATGTTGTTAATCTTTGACATCAGAAACATCAACCATTTGACATTTGACCTGACAGAGACAAAACCAATTGTTCATCTCTGACATCAGAAACATGAACAATTCGACATTTGACATGACAGAAAGAAAAGCTGTTCATCTCTGACACCACAAACATGAACCATTTCACATTTGACCTGACAGGAAGACAAGTTATTCATCTCCGACACTACAAACATGAACCATTTCACATTTGACCTGACAGGAAGACAAGTTATTCATCTCCGACACCACAAACATGAACCATTTCACATTTGACCTGACAGGAAGACAAGTTATTCATCTCTGACACTACAAACATGAACTATTTCACATTTGACCTGACAGGAAGACAAACTGGTCATCTCTGACACCACAAATATGAACCATTTCACATTTGACCTGACAAGAAGACAAGTTATTCATCTCCGACACCACAAACATGAAGTATTTCACATTTGACCTGACAGGAAGACAAACTGTTCATCTCTGACACCACAAATATGACCCATTTCACATTTGACCTGACAGGAAGACAAGTTATTCATGTCCAACACCACAAACATGAACTATTTCACATTTGACATGACAGGAAGACAAGTTATTCATCTCCAACACCACAAACATGAACCATTTCACATTTGACCTGACAGGAAGACAAGTTATTCATAAGTTATTCATCTCCAACACCACAAACATGAACCATTTCACATTTGACCTGACAGGAAAACAAGTTGTTCAAGAGGGGACCGCACGGCTGGGACACCTGGCTCTACACCCAGGTCCTGTTTGCCCTAGAACAGGAGGACTTCTGTGACTTCGAGGTTCAGCTGGAGATAGCCCACAACGCCATCCACTCTTGGATCGGAGGCTCCAAGGAGCACTCCCTGGCCCACCTGCACTACGCCTCCTACGATCCTGCTTTCTTCATCCATCACTCCAACACTGACAGACTGTTTGCAGTCTGGCAGAAACTCCAGAAGTACAGAGGGCATGACCAAAACAGCGCCAACTGTGCCTTGGAACAACTCAGGGTAAACGCACTTGTCTTGTTTCACACATTATAATTTTTTGTAGATTGTGTACATTGGTCACTAACCGGTTGCTGATAGTAAATAGTACATTACTTACCAACGGAGTATTGATAGTACATAGTACATTACTCACCAACGGATTATTGATAGTACATAGTACATTACTCATCAACGGATTATTGATAGTACATAGTACATTACTCACCAACGGATTACTGATAGTACATAGTACATTGCTCATCAATTTGGGTACTGATAGTAGATTGTACATTAGTCACTTGTTACTAACGGGGTACTGGTAGTAAATTGTACAATAGTCACTAACGGGGTACTGGTAGTAAATTGTACAATAGTCACTAACGGGGCACCGATAGTAAATAGTACAATAGTCACTAACAGGGCACCGATAGTAAATAGTACAATAGTCACTAACGGGGTACCGATAGTAAATAGTACAATAGTCATCAACGGGGTACTGTCTTAAAGTGCCTGTCCTCTAAATCCCACGGGACCGTACACTTAAAGCAACTCAAATTGAACTCGTCAAGAACAGATCAGAACAACAAAACATGTTCTATCTTACCAACAGGATCATGAATATATGGCAGACTCAAATCGAGCAAGCGAAAGACGTACTTTTATTCCGCCGCAGGACAAAAGATATAACTCTTGTAGAAACGTGAGCTGATCCCTATACGCAGGATCGGCACTCACTTAAATAACATCTACTTACGAGCTCCGAGTCCAGCTCGCTGCCCTTGAGGCTTAATTATCCAAATCCTCAGTTCAACTGATTAAATAAAAGTCTAGGTATCCGCACCCGGTCTTTCTACTGTTGTGTTGTCTTTAATATATTCCTCTCCGGACTCCCAGCTGCTTCATCACGAAATTACCGCCTCCAGGTGTCACCTTCACACGGAGCCTTTTAGAAACACATCCTTTCGAATCCACCATTCACAGCGTCTCCCGTTGCCGTCCAATGACGTTCTCCACATTCACCTTGGATTCCTCTGTTGACATCCACTTTAGTGTCTGAATGGGAAACTCCGTATATGATTTTCCACCGTCCATTCCGATGACGTCATTATGTCTAAACGCCATGTGGCAGGTACTGGTAGTAAATTGCGCATATGTCACTCAAAGAGAACTAGTAGTAAATTGTACTATAGTCACTAGCGGGGTACTGGTAGTAAATTGTGCATTAGTCACTCAAAGGGAACTAGTAGTAAATTGTACTATAGTTACTAACGGGGTACTGGTAGTAAACTATGCATTAGTCACTCAAAGGGAACTAGTAGTAAATTGTACTATAGTCACTAACGGGGTACTGGTAGTAAATTGTACTATAGTCACTAACGGGTTAATGGTAGTAAATTGTACAATAGTCACTAACGGGGTAATGGTAGTAAATTGTACAATAATCACTAACGGGGCACCGATAGTAAATAGTACAATAGTCATCAACGGGGTACTGGTAGTAAATTGTGCATTAGTCACTCAAAAGGAACTAGTAGTAAATTGTACTATAGTCACTAACGGGGTACTGGTAGTAAATTGGACTATAGTCCCTAACGGGGTACTGGTAGTAAATTGTACTATCGTCACTAACAGGGTTAGTTAGTTAGTTAGTTAGTTAGTCTTTCCTCTTGAGCCTAAGGCGGCGCATAGGGCAGAAGTCCTGTCTCTCCATGCTTGGCGGTTCGCTGCTACCTGTTGTAGATCTTGGATATTTACTTGGCCATTGAATGAGCCTTCTCTAATGATGGTTCTACGCAGGGTCTCTCTTGGTCTTCCCCGTTTTCTTTTCCCTACTGGTGACCATATGAGGGCTTGGTAGGGGAGTCTTGACTTGTCCATTCTGAGTACATGGCCGATGTAGTTCCAACGGCGTCTTCTTATGAAATTGGATACTGTATCTTGCTTAGTCTCTTGTCTTATTTGCGAATTGGTTCTGAAGTCTGTCCAGTGGATGTTTAGAAGTCTTCTAAGACATTACTAACAGGGTACTGGTAGTAAATTTTACAATAGTCACTAAAGGTGTACTGGTAGTAAATTGTACAATAGTCACTAAAGGGGTACTGGTAGTAAATAGTACTATAGTCACTAACGGGGTACTGGTAGTACATTATACAATAGTCACTAACGGTGTACTGGCAGTAAATTGTACTATAGTCACTAACGGGGTACTGGTAGTAAATTGTACAATAGTCACTAAATGGGTGCTGATAGTAAACTGTACAATAGTCACTAAAGGTGTACTGTTAGTAAATTTTACAATAGTCACTAAAGGTGTACTGTTAGTAAATTGTACAATAGTCACTAAAGGTGTACTGGTAGTAAATTGTACATTAGTCACCAACGGGGTACTGGTAGTAGATTGTACAATAGTCACTAACGGGGTATTGGTAGTAAATAGTACTATAGTCACTAACGGGGTACTTGTAGTAAATTGTACTGTAGTCACTAACGGGGTACTGGTAGTAAATTGTACAATAGTCACTAAATGGGTAGTGGTAGTAAATTGTACAATAGTCACTAACGGGAAACTGGTAGGAAATTGTACAATAGTCACTAATAGGGTACTGGTAGTAAATAGTACTATAGTCACTAAAGGGGTAGTGGTAGTAAATTTTACAATAGTCACTAATAGGGTACTGGTAGTAAATAGTACTATAGTCACTAAAGGGGTACTGGTAGTAAATTGTACTGTAGTCACTAAAGAGGTACTGAGAGTAAATTATGCTATAGTCACTAACGGGGTACTGGCAGTAAATTTTACCGTAGTCACTAAAGAGGTACTTGTAGTAAAATGTACAATAGTCACTAACAGGGTACCGATAGTGAACATAATGGTCGTTCATTTGAAACCCGTTCCAATGACTTTATTGCAAAAGCATGAAAGAAACATTAACAGGTGTGGTAGAATTAAACAAAGCATTCATTTTGAATGCATTATGTACCATGGGTTGGTCAGAAGAAGTCGTCATAGGCATTCAGGCAAGCATCCCATTGCTTAGGTAGGCGGCGAATGCCGTCCGCAAAAAAAAAAAGATTGTGGTTTCGCACTGAACCAAGTGTTTACCGCGTTTATTATGTCTGCATCTGTGTGAAATCGTTGCCCCTTGAGAGGTCCGAACACATGAAAATCACATGGTGACAAATCAGGACTATAGGCCGGATGTTGCAGAATTTCCCACTTCTTCCAAGCTAACGCTTCCTGCGCAATCTTTGCAACATGCGGACGGGCATTATAACTCATTTACTGCCAATATAGTATCTTGCGGTGTAAGGCAGGTTAGGATTTTCTTTTTGCCCCCGACAGAAACAAATCCCACACCTTACCGAGGGATCGAACCCGCGTCTCCCGAAAGAGATTCCCGCGTTCTAGCCACTCGGCCAGATTATTGTGCAACGAAATCAAATCGCTAGAAAGCATGCCCGGTTGTTTATTCTTGATGGCATTTTGCAGCTTGTCTAGTGTTTCCAAGTGGTGGGTAGAGTTGATGTTGACACCAGGTTCTTTAAAGTCAGCCAACAATAGCCCTTCATGGTCAAAAAATGCGCTCAGCATAACCTTACCAGCAGAAACCTGTAACTTGAATTTGTTTGGCTTTTGGTGATCCAGCATGCTTCCATTGCATGCTCTCTCTTTCGCTGCTAACCCCAGAGTGGTGACACCATTATTTATCGCCTGCCACTATGCGGAAGAGAAATGCATCACCCTCCACTCTGTAACGCAGCAAGTAGTTCAAACACCATCGCATGCGTTCCTCTTTTTGGTGGTCGGTCAACTTCCGTGGTACCTACCCACTGTGAACACACCCTCCGATATTGCAGTTTCTTACCAACGACCTTTTGAATTGTCCCAATTGACACATCAGATTCTTTCACTAACGAACGTATGCTTAGGCAACGGTCCATATTTCTGTTGCATCAATTTTGGCGATGGTTTTTTTCCGTTGCAACGATATGCGCTTGACCCGGCCGTCGAAGATCTGTCGTGAACTGACGTCCTTTCCGAAACATTCGTGCACAGTCTGTCACTGTTGCCTTCGACACATATTTGTTACCGTACGCTGCCCGCATTCTTCAATGAATGTTTACTGGTCGAAATCCTTCAAATGAAAGAAACTGAATCACCGCTCTTTGAGCTTCTTTGGACGGATTTTGGATCAACCCGGCAATTTTCTCAACGGTCAGAAACGTAACCTATGCATCATGGAACGATAAGCACGTGCTCTTTTATTCATTGGCCAGTACTTATCACATGACTATGACATGATCATGCTCAAAGTATCCAATTACGCGCGGTGCGGCACTAACGGGGTTCAAATGAACGCTCCTAATAGTACAATAGTCACTAACTAATTGATCGGTCAAGCGTGATGTGGCCCACCCTGTCAGTCGACTCCAGATATCAGACACGTTATTTATTTCTGTGTCTTTTATTAATGCAGAATGCACCGCTGCCTTTCCGTGCAATTCAACAGTGTCTCATTCTCCAACAGGTGATAGTTTATTTTTGCTGAAACAACGCAGAGGTCACTGATCAGGCCTGGCGGCTGTCCGTGGTCACATGACTGAAATTTTATTTGTCTGAACCCATGTGTGTCCAGCCGGTCTCTCTGGCCGAGGGGTTACAACACTTACTCCGTAATCCCGTTTATCACGCAGAGTCTCGTAGCGGGCGAGAGCTGGGAGCGGTTCGACCCCCGCTGGTGACTTGCGGGATAACTGAGACGGCCGATCAGAAAGCAATGGCAAATTACTGAGCGTAATCTTGCCAAGAAATCAACAGACAGCTGAAGATGCTGCTGTTGACAGCGATATCCTGTAAAGGATATGCGAATAAAAACAAAATGTGTGTCCATGTCAGCCTGTAGACTGACCATGTTTGTACACCACTGTCCGTACTATGACTGTGGGTGTTCATTAATGTCTGTAGACTGGCCGTGTATGTCCATGTCTCTTCCTTTCTTTCAACGACTCTGTCTTTCTTTGTCTCTGTTTCTCTGGGTGTACTAATGCATGTGGTTGTTGCCTCACACAGGAGCCGTTGAAGCCTTTCAGTTTTGGACCTCCGTACAACCTGAACAAGGTCACACAAGAATATTCGAAGCCACAAGATACCTTCGCCTACAAGGAGCATTTCCACTATAAGTATGATGCCTTGGAGTTTGTGGGCATGAACATCCCCACACTGGACGCTTACATCAAAGAGAGACAGGAGCACGACCGAGTCTTTGCTGGTATGCACACATTACCCATCTGTATGTAGTCTGGACATTTCCTCTCAATCTACCTACCGCCCAAGTTCACATACTGTCCTCAGAATTATGGCAGGTGACCTCGACATTTCTTGTCATTCTATCCACCATATACGGTTGTTTTCATATTCACATTCTATCTCCACATTTGTCGACGGGTGATATCAACATTTCTTGTCATTCTTTCCACCAAACGAGTCTCTGTGCACATGGTTCAAGTAGATTCTGATCACGACATTTAAATTATGTGACGTGTACAAGACATTCAATAGCTGCCTGTACTGGTGTAGTTAAACAGTAACAACACAACGCCTTTTTTTGCATATCCTATTTACAGGACATCGCTGTAGCATTTTTCAGCTGCTGTTGACGTATTGACAAGTTTTACTTTCAGTAGTTTGACATTGCTTTCTGACTGACCGGCTCATATACCTTTCCTTAAGAAATCAAAGCGACCCGATCCGCTGCCGAATGTCGCGCAGTTTTGTTTCATACGTGGATACACGGGATTACGAACAGCGTCCTTAACGCCTTCGCCAGGGAGATCGGTACACAACGCCTGCCCCATATTATTCTCAGGTATTGTCATTTCTGTTGTGATGATGCCTAGATGCACTAACTTTTTAGTCTTGGCCTGGTTACTGACATTCTGAAGTTACATTTTCACAACTGGACGTCTTCCACTATCATATGAAATATCGAACTGTCGCTGGCATGCCTCTCTGACGTGACTGAGTCCCTCATGTGATTGAGTCCCTGACGTGACGTGAGCCCCTGACGTGACATGAATCCCTGTCATGACAAGGGTCCCTGACGTCCCGATGTGAGTCCCTGACGTGACGTGTTTCTCTGACGTGTCGTGAGTCCCTGACGTGATGTGAGTCCCCTACGTGGCGTGAGTCCCCTACTTGACGTGAGTCCCTGACCCGACGTGAGCCCCAGACACGACGTGACTCGATGACGTAACGTGAGTCCCTGATGTGGTATGTCGTGGTTGTATTTCAGTTTCCATACAGTTGTGCTCAAGCCAAGTTTCTTGCGCCTCTTTTCATGGCTGTCTTATCTACTAATGGATTCTGAAACATGTTGTCATGGTTACACTGTGTTGTTATTCTTGTTTCCATCTTTATGATGTCTTCAGTCAATCATTTCTGACGACCTTTCACCTACAGTTTTGTAATATTCGCTTCTGCTGAGCCTTCATTAAGTTTCATTTATAATTAACATTTTAAAATATCAATTTGAAATGAGACAATATATCAAATATGTTTTCTTTTTCTATTACAAGTTTAGTTTATATCACTCTCATTCTTCAGTGCACTGATTGTGGTTTTTGGTGTACATTTGACCTTGTTATCCTTCACGTGTATTTTACATATATCTAATCGATTATCACATCAACAGTCTTACATGGTACAGTTGTTGCAATTTTTAAAGCATTTCGAAATCGTATGTTGATGAGGAGGCAGTCTGTCGGGTTTCTGATCTTCTTCCATATCCCACTGACGGTCAAGAAGAACACCCAAGTACTGAGCATAATTGTGTATGTGTGTATGTGTGTGTGTGTGTGTGCGCGCGCTCTCTCTCTCTCTCTCTCTCGCTCACTGTGAACTCAAGCTCTAGTTTAGTAGCACTGGACTGCATTTTGCTTGTGGATTAGCTTTCCCTATTACCCAGTCCGACTTCAGATGTACTTGTAATTTACGTCCCCAAATAAAGGATGAGAAGTCAACATTTTAGTCCAACTGACCGATGTAGGGGTTGAATCTACTCACAACATGAGGGCAAACTATTTGAAAGTCATTTACTGAATAAGTTATCTAAATGTAAGGAAAATTGTGATAGAAAATATGTCGAGGACGGAAAAGAGGAAATTGTTGGATACTTTGGTAGATCAGGAACACGAAGGATAGGTGTTTGTGGGGAATGTTACCGTCTGAGCCACTCGGCATGGCACATGTTGCTGGGAGCCACAGTGCTCCTGTGAGGCGTGATCCTTCTACCACATCATCATCAAGACCCTTGCCGACTGCCGTTGACGATCATGTTTTTCTCAACTAGTCAGTTTAGTGTCAACGTTTTTCTGTATGGTGATGAGGTGTATATGTACAGTGTACTGAAAGCCGGTCTCCCTGGCCTAGGAGTTAAAGTCTCTCTACTTAATCCCGTATATTCTCTTGAGTAACGTAACCTGCGTGAGAATCTGTAGCGGTTCTCGCCGCGTTGGTAACTTACGGGGTATGTGAGCCAGTCGCTCAGAAATCAATGGCAAACTACTGAGCGCAATCTTGCCTAGTACATCAATAGCAGCTGAAAAATGCTGATGTTGACTGCAACGTCCTGTAAGGGATATGGAAAAAAAACACACACACAGCTGAAATGTTGTTTGAGGAGGTCTAACGTCTGCACAATGCACGATGGGCTGACACAGGTGTCAGATGTGTCCGTGTTTACAGAAATTCACTAGTATAAAAAGTCGCTTAAAAGTCGACAGGGTCGACTTCATTGCACCGGGTTTTATCCACATGGCTCGGTCTCTTTCCGCAGCACGGAAAGCGTCGCATAAAGCACGAACTCCGTAGTTTTTATCGACAACCCACAGGAGTCTCCGAAACATTTAACTCGTAAACCGAAGGACGCGGCCCGGAATCGAACCCACAACCTTCGGAGCACGAGTCAAACGGCTTGACCACTTCGCCACAGAGACTCCCAATTCACTAGTATAGGTGTCAACAAGTGTCTGTTCAATGTCCCTACAGGCTTCCTCCTGAAAGGCATCGGTCAGTCTGCCAGCGTGGAATTTGATATCTGTAACGATGCATCCGGAGAATGTTTCGATGGAGGAGAATTCAGCATCCTCGGCGGCTCTGCTGAGATGCCGTGGCAGTTTAACCGACTCTACAAGTACGAGATAACTGACCAGGTCAGTAGTGATTGTCTGTGAGAGATAACTGACCAGGTCATTAGTTGTATGTGAGATAACTGACCAGGTCTGTAATAGTCGTTTCTGAGATAACGAGCCAGCTCAGTGACAGTTGTTGTCAGTGAGATAACTAACCAGGTCGGTAATGGCTGAATGTGAGATTATTGACCAGGTCAGGTAATAGTTGTATGTGAGATTATTGACCAGGTCAGGTAACAGGTTGTATGTGAGATTATTGACCATGTTAGTGATAGTAGTATGTGAGATTATTGACCAGGTCAGGTAACAGTTGTATGTGAGATTATTGACCAGGGCAGTGATAGTTGTATGTGAGTTAATTTACCAGGTCAGATAATTGTGGTATGTGATATTATTGACCAGGTCAGTGATAGTTGTATGTGAGGTTATTGACCAGGTCAGGTAATAGTTGTATTTGAGATTATTGACCATGTCAGGTAACAGTTGTATGTGAGATTATTGACCATATCAGTGATAGTTGAATGTGAGATTATTGACCAGGTCAGGTAACAGTTGTATGTGAGATTATTGACCAGGTCAGGTAACAGTTGTATGTAAGATTATTGACCATGTCAGTGATAGTTGTATGTGAGATTATTGACCAGGTCAGGTAATTGTGCTATGTGAGATTATTGACCAGGTCAGTGATAGTTGTATGTGAGATTATTGACCAAGTCAGGTAATAGTTGTATGTGAGATTATTGACCAGGTCAGTGATAGTTGTATGTGAGATTATTGACCAGGTCAGGTAACAGTTGTGTGTGAGATTATTGACCAGGTCAGAAAATAGTTGTATGTGAGATTATTGACCAGGTCAGTGATAGTTGTATGTGAGATTATTGACCATGTCAGGTAATAGTTGTATGTGAGATTATTGACCAGGTCAGGTAACAGGTTGTATGTGAGATTATTGACCATGTTAGTGATAGTAGTATGTGAGATTATTGACTAGGTCAGGTAACAGTTGCATGTGAGATTATTGACCAGGTCAGGTGGTAGTTGTACGTGAGATTATTGACCAGGTCACTGATAGTTGTATTTGAGATTATTGACCAGGTCAGGTAATTGTTGTATGTGAGATTATTGACCAGGTCAGTGATAGTTGTACGTGATATAACAGTCCAGTACACGTTTCAGAAGACTAAAGAACACAGTTGTCATTCATTTTCTATGTTTATTGATAAACTGTTAGTTCTGTTTGTGAATGGAGGTAGTGCTAAACATAGATATGAGTAATGTGAATGATGAGACAGGGCATACTTTTGAAATGATGTGAGAATACTGACATGTGGTCTTGCAGCTGGAGTCTCACCACGTCCACTATGACGATGAGTACCACCTGACAATCCACGTCAAATCCATCGACGGTACGGAGCTGGACAGCCATCTCATCCACGAACCAACAGTCATATTTGTACCTGCTAAACGTGAGTACATGAGTTAGACTTTCTATAAGTAGATACATGTAGCAGGCAGCATTTACAGATGGGCACATTACATTAACGCTGTGACAGTCATGCGGTACTGTAGAACACATACTGTGCCAGATATCCAGCTGTGACAGTCATGCGGTACTGTAGAACACATACTGTGCCAGATATCCAGCTGTGACAGTCATGTGGTACTGTAGAAAACACACTGTGCCAGATATCTAGCTGTGAAAAACATGCAGTATTATAGAAGACATACAGTGCTAGATATCAAGCTGTGACAGACATGGGGTACTATAGAATACATACTGTGCCAGATATCCAGCTGTGGCAAACATGGGGTACTGTGAAACACATACTAAGCCAGATATCCAGCTGTGACTGACACGGGGTACTTTAGAACACATACTATGCCAGATATCCAGCTGTGGCAGACATGGGATACTGTAAAACACATACTGTGCCAGATATCCAGCTGTGACAGATACGGGGTACTGTAGAACACATTCTGTTCCATGATATCCGTCTGTGATAGACAGCGATATTTGGTAGAAGTCATGATGATAGAAACATAACTTGTCACTTTTAGAAACACTGTTGTAACACTTTAGTTGCATGACATGTTTGTAATGGCAGAATTGCTTGCCTCACAAACTGCAGGAAACAAGTCAGTATCATCTGTTTAGATGAAGCTTTTTTGTGAGAAGACTCGAGGTAGATAAAGTTGTTTCGGGAGACTTGACTCAGGGTAGATGAAACTATTTTGGGAGACTCCACTCAGGGTAGATGCTATTGTGTTGGGAGACTCCACTCAGGGTAGATGCAATTGTGTTGGGAGACTCCACTCAGGGTAGATGAAATTGTGTTGGGAGACTCCACTCAGGGTAGATGCAATTGTCTTGGGAGACTCCACTCAGAGTAGATGAAATTGTCTTGGGAGACTCCACTCAGGGTATCAATTGTGTTGGGAGACTCGACTCAGAGTAGATGAAGTTGTTTAGGGATGCTAGAATCAAAGTACATGAGTGAGTATTGGGAGACTGGCATCAGGTAGATGAAGGTGTGTGGGGAGACTGGAATCTGGCAGATGAAGGTGTGTGGGGAGACATTGGAATCTGGTAGATGGTGTGCGGGGAGACTGGAATCTGGTAGATGAAGGTATGTGGGGAGACTGGAATCGGGTAGATGAAGGTGTGTGGGGAGACATTGGAATCTGGTAGATGAAGGCGTGTGGGGAGACTGGAATCTGGTAGATGAAGGTGTGTGGGGAGACATTGGAATCTGGTATATGAAAGTGTGTGGAGAGACTGGAATCTGGTAGATGAAGGTGTGTGGGGAGACTGGAATCTGGTAGATGAATGTGTGTGGGGAGACTAGGATCATTGACTGATTTCCTTATTGAAATATATGTTCCGAATGTTTATGATAAACCCAATGATTGGTTTCCATGTGGAAATGTTATGATTGAATGTTTATGATAAACGTCATGATTGATTATCTTTCTGATGTTTTCAAACAATGTTACAAATGTCACTGTTGTTAATCAATCAGTCAATCAATCAATCAATCAATTAATCATTCCATGATATGCATGCGATCAGATGATGTGAACTTGAAGAAAGTGACCGTCAATCACATCAGACGTAACCTGGACGAGGTGGAGGAAAGGGACACCCAGAGCATTCAGACAGCTCTCCGAGAGCTCCTGGCAGACACTGGCCCTGACGGTTGGGCTTCGCTGGCTTCCTTCCATGGAGCTCCTGCTCGCTGTCCAGACCCGGATCACCCTACAGTGGCTTGTTGCCAACACGGCATGCCCACGTTCCTGCATTGGCACAGGCTTTTTACACTCCAGGTAAGTTTACTTCCAGCATGCTCTAACAGGTTGGAAGACACACAATACCACCCGGCCGCCAAAGTCACATCTCACATGTCTAATATCTGTGAATTCCTGGACCATGGAGTACAGTAGCGACTGTCTTGGTCCAACCACCGCGGCCTCCATTCGCTGATAGGGTCTGACAGTTACTCCTCCCCAGGGTGTCCCAGCCATTGCCCTTACAGAGATGCTTTGCCTTTCTTTTAACTTCTCCATAGTGCCCCAGCCATTGCCCTTGCAGAGATGCTTTGCCTTTCTCTTAACTTCTTATTCCACGAACTTTATGCCTTGATAACTCTGATTTCACGAGGAAAGCCAAAGAGTTCCAGGATTTCTTATGTGCCCGTCTATATCCATCAATCCACACTCACAGAATTTCTCATAAAAGTAATATCCATCACACAGGCAGAGGCATTTCCAAACTAATCTCATCCCACTCACAATAAAACAAAACAATCTCATCACATCTACAATAGAACAAACCACTCTCATCCCACTCAGAATAGAACAAACCACTCTCATCCCACCCACAACAGAACAAACCACTGTCATCCCACTCAACATGGAATAAACTAATCTCAACCCACTCACAATAGTACAAACCAATCTAACCCCATCACAATAGAACAAACCGATCACATCCCACTCACAGTATAACAACCCGAATCCTAAAATTCCATCTCCACGACTTTGCTGCTCCGAGAATCCTCCATGGCCACCTCAGCAGCCCCTGGTCAAGTTCTAAAACCTGCAGATCTTCAACAAGGTCACTAAAATGGTTTATGGCGGCATCAGAAACTGCAGATCTTCGACGAGGGCAATAGAGTGGTTTACAAGCGGGATCAGAATCTGCAGATCTTCGACAAGGACCCTAGAGTAGTTTACAGGCGGGCTGACAACCTGCAGGACATATGTTCGCCTGACGCAGACTCTCTATCCAGACAGCTCTTCCTGTGGGCAGCAGTCTGTGCTCCCAGACTAGATGCAGAACATATGGCTGTGTTGTTCACAGCTCTTCAGTAACCTTCCGGGAGGGCGTGTGTCAAACTAGGGGAGTGTGCATGTGCCAATGGCACAGTCTGGGCCATGCTGTCATCTGGGACATGTCACCTGGCATACATTGGGCAAACAGACACAAAGCTAGCTAATTGGTTTCCTGAACATCTGATAGATATCAATCAAAGAGGCTTCCTCAATTTTTACACCCGACCACCCAGGGGCAGCAAGCATTTCTCTTACTGGCTCAACACTTGCTCCGGTAACCCGATCTTTCTTGCTGCAGTGACAATCTCACTCGTCTAACTTTGTATTGTTTGCTTATCTATTGGCTGAAGCTGCTGAACCCAAAAGGCGTCAACATCCAGCATTCCTGCCTATAACATTTAATTATTTGCATGTGGGCACATGTATATACATGCCAACACATTTACCATATGTGTCAATGCCGCTCAGTAACATTAACAAATGAGGCCTGGCCACTCTTTAAAGCTGCCATATATAACATTGGCACTCATTAACGCTAATATTTATATAACCCTGACACTCAGTAACGTTAACACATGTATCCTGACACTCAGTAACGCTAGCATATAATAACGTTGGCGCTCACTAACACTAACATATATAATCTTACCACTATAACGCTAACATATATAACCTTTGAATTCACTAAAGCTAACACTTATAACCTTGACACTCAGTTACACTAACATATATACCTTGGCACTCAGTAACGCTAACATATATAATCTTGGCGCTCAGTAATGCTAACATATACAACCTGACACTCAGTAACGCTAACACACGTGATCTTGCCACTCAGTAACGCTTACACACGGACGTTACAGGTGGAGCAAGCTCTACAGAAACATGGCAGCTCCATCGCTCTTCCTTACTGGGACTGGACGCAACCCCTTAAAAAGCTGCCGGATATCTTCACCAGGGTCAACTACTACGATGCTTGGAGTGACCAGGTAATGTATATACTAGCTAGAGATGTATATACTAGCTAGAGATGTATATACTAGCTAGAGATGTATATACTAGCTAGAGATGTATATACTAGCTGGAGATGTATATACTAGCTAGAGATGTATATACTAGCTAGAGATGGAGTGTTGACAAAGATTTGAGTTTAGACAGTGTTTGAACAAAGAGCTAACTTGAGGTCAGTCTGTGAAGTCAAAGAGTTAACTGGAGATTATGTGTGAAGTCAAAGAGTTAACTGGAGATTATGCGTGAAGTCAAAGAGGTAACTAGAGATGATGTGTGAAGTCAAAGAGTTAACTAGAGATGATGTGTGAAGTCAAAGAGTTAACTAGATATGATGCGTGAAGTAAAAGAGTTAACTATAGATTGTGTGTGAAGTCAAAGAGTTAACTGGAGATTATGTGTGAAGTCAAAGAGGTAACTAGAGATGATGTGTGAAGTCAAACAGTTAACTAGATATGATGCATGAAGTCAAAGAGTTAACTAGAGACGATGCGTGAAGTCAGAGTGTTAACTAGATATGGTGTGTGAAGTCAAAGAGTTAACAAGAGATGATGCGTGAAGTCAAAGAGTTAAATAGGGATGATGCGTGAAGTCAAAGAGTTAACTAGCAATGATGTGATACGTCAAAGAGTTAATGAGAGATGATGTATGTAGTCAAAGAGTTAACTAGAGATGATGTGTGAAGTCAAAGGGTTAAATAGATATGATGCGTGAAGTCAAATAGTTGACTAGATGTGATGCGTGAAGGCAAAGAGTTAGCTACAGATGAAGAAGAAGAAGAAGAAGAAGAAGAAAGAAAGAAAGAAAGAAAGAAAGAAAGAAAGAAAGAAAGAAAGAAAGAAAGAAAAGGGAAGAAGATGGAAGAAAAGGGAAGAAGATGGAAGAAAAGGGAAGAAAAGGGAAGAAGATGGATTGAAAAGGAAGTAAAAAGAAGAAGAAGGAAGAAGACGAGGTCTTCTACCTTAAATGGCACAAATATGACAGATAAGCCGCCAGGATTACACCTACAGTTGGGCGGTCTCTGTCTCTTCAATAAAATTGCATTCTGTGCCTGGACAGTCATCATATACTGACTGAATGATCTTTGCCATATTGTGTGTGCTCATCATACACTGACTGAGTGACCTTTGCCATATTGTGTGTGCTCATCATACACTGACTGAGTGACCTTTGCCATATTGTGTGTGCTCATCATACACTAACTGAGTGACCTTTGCCATATTGTGTGTGCTCATCACATATGACTGAGTGACCTTTGCCATGGTGTGTGTGTTCATCATTTATGACTGAGTGACCTTTGCCATGTTGTGTGTGTGTTCATCATTTATGACTAAGTGACCTTTGCCATGTTGTGTGTGCTCATCATACACTGACTGAGTGACCTTTGCCATATTGTGTGTGTTCATCACATATGACTGAGTGACCTTTGCCATGTTGTGTGTGTTCATCACATATGACTGAGTGACCTTTGCCATATTGTGTGTGTTCATCACATATGACTGAGTGACCCTTGCCATGGTGTGTGTGTTCATCATTTATGACTGAGTGACCTTTGCCATGTTGTGTGTGCTCATCATACACTGACTGAGTGACCTTTGCCATATTGTGTGTGTTCATCACATATGACTGAGTGACCTTTGCCATGGTGTGTTGTTCATCACATATGACTGAGTGACCTTTGCCATGGTGTGTGTGTTCATCACATATGACTGAGTGACCCTTGCCATGGTGTGTGTGTTCATCATTTATGACTGAGTGACCTTTGCCATGTTGTGTGTGCTCATCATACACTGACTGAGTGACCTTTGCCATATTGTGTGTGTTCATCACATATGACTGAGTGACCCTTGCCATGGTGTGTGTGTTCATCATTTATGACTGAGTGACCTTTGCCATATTGTGTGTGCTTATCATACACTGACTGAGTGACCTTTTCCATATTGCGTGTGCTCATCATACACTGACTGAGTGATCGTTGCCATGTTGTGTGTGCTTATCATATACTGACTGAGTGACCTTTGCAATATTGTGTGTGCTCATCACATATGACTGAGTGACCTTTGCTATGTTGTGTGTGTTCGTCATATATGACTGAGTGACCTTTGCCTTGGTGTGTGTGTTCATCATTTATGACTGAGTGACCTTTGCCATGGTGTGTGTGCTCATCACATACTGACTGAGTGACCTTTGCTATATTGTGTGTGCTCATTATATATGACTGAGTGACCTTTGCTATGTTGTGTGTGTTCATCATATATGACTGAGTGACGTTTGCCATGGTGTGTGTGTTCATCGTATATGACTGAGTGACCTTTGCCACGATGTGTTTGCTCAGGTGCTAGATAACCCGTTTGCGCACGGATCTATCCCGTCTGAGAATGCACAGACGGTGCGCGATGTGCAACCAGAGCTATTTGAGACCACCGAGGACGGGAAGCATTCCACTCTGTTCCCACTGCTTCTTGAGGCTCTCGAGCAGACCAACTATTGTGATTTTGCGGTGAGTACTGTTTCACAACTCATCATCATCACCAGCACCCTCGTCGGGAGTATGAGGTAATGCGCTGATAGTGTCATTCCGTGTGATTGCAAAATGTCTTTGATGTCGTCAATCTGTCTTCTTCTCGGGTGTCCTCTTGCTCTCGTATCAGATGTTCTTTGATGTACGGCCAGTGTTGGTAGTTGATGGTGTTGCATTCTAATGAGATGGTCAAACACTCTGATGATCTGTCTTTCTCCAGGTGTTAATTCCACTGTCTGTCTGATAACAGCATTTCTTACTCGGTCTCAGATAGTTCAATAGAAAATGCACACAACATTGAAGCCACACTACTCTAAAAGCTTAATTAAGCTTAATACTGACGGCCAGTTAATCAACTCTTTGGGATGCATCCATCCAGCGGGAATCAATTCTGTTGAAGATGGCACTGTATACCTCTGCTGACTCCCCTCTTGATATCTTTATGTAACTGTTTGCACACCTTCGGCTCCACATTTTATTATTTGGCATCTTTCACAACTGAACTTCTGCGCCGCCTTCCTAGTAACGAAGTATGTTTAATGGCCTAGCAATGTTTCATGTAGACTTTCTCGGTTTATCTTCTTCTTCTTCAGCGTTCCGAGCCATTGAGGTTCTTTGCTGCAAATACAATCTGTCTCCATTCGTCTCTCTGGTGGACCTTCTCTTGCCAGTCGTTGATTCCAAGTGCATGTAGGTCTGTATGTATATTATCTCTC
Source organism: Cepaea nemoralis (assembly GCA_014155875.1). Taxonomy (NCBI): domain Eukaryota; kingdom Metazoa; phylum Mollusca; class Gastropoda; order Stylommatophora; family Helicidae; genus Cepaea; species Cepaea nemoralis. The sequence continues at coordinate 782,887 of JACEFZ010027352.1, read as the reverse complement.
CACCGCCTTCTTGGTCTACCTCGGGGTCTACGGTCATTTATTTCCTGAGTGTAAGCGAGTTTTGTTTCCCTATTATCTTCCATTCTTTCTATATGCCCCAGCCATTGTAGTCTATTAGCCTTCATGATACCAGTGATTAGCGGGGACTTAAACAAATCATAAATGTCTTTGTTACTTCTTCTTTTCCACTCTCCACTTTGTGTATCCGAAGTGGGTCCAAAGATGCGTCTTAAAATTTTGTTCTCAAAGGTTTGTAACAAGGCTTCGTCTCCTTTCGTTGTACTCCAGGTTTCAGAGCCATACAGCACAACTGGTCTGATCAGTGTTTTGTATATTGTGATTTTGGTGTTACGAGATAGCGCCTTTGATTTTAGTAGATGTTGTAGTGCATAGTATATCTTATTTCCAGAGTTGATTCTAGTTTGTATTTCTTCCCTTATGATGTTGGAGCAGTTGAAGATTGTACCCAGGTATTTGTATGTTTCCGTTCTTTTAATGGTCATATTATCTATTTGTATGTGGCCAGAGTTTTTAGCCATTCCGTCTCTTGAAATTACCATATATTCTGTCTTATCTTGGTTGATAACCAGCCCCATCTGTTGGGCTTTTTCCTTTAAGTGAGTCAATATTTCTAATGTCTTTTGTTCACTTTGCCCTATAATATCTATATCATCTGCATAACCAAGCAGCTTGGATGTTCCTCCAATATCACATTCCTCCTTTACCTTCCTTACAACTTTCTCTAGAGCCAGATTGAAGAGTAGCGGCGATAGTGCATCACCCTGTTTCAAGCCAGATGTTATTTGGAAGGGGTCTGATTTCCTGCCTTTATATGTTACTATATTATAAGTATCTTCCATGCATAGTTTGGTCATGTTAATTAACTTCCTTGGTATTCCAAATTCCTGCATAACATTCCATAGACTATTTCTATGGACACTATCATAAGCCTTTTTAAAATCCACAAAAATGTTATGGAGATCTCTTTTATATTCCCAATGTTTCTCGGCTATTTGTCGTAAGATAAATATCTGATCTATTGTTGATCTGTTTTGTCTAAAACCCGCCTGGTAGTCACCTAATATGTCTTCTGAATATGGTTTTAGTCTATTTAGTAATACTGCGGATAGTATCTTATAGCTTGTGGACAGTAGTGATATTCCTCTATAATTTCCACATTGGAACTTGTCTCCTTTCTTAAAGATAGGTATCAATAATGACTCTTTCCAGTCATGGGGTAATTCTTCTGTCCTCCAGATTTTTATTATTAGTTCGTATAGCTTTAGATGTAATGCATGGCCACCTGCCTTTATAAATTCAGCAGCAATTCCATCAGTCCCAGTTGCCTTATTGTTTTTAAGTCGTGTGATTACATATAGGATTTCTTCAAATGTAGGTTCTTCAATTTGTGGTTCGCATGTTAGAACCTCTTCCTGTGGGAAAATGTTACTTGGAGCTTCACAATTTAGTAATTCAATAAAATATTCTTTCCATGTGTTGCACATTTCCTCATTGGTATTTATCATATTCCCATTTTTGTCTTTAAACCATATGTGTTTTGTTGGTGCCCTCGTTTCATTGACTTCAGTACTTTAAAAAATGTTCTGGATTCATTTTTCTGGTGATTAGTTTCCATATCTTTGATTATATTACTCATATATTCTCGCTTCTGCTGTCTGACTATTTTTGTAGCCTCTTTACATTCATTTCTATAATGCTCTTCCTTTTGGATGTTATTGATGTCATTTAACCATACATGTCTGGCATTCTTCTTCCTAGTGACTGCTTCTTCACATTTTTGATTGAACCATCTGTTCTTTCTATGCGTGCTTAACACACCGAGACATTCTTCTGCGGTAGATTGAATTGTATTCTTGATGTTCAACCAAGTTTGGTCAACGCTTTCCTCCAAAGGGTTTTGCAAAGTTTCAAGTTTACATTTTATTTCATCTGTAAATTTCTCTTTGACTGTAATGTCTTGTAGTTTTTCTCTGTTATATGTTGGGTGTAATCTTTGTAATTTAGTATAGAAAGCTCTCTTAAGTTTTATTTTAAATTTTGCTCCAACGAGGAAATGGTCACTGTGGCACTCAGCTCCTCTATAACTTCTGACTTGCTGTATGTTTGATGCATTTCTGTTGTTAATTAAAATGTGATCTATTTGATTATAGGTTCTCTAATTATATTAAATTTTCTAATTTTATGTTTTCAATTTTCCATCACATGTAATATAACTCATAAAAATGATCTACCTAGAGCAGCAGGCAGTGGTTAGAATAGATGGCGAGACATCAGATTGGTTTGACATCAAAGGAGTTCGTCAGGGCTGTGTGCTGTCCCCTTATTTGTTTAACCTGTATGCCGAAAATACAATGAGAAATATCAGAGATGATATAAACAGGGAATTATATGATGCCCTAAATATCAGTGATCATGACATACCAGAGATTCGATATACTGATGATACAGTAAGCTATCAACAACACGGAGTAGTATAGACAATCGAATAACCTCAACACAATTGAATAGTGAAAATCACAACTTATATCTTAACATAGCAAAATCAAAGATAATGCACAGAGATAAAACTACTTTGGAGAAAGAAATATATGTTAATGAGGAAAAATTGGAGGTGGTGGAAAATTGTGAATATCTTGGGTCATTGATTAAAGACAACGGTGACACGATGAAAGAAATTAAACGACGATTATCAATTGCTCTTCAAAGACTAAAACAACTGAATAAATTGTGGAGAGGAACTACAAAAATTAGATGTTTAAGAGCATGCATCTTTCCCATTGCAACATGCGCCTGTGAGACATGGACACTTAATAAACAAGCTGAACAGCGCATAAATGCCTTTGAATATAAATGTTATAGACAAATTCCAAGAACATCGTGGATAAAGAAAAGAACAAATGCATCCACACTTCAAGGGCTGATTATTGATGACGGTTGGCTATTAAAGACTTTACACACACAAAATGAAATATTTTGGGCACTTGACACATCACGAAAGTTTGGAGAGAACAATAATCGCGGGATATATATGCCTAGGAAGAGAGGAAGAGAGATGCCAAAAAGAATATGGGTGCAGGATGTGGCGGATGATCTCCAGATGGGTGTATCGGACGAGGGACATCTTGTTTTTGATCGAGAGGTTTTCTGGAATGTTGCTACGGAAGCGAGGTTCTGCAAAGGACATGCTACTGAATGAATGAATGAATGTTTTCAATATGGGTAATAGTTGATATATAAGCCACTTGCCTTTTTACATCTGATTTCTATTTCTCTGCCAGTTCTGCTATCTTCTGTGATCATACTTCTTAGATATTGACATTTTTTAACTTGTTTCAGAAATGTGTTATTTATCAGTATTGTTAGTGGACCACGAGATCTGATAACCTGCATAACTTCACTGCTTTGTTTATGTTCATAAACAATATGATATTCCAAATAATAAAGAAGGACCATACATTTTGAAGATGTAAGTTCAGATTGCTCTTAACCGTATGAAAACTAGCAAGACCCCCGATTCAGACAACATCACAACAGAAATTATCAATACCTTACAAGTATATGGAATAGACCAAGTCACCAAACTCCTGAATACAATATATGATACTGGGGATATACCTAAATTATGTAATTCTATATTTATTGAGTCCCAAAGAAATCAGTAATCTTGAAATGTGATCAGCATCGATTAATTAGTATAATGAGCCACATCATCTGAGGGGGATGCCTTGAAGAGATTAGAACAAGAATCGCCATGGCGAAGGTAGCCTTTTGCAAGATGGAAAACACACTCATTGATAAAATGTCATTAGCAATGGGGGAAAAATAGTGTTGAGGTGCTACATAGAACATCTGATTTTTGTGTGGATGTGAAGCGTGGACAATGAGCAGACAGACTGAAAAATATCTGATGGTTGTGCACATGTGGTTTCTGAGGAGAATGCAAAGAATACCATGGACAGACAGAAAAACCCATGACCAAGCCCTACAAGAAACATGAAAATCTTCAACGTATTATATAAATTAGGCGTAGACAGTCCAAATTTCTTGGTCACGTTACGAGAAGAAATACATTGGAAAACTTGATGACAAGTGGCAAGATCGAGGGGCAGAGAACAGGGGGAAGGAAGATAAGTAAATATCTGGATGGCTTGACCACGTGGTCGAGACAAGAATACTGAGCTGATCCACACGACTCTGGTTATAGAGTGAGATGGCGAACCATGACCGCCCACGCTTACCGGCATGACACAGGATGATGATGATGATGATTGCATCTTCTGCACATTAAAAGTCAGCTTATTAATATTATCTTGAAGTCTGCCTTCGTCGCTGTAAAATAGACACTGATCGTCTGCAATAAAAGGTCATTTAGTGAATGACGAGAGTTGGGATTGAACCCTTGTGTGGCCTCGTTCTTACTATTGTTGAGAATAATGTGCCACCGATTACCAATGAGCACTATTTTGTTGCCATTGACTAAACTTTTGTTGTGTATTTCCACCCGTGCAACATACGATGATAGGTTCAATTTGAGGTGCTGCACAACGCCATCCACTACCTGGTTGGAGGCCATCAGAAATACTCGCTGTCCTCACTGGAGTACTCTGCCTATGATCCCATCTTCTTCATCCATCACTCCTTCTCTGACAAGCTCTGGGTGGTCTGGCAAGAGCTGCAGCAGCGCCGACACCTGCCCTACCACACGGCCGACTGCGCCGTCAACACCATGAGCCAGCCCATGAAGCCGTTCAGCTTCGAGACTTTCAACACCAACAAGTTCACCAGGTCTGTGCGCATCATGTGACTTCCTGTGTGATATGTGCAACTCTTGTTTGAGCTCGTGTATCGTTGTGTGTTCAGTTTGAGTTCGTGTATCGTTGTATGTTCAGTTTGAGTTCGTGTATTGTTGTATGTTCAGTTTGAGTTTGTGTATTATTGTATGTTCAGTTTGAGTTTGTGTATTGTTGTATGTTCAGTTTGAGTTCGTGTATCGTTGTATGTGTAGTTTGAGTTTGTGTATTGTTGTATGTTCAGTTTGAGTTCGTGTATCGTTGTATGTGTAGTTTGAGTTTGTGTATCGTTGTATGTTCAGTTTGAGTTCGTGTATTGTTGTATGTTCAGTTTGAGTTCGTGTATCGTTGTATGTTCAGTTTGAGTTCGTGTATAGTTGTATGTTCAGTTTGAGTTTGTGTATTGTTGTATGTGTAGTTTGAGTTTGTGTATTATTGTATGTTCAGTTTGAGTTCGTGTATCGTTGTATGTTCAGTTTGAGTTCGTGTATTGTTGTATGTTCAGTTTGAGTTCGTGTATTGTTGTATATTCAGTTTGAGTTTGTGTATCGTTGTATGTGTAGTTTGAGTTCGTGTATTGTTGTATGCCTATCTGGCATTATGTTATTTCTTATCGGACATATGTACCTCTTGTTTTAGTAAGTTTATTATTGTATCTCTTGTATAAGTCAGTGTATAATTGTATCTCTTGTTTTACTCAGCGTATTATTGTATCTCTTGTTTTAGTCAGTGTATTATAGTATCTCTTGTTTTAGTCAGTGTATTATTGTATCTCTTGTTTTACTGTGTATTATTGTATATCTTGTTTAGTCAGTGTATTATTGTATATCTTGTTTTACTCAGTGTATTATTGTATCTCTTGTTTAGTCAGTGTATTATTGTATCTCTTGTTTTACTCAGTGTATTATAGTATCTCTTGTTTTAGTCAGTGTATTATTGTATATCTTGTTTTACTGTGTATTATTGTATCTCTTGTTTAGTCAGTGTATTATTGTATCTCTTGTTTTAGTCAGTGTATTATTGTATATCTTGTTTTACTGTGTATTATTGTATATCTTGTTTAGTCAGTGTATTATTGTATCTCTTGTTTTAGTCAGTGTATTATAGTATCTCTTGTTTTAGTCAGTGTATTATTGTATATCTTGTTTTACTGTGTATTATTGTATCTCTTGTTTAGTCAGTGTATTATTGTATCTCTTGTTTTACTCAGTGTATTATTGTATCTCTTGTTTTAGTCAGTGTATTATTGTATCTCTTGTTTTAGTCAGTTTATTATTGTATCTCTTGTTATGGTCAGTGTATTATAGTATCTCTTGTTTTAGTCAGTGTATTATTGTATATCTTGTTTTACTCAGTGTATTATTGTATCTCTTGTTTTACTCAGTGTATTATTGTATATCTTGTTTTACTCAGTGTATTATTGTATCTCTTGTTTTACTCAGTGTATTATTGTATATCTTGTTTAGTCAGTGTATTATTGTATCTCTTGTTTTACTCAGTGTATTATTGTATATCTTGTTTTAGTCAGTGTATTATTGTATCTCTTGTTTTAGTCAGTTTATTATTGTATCTCTTGTTTTAGTCAGTGTATTATAGTAACTATTGTTTTAGTCACTGTATTATTGTATCTCTTGTTTTACTCAGTGTATTATTGTATCTCTTGTTTTAGTCAGTGTATTATTGTATATCTTGTTTTAGTCACTGTATTATTGTATCTCTTGTTTTAGTCAGTTTATTATTGTATCTCTTGTTTTAGTCAGTGTATTATAGTAACTATTGTTTTAGTCAGTGTATTATTGTATATCTTGTTTAGTCAGTGTATTATTGTATCTCTTGTTTTAGTCAGTGTATTATAGTAACTATTGTTTTAGTCAGTGTATTATAGTAACTATTGTTTTAGTCACTGTATTATTGTATCTCTTGTTTTACTCAGTGTATTATTGTATCTCTTGTTTTAGTCAGTGTATTATTGTATATCTTGTTTTAGTCACTGTATTATTGTATCTCTTGTTTTAGTCAGTTTATTATTGTATCTCTTGTTTTAGTCAGTGTATTATAGTAACTATTGTTTTAGTCAGTGTATTATTGTATATCTTGTTTAGTCAGTTTATTATTGTATCTCTTGTTTTAGTCACTGTATTATTGTATCTCTTGTTTTAGTCAGTTTATTATTGTATCTCTTGTTTTAGTCAGTTTATTATTGTATCTCTTGTTTTAGTCAGTGTATTATAGTAACTATTGTTTTAGTCAGTGTATTATAGTAACTATTGTTTTAGTCACTGTATTATTGTATCTCTTGTTTTAGTCAGTTTATTATTGTATCTCTTGTTTAGTCAGTTTATTATTGTATCTCTTGTTTTAGTCAGTTTATTATTGTATCTCTTGTTTTAGTCAGTGTATTATAGTAACTATTGTTTTAGTCAGTGTATTATTGTATATCTTGTTTAGTCAGTTTATTATTGTATCTCTTGTTTTAGTCACTGTATTATTGTATCTCTTGTTTTACTCAGTGTATTATTGTATCTCTTGTTTTAGTCAGTGTATTATTGTATATCTTGTTTTAGTCACTGTATTATTGTATCTCTTGTTTTAGTCAGTTTATTATTGTATCTCTTGTTTTAGTCAGTGTATTATAGTAACTATTGTTTTAGTCAGTGTATTATTGTATATCTTGTTTAGTCAGTGTATTATTGTATCTCTTGTTTTAGTCACTGTATTATTGTATCTCTTGTTTTAGTCAGTTTATTATTGTATCTCTTGTTTTAGTCAGTGTATTATAGTAACTATTGTTTTAGTCACTGTATTATTGTATCTCTTGTTTTACTCAGTGTATTATTGTATCTCTTGTTTTAGTCAGTGTATTATTGTATATCTTGTTTTAGTCACTGTATTATTGTATCTCTTGTTTTAGTCAGTTTATTATTGTATCTCTTGTTTTAGTCAGTGTATTATAGTAACTATTGTTTTAGTCAGTGTATTATTGTATATCTTGTTTAGTCAGTGTATTATTGTATCTCTTGTTTTAGTCAGTGTATTATAGTAACTATTGTTTTAGTCAGTGTATTATAGTAACTATTGTTTTAGTCACTGTATTATTGTATCTCTTGTTTTACTCAGTGTATTATTGTATCTCTTGTTTTAGTCAGTGTATTATTGTATCTCTTGTTTTAGTCAGTGTATTATTGTATCTCTTGTTTTAGTCACTGTATTATTGTATCTCTTGTTTTACTCAGTGTATTATTGTATCTCTTGTTTTAGTCAGTGTATTATTGTATATCTTGTTATAGTCAGTTTATTATTGTATCTCTTGTTTTAGTCAGTGTATTATAGTAACTATTGTTTTAGTCAGTGTATTATTGTATCTCTTGTTTTAGTCACTGTATTATTGTATCTCTTGTTTTACTCAGTGTATTATTGTATCTCTTGTTTTAGTCAGTGTATTATTGTATATCTTGTTATAGTCAGTTTATTATTGTATCTCTTGTTTTAGTCAGTGTATTATTGTATCTCTTGTTTTAGTCAGTGTATTATTGTATCTCTTGTTTTACTCAGTGTATTATTGTATATCTTGTTTTAGTCAGTGTATTATTGTATCTTTTGGTTTACTCAGTGTATTATTGTATCTCTTGTTTTAGTCACTGTATTATTGTATCTCTTGTTTTAGTCAGTGTATTATTGTATATCTTGTTTAGTCAGTGTATTATTGTATCTCTTGTTTTAGTCAGTGTATTATTGTATCTCTTGTTTTAGTCAGTGTATTATTGTATATCTTGTTTTAGTCAGTGTATTATTGTATCTCTTGTTTTAGTCAGTGTATTATTGTATCTCTTGTTTTACTCAGTGTATTATTGTATATCTTGTTTTAGTCAGTGTATTATTGTATCTTTGGTTTACTCAGTGTATTATTGTATCTCTTGTTTTAGTCACTGTATTATTGTATCTCTTGTTTTAGTCAGTGTATTATTGTATATCTTGTTTAGTCAGTGTATTATTGTATCTCTTGTTTTAGTCAGTGTATTATTGTATCTCTTGTTTTAGTCAGTGTATTATTGTATATCTTGTTTTAGTCAGTGTATTATTGTATCTCTTGTTTTAGTCAGTGTATTATTGTATCTCTTGTTTTAGTCAGTGTATTATTGTATATCTTGTTTTAGTCACTGTATTATTGTATCTCTTGTTTTAGTCAGTGTATTATTGTATATCTTGTTTTAGTCAGTGTATTATTGTATCTCTTGTTTTAGTCAGTGTATTATTGTATCTCTTGTTTTACTCAGTGTATTATTGTATATCTTGTTTTAGTCAGTGTATTATTGTATCTTTTGGTTTACTCAGTGTATTATTGTATCTCTTGTTTTAGTCACTGTATTATTGTATCTCTTGTTTTAGTCAGTGTATTATTGTATATCTTGTTTAGTCAGTGTATTATTGTATATCTTGTTTTAGTCAGTGTATTATTGTATCTCTTTGTTTTAGTCAGTGTATTATTGTATATCTTGTTTTAGTCAGTGTATTATTGTATCTCTTGTTTTAGTCAGTGTATTATTGTATCTCTTGTTTTAGTCAGTGTATTATTGTATCTCTTGTTTTAGTCAGTGTATTATTGTATATCTTGTTTTAGTCAGTGTATTATTGTATCTCTTGTTTTAGTCAGTGTATTATTGTATCTCTTGTTTTAGTCAGTGTATTATTGTATCTCTTGTTTTAGTCAGTGTGTTATTGTATCAGTCAGTGCATTATGGTATGTCTTGTTTCAGTTCCTCCGTGTATTATTGTATGTTCGTGTTTGCATCGATTTATTTCCCGCTGAACATAGTTTTCTTCCCATAGTTGGTCAGTATATTGATGTATGTGTTCTAACCATGGATAATTTAATATGAACAAGTGTTTTCTTCCCGTAATTGGTCAGTACATTGCTGTATGTGTGTTGTATTTGGTAATATCCTATGAACCAGTACTTTTCTCCCGTAATTGGTCAGTACAATGCTGTATGTGTGCTTGTGTTGGGTAATGTCCTATGAACCAGTGCTTTCCTCCCGTAATTGGTCAGTAAAGATTTGCTTTTTTTCACGTTCTACTCATTTTCTCCCCTGATTTATGTGACCACGCGCTTGTCATCCAATCTCTGGGTCTCCCATGACGTCTTGGTTGCTAGCCATTTTGATTAACCTATTTGATCCCCAACCTGCACCTTGCACTTTACTTTGACCGTCTCTCACGCATTGTCACAGTTGATATCATCACACTGATTTCCTTCTCCTTGGATGACATTTGTGCTGTCTTTATTGCTGCTGTGATGTATCTACTTTCTCCTAACAGATAAAGATAACGCGTGCATGTGTAATGAAGTAAAAATGTGCCAACATACTCTGCAAGCACTGTGAAACTAGAGTGACACCATAACAGAGTAAAGGCACTGATCACATCAACAATTTATAGGTTGAGTCTGGTGCTGCATGGCAAGTTTGTACAGTTGTAACAAAGAAAGACCTGCATCCGTGATGTTGATTAGATAATTGATGATGGTCATCTCTGGTTGTCCCCAGAGATCATGCTGTCCCCAACACCGTCTTTGACCACGAGCATTTGGGATACACATACGACAACCTGAAAGTGGGCGGCTACAACCTGGATCAGTTGGAGGAACTCATCCATGACAACCAGCTGCACGCCAGGGTCTTCGCGGGATTTCTGCTTCACGGCATCAAGACTTCAGGCAGTGTCAAGATCAAGCTGTGCCAGGTCAGTGGTGTAGAGACTTCCGTGTGCGTTACATCTCACTTACATGCCTCTAGTGTGTGCTGAGGTGCAGACTTCAGTGTGTGTTACATCTCATCTATATGTCAGTGGTGTGTACTGAGGTACAGACTTCAGTATGTGTTACATTTCATCTATTAGGGGCATTCATTTGAAACCCGTACCACTGGCTTTATTACAAAAGCATGAAATAAATATTAGCAGGTGTGGTAGAATTAAACAAAGCATTCATTTTGAATGAATTATGCACCATGGGTAGGTCAGAAGAAGTCGCCGTAGGCATTGAGGCAAGCATCCCATTGCTTAGGTAGGCGGCGAATGCCGTCCGCAAAAAAAGGATTGTGGTTGCTCATTGAACCAAGTGTTTACCGCGTTTATTACCATTGAGAGCTTTTTTTTAGAGGTCCGAACAAATGAAAATCACATGGTGATGAATCAGGACTATAGGCTGGATGTTATGGAATTTTCCACTTCTTCCTTGCTAATGCTTCCTGCACAATCATTGCGACATGTGGACGAGCATTATTGTGCAACAAAATCACACAGCGAGAAAGCATGCCGGGTCGTTTATTCTTGATGGCTTTTTGCAGCTTGTCTAGTGTTTGCAAGTAGTAGGTAGAGTTGATGTTGACACCAGGTTCTTTAAAGTTGGCCAACAATAGCCCTTCATGGTCAAAACATGCGCTCAGCATAATCTTACCAGTGGAAACCTGTAACTTGAATTTTTTTGGCTTTTGGTGATCCAGCATGCTTCCATTGCATGCTCTCACGTTTGCTGCTCGGCTCAAAGTGGTGACACCATGATTCATCGCCTGCCGCTATGCGGAAGACACATTCATCACCCTCCACTCTGTGACGCAGCAAGTGGTTAAAACATCATCCTATGCGTTCCTCTTTGTGATGGTCGGTCAACATCCGTGGTATCCACTGTGAGCACACTTTTCGATATTGCAATTTCTTACGAAAGACCTTTTGAACTGTCCCAATTGACACATCAAATTCTTTCGCTAGTGAACGTATGCTTCGACAACGGTTCATCTGTACTGTTGCATCAGTTTGGGCGATGGTTTTTCCTGTTGCAACATTATGCCGTCGAAGATCTGTCGTGAACTGATGTCCTTTCCGAAACATTCGTGCCTAATCTGTCACTGTTGTCTTCGACACACATTTGTTACCGTACGCTGCCTGCATTCTGCGATGATTTTCCACGGGTCGACATCCTTCAAATGAAAGAAACTGAATCACCGCTCTTTGAGCTTCTTTGGATTTTGGATCAACCCGGCCATTTTCTCAACGGTCAGAAACAGAACCTATACATCATGAGACAATAAGCACTTGCTCTTTTATTCATTGGTCAGTACTTATCACATGACTGTGACATGATCAAGTTCAGCGTACCCAATTATGCACGGTGCGCCACGAACGGATTTCAAATGAACGCCCCTTATATATGTCAGTGATGTCTACTGAGGTAAATACTTCAGTGTGTGTTACATGTCATGTATATGTCAGTGGTGTGTACTGAGGTACACACTTCAGTGTGTGATACATCTCATATATATGTCAGTGGTGTGTACTGAGATACACACTTCAGTGTGTGATACATCTCATATATATGTCAGTGGTGTGTACTGAGGTACACACTTCAGTGTGTGATACATCTCATATATATGTCAGTGGTGTGTATGAGGTACACACTTCAGTGTGTTATAGTCGTACCTTTCTGTTATAGTCTTATCTCTCTGTTACATCTGTATCTCTCTGTTATAGTCACACCTCTCTATTAAGTCGTATCTCTGTTATAGGTGTACATATCTGTTATAGTCATAAATCTCTGTTACATGCATACCTCACTGTTATAATCTTACCACACAATTACAGTCAATCCTCTCTTTTATAGTCGTATCTCTCTGTTATAGTCTTACATCTCTGCTATAGTCTCACCTCTCCATTAAAGTCTATCTCTCGGTTATAATCGTACCTCTCTGTTATAGCCGTGCCTCTCTCTTACAGATGTACCTCTCTGTTACTATCGTATCTCTGTTATAGACATATCTCTCTGTTACAGCCGTACTTCTCTGTTATAGCCGAAGCTCTCTGTTATAGTTTCGCCTCTCTGTTATAATCGTATCTCTCTGTTATAGCTGTATATCACTGTTATAATCGTATCTCTCTGTTAAAGACGTGAGTGAGTGGCACATTACAGTCCTGACAGACCAAAGTATGTGAGTTGGAATTTGGCCAAAATTCCATCACAATGCCTGGGCAGAGCTTAAGATAACCAATACGTCTGGAACAAGGTAGGCTGCAGACGCTGACGGCTTAGCGTCAAACCTCCGAGACCTCGCCTCCACGAGCAGGAGACGAGCGATGGCCAGTCCCTAAACCCATGGGATTTGACTTAGAGGCGTTCAACGTACCCCTCTGTTATAGTCATACCACTCTGTTATAAACGTATCTCTCTTTTATAACAGCACCTCTCTGGTTTAGTCGTATCTCTCTGTTATAGCCTACCTCTCTGTTATAGTTGTACCTCTCTTTTATAGTCAAATCTCTCTTTATAACCGTACTTCTCTGTTATAGTCTGTCGCTCTGTTATGGCCGAAGCTCTCAGTTATAGCTGTATCTCTCTGTTATAGTTATATATCTCTGTTACAATCATGCCTCTCTGTTATAGTCATATCTCTCTATTATAGTCTGTCTCTGTTATAGTCGTATCTTTCTGTTATACTCTACCTCTCTGTTATTGTCATAACTTTCTATTATAGTATATCTCTCTGTTATAGTCTATCTCTCTGTTATTGCCGTACCTCTCTGTTTTAGCTGTAGCTCTTTTAGTTTCTGTTGTACTTATGATTTATTTTTGTACTCCTCTCAGTTTATGTTGTACTTGAGGACTATTCTTGTAGTTCTCTCAGTTTCTGTTGTACGCGAGGAATAATGTTTTAGTTCCCTGTTTTTGTTGTATTTGTGGGTTAATTATGTAGCTTTCTCAGTTTTATTTGTATTTGTAGGTTAATGTTATAGCTTTCTCATTTTTTGTCGTGCTTGTGGGTTAATGATATAGCTCTCTCAGGTTTTGTTGTACTTCCCTTTTTTTAATTGAACTTGTGGGTTAATGTTGTAGTTCCCTCGTTTTCTGTTGTACGCGTGGAATATTGTTGTAGTTCCCTGCTTTTGTTGAACTTGTGGGTTTTTGTTGTTCTTGTGGATTAATGTTGTAGTTCCCTCAGTTTGTGTTGTACATATGGGTTATTGTTGTACTTATTGGTTTCTGTTGTACTTGTGGGTTTTTGTTGTACACGTGGGTGATTGTTGCACATGGGTTTTATGTTGAAATTGTGGTTTAATGTAAGTCTACCAGTGTGGCTGTGGTCTGCCTTATTCATGTGTTTGTATGTTTGTGTTTACAGGGTGACAAGTGCACGAGCGCTGGACAGTTCAATCTGCTAGGGGGTCCTCTGGAAAGCCCGTGGGCATATAACCGGCTCTACAAGCGGGATATAACACAATACCTGGCAGCCCTCAACCTTCACCCAGAGGACGTGTTTGACCCGACCCTGCAGGTTCATCTGGAGGTCGAGGTCCGGGATGTCCAAGATCATGAACTGGAAGCCCAGGAAGTTTTACCACAACCCACAATCATCTTTGATCCACCTCATGGTGAGTCATTGTGGTATCATCATCTTTGATCCCCCTCATGGTCAGTGTTATACAATCATCTTTGACCCATCTCATGGTGAGTGTTTTACAATAATCTCTGATCCCCCACACAAAGTGACCTAATGATGGGGTGTCAGATAGGCCACTCACTAAGTGACCTAATGATGGGGTGTCAGATAGGCCACTCACTAAGTGCCCTAATGGTGGGGTATCAGATAGGCCACATATTAAATGCCCTAAATGTGGGGTATCAGACAGATCCCACACTAAGTGCCCTAATGGTGGGGTATCAGACAGATCCCAAACTAAGTGTCCTAATGGTGGGGTATCAGACAGATCCCACACTATGTGCCCTAATGGTGGAGTATCAGATAGGTCACACACTAAGTGCCCTAATGGTGGGGTATCAGATAGGTCATACACTAAGTGTCCTAATGGTGGGGTATCAGACAGATCCCACACTAAGTGCCCTAATGGTGGGGTATCAGACAGATCCCACACTAAGTGTCCTAATGGTGGGGTATCAGACAGATCCCACACTAAGTGCCCTAAATGTGGGGTATCAGATAGGCCACACACTAAGTGCCCTAATGGTGGGGTATCAGACAGATCTCACACTATGTGCCCTAATGGTGGAGTATCAGATAGGTCACACACTAAGTACCCTAATGGTGGGGTATCAGATAGGTCACACATTAAGTGCCCTAATGGTGGGGTAACAGACAGATCCCACACTAAGTGCCCTAATGGTGGGATATCAGATAGGTCACACACTAAGTGCCCTAATGGTAGGGTATCAGACAGATCCCACACTAAGTGCCCTAATGGTGAGGTATCAGATAGGTCACACACTATGTGCCCTAATGGTGGGGTATCAGACAGATCCCACACTAAGTGCCCTAAATGTGGGGTATCAGATAGGTCACACACTAAGTGCCCTAATGGTGGGGTATCAGACAGATCCCACACTAAGTGCCCTAATGGTGGTGTATCAGATAGGTCATACACTATGTGCCCTAATGGTTGGGTATCAGACAGATCCCACACTAAGTGCCCTAACTGTGGGGTATCAGATAGGCCACACACTAAGTGCCCTAATGGTGAGGTATCAGACAGGTCACACACTAAGTGCCCTAAATGTGGGGTATCAGATAGGCCACACACTAAGTGCCCTAATGGTAGGGTTTCAGATAGGTCACACACTAAGTGCCCTAAATGTGGGGTATCAGATAGGCCACACACTAAGTGCCATAATGGTGGGGTATCAGATAGGCCACACACTAAGTGCCCTAAATGTGGGGTATCAGATAGGTCACACACTAAGTGCCCTAAATGTGGGGTATCAGATAGGTCACACACTAAGTGCCCTAGTGATGGGGTATCAAACAGATCCCACACTAAGTGCCCTAATGGTGGTGTATCAGATAGGTCATACACTATGTGCCCTAATGGTGGGGTATCAGACAGATCCCACACTAAGTGCCCTAAATGTGGGGTATCAGATAGGCCACACACTAAGTGCCCTAATGGTGGGGTATCACACAGATCCCACACTAAGTGCCCTAAATGTGGGGTATCAGATAGGCCACACACTAAGTGCCCTAATGGTAGAGTATCAGACAGATCCCACACTAAGTGCCCTAAATGTGGGGTATCAGATAAGCCACACACTAAGTGCCCTAAATGTGGGGTATCAGATAGATCCCACACTAAGTGCCCTAATGGTAGGGTATCAGATAGGTCACACACTAAGTGCCCTAAATGGGGGGTATAAGATAGGTCACACACTAAGTGCCCTAATGGTGGGGTATCAGATAGGTCACACACTAAGTGCCCTAATGGTGGGGTATCAGATAGGTCACACACTAAGTGCCCTAATGGTGGGGTATCAGATAGTCACACATTAAGTGCCCTAAATGTGGGGTATCAGATAGGTCACACACTAAGTGCCCTAAATGTGGGGTATCAGATAGGTCACACACTTAGTGCCCTAAATGTGGGGTATCAGATAGGTCACACACTAAGTGCCCTAATGGTGGGGTATCAGACAGATCCCACACTAAGTGCCCTAATGGTGGTGTATCAGATAGGTCATACACTATGTGCCCTAATGGTGGGGTGTCAGACAGATCCCACACTAAGTGCCCTAAATGTGGGGTATCATATAGGCCACACACTAAGTGCCCTAATGGTGGGGTATCAGATAGGTCACACACTAAGTGCCCTAAATAAGGGGTATCAGATAGGCCACACACTAAGTGCCCTAATAGTAGGGTATCAGATAGGTCACACACTAAGTGCCCTAAATGTGGGGTATCAGATAGACCACACACTAAGTGCCCTAAATGTGGGGTATCAGATAGGTCATACACTAAGTGCCCTAAATGTGGGGTATCAGATAGGTCACACATTAAAGTGCCCTAATGGTGGGGTATCAGATAGGTCACACATTAAGTGCCCTAAATGTGGGGTATCAGATAGGTCCACACACTAAGTGCCCTAATGGTGGGGTATCAGATAGGTCACACACTAAGTGCCTTAAATGGTGGGGTATCAGATAGGTCACACACTAAGTGCCCTAATGTGGGGTATCAGATTAGGTCACACAACTAAGTGCCCTAATGGTGGGGTATCAGATAGGTCACACACTAAGTGCCCTAATGGTGGGGTATCAGATAGGTCACACACTAAGTGCCCTAATGTGGGGTATCAGATAGGTCACACACTAAGTGCCCTAAATGTGGGTATCAGATAGGTCACACACTAAGTGCCCTAAATGTGGGGTATCAGATAGGCCACACACTAAGTGCCCTAAATGTGGGGTATCAGATAGGTCACACACTAAGTGCCCTAATGGTAGGGTATCAGATAGGTCACACACTAAGTGCCCTAAATGTGGGGTATCAGATAGGCCACACACTAAGTGCCCTAAATGTGGGGTATCAGATAGGTCACACACTAAGTGCCCTAAATGTGGGGTATCAGATAGGTCACACATTAAGTGCCCTAATGGTGGGGTATCAGATAGGTCACACATTAGGTTCCCTAAATGTGGGGTATCAGATAGGTCACACACTAAGTGCCCTAAATGTGGGGTATCAGATAGGTCACACACTAAGTGCCCTAAATGTGGGGTATCAGATAGGTCACACACTAAGTGCCCTAATGGTGGGGTATCAGATAGGTCACACACTAAGTGCCCTAATGGTGGGGTATCAGATAGGTCACACACTAAGTGCCCTAAATGTGGGGTATCAGATAGGTCACACACTAAGTGCCCTAAATATGGGGTATCAGATAGGCCACACACTAAGTGCCCTAATGGTGGGGTATCAGATAGGTCACACACTAAGTGCCCTAATGGTGGGGTATCAGATAGGTCACACACTAAGTGCCCTAATGGTGGGGTATCAGATAGGTCACACATTAAGTGCCCTTAATGTGGGGTATCAGATAGGTCACACACTAAGTGCCCTAATGGTGGGGTATCAGATAGGTCAAACACTAAGTGCCCTAAATGTGGGGTATCAGATATGTCACACACTAAGTGCCCTAAACGTGGGGTATCAGATAGGTCACACATTAAGTGCCCTAATGGTGGGGTATCAGATAGGTCACACACTAAGTGCCCTAAATGTGGGGTATCAGATAGGTCACACACTAAGTGCCCTAAATGTGGGGTATCAGATAGGTCACACACTAAGTGCCCTAAATGTGGGGTATCAGATAGGTCACACATTAAGTGCCCTAATGGTGGGGTATCAGATAGGTCACACACTAAGTGCCCTAAATGTGGGGTATCAGATAGGTCACACACTAAGTGCCCTAAATGTGGGGTATCAGATAGGCCACACACTAAGTGCCCTAATGGTGGGGTATCAGATAGGTCACACACTAAGTGCCCTAATGGTGGTGTATCAGATAGGTCATACACTATGTGCCCTAATGGTGGGGTATCAGACAGATCCCACACTAATTGCCCTAAATGTGGGGTATCAGATAGGCCACACACTAAGTGCCCTAATGGTAGGGTATCAGACAGATCCCACACAAAGTGCCCTAAATGTGGGGTATCAGATAGGCCACACACTAAGTGCCCTAAATGTGGGGTATCAGATAGGCCACACACTAAGTGCCCTAATGGTAGGGTATCAGATAGGTCACACACTAAGTGCCCTAAATGTGGGGTATCAGATAGGCCACACACTAAGTGCTCTAAATGTGGGGTATCAGATAGGTCACACACTAAGTGTCCTAAATGTGGGGTATCAGATAGGTCACACACTAAGTGCCCTAATTGTGGGGTATCAGATAGGTCACACACTAAGTGCCCTAATGGTGGGGTATCAGATAGGTCACACATTAAGTGCCCTAAATGTGGGGTATCAGATAGGTCACACACTAAGTGCCCTAAATGTGGGGTATCAGATAGGTCACACACTAAGTGCCCTAAATGTGGGGTATCTGATAGGTCACACACTAAGTGCCCTAAATGTGGGGTATCAGATAGGTCACACACTAAGTGCCCTAAATGTGGGGTATCAGATAGGCCACACACTAAGTGCCCTAATGGTAGGGTATCAGATAGGTCACACACTAAGTGCCCTAAATGTGGGGTATCAGATAGGCCACACACTAAGTGCCATAATGGTGGGGTATCAGTTAGGCCACACACTAAGTGCCCTAAATGTGGGGTATCAGATAGGTCACACATTAAGTGCCCTAAATGTGGGGTATCAGATACGTCACACACTAAGTGCCCTAATGGTGGTGTATCAGATAGGTCATACACTATGTGCCCTAATGGTGGGGTATCAGACAGATCCCACACTAGGTGCCCTAAATGTGGGGTATCAGATAGGCCACACACTAAGTGCCCTAATGGTGGGGTATCAGATAGGTCACACACTAAGTGCCCTAAATGTGGGGTATCAGATAGGCCACACACTAAGTGCCCTAATGGTAGGGTATCAGATAGGTCACACACTAAGTGCCCTAAATGTGGGGTATCAGATAGGCCACACACTAAGTGCCCTAAATGTAGGGGTATCAGATAGGTCATACACTAAGTGCCCTAAATGTGGGGTATCAGATAGGTCACACACTAAGTGCCCTAATGGTGGGGTATCAGATAGGCCACACACTAAGTGCCCTAAATGTGGGGTATCAGATAGGTCACACATTAAGTGCCCTAAATGTGGGGTATCAGATACGTCACACACTAAGTGCCCTAATGGTGGGGTATCAGATAGGATCCCACACTAAGTGCCCTAAATGGTGGGGTATCAGATAGGTCACACACTAAGTGCCCTAAATGTGGGGTATCAGATAGGTCACACACTAAGTGCCCTAATGGTGGGGTATCAGATAGGTCACACACTAAGTGCCCTAAATGTGGGGTATCAGATAGGTCACACACTAAGTGCCCTAAATGTGGGGTATCAGATAGGTCACACACTAAGTGCCCTAAATGTGGGGTATCAGATAGGTCACACATTAAGTGCCCTAATGGTGGGGTATCAGATAGGTCACACACTAAGTGCCCTAAATGTGGGGTATCAGATAGGTCACACACTAAGTGCCCTAAATGTGGGGTATCAGATAGGTCACACACTAAGTGCCCTAATGGTGGGGTATCAGATAGGTCACACACTAAGTGCCCTAATGGTGGGGTATCAGATAGGTCACACACTAAGTGCCCTAATGGTGGGGTATCAGATAGGTCACACACTAAGTGCCCTAAATGTGGGGTATCAGATAGGTCACACACTAAGTGCCCTAATGTGGGGTATCAGATAGGTCACACACTAAGTGCCCTAATGGTGAGGTATCAGATAGGTCACACACTAAGTGCCCTAAATGTGGTTTATCAGATAGGTCAACACTAAGTGCCCTAATGGTGGGGTATCAGATAGGTCACACATTAAGTGCCCTAATGTGGGGTATCAGATAGGTCACACACTAAGTGCCCTAATGGTGGGGTATCAGATAGGTCACACATTAAGTGCCCTAATGGTGGGGTATCAGATAGGTCACACACTAAGTGCCCTAAATGTGCGGTATCAGATAGGTCACACACTAAGTGCCCTAATGGTGGGGTATCAGACAGATCCCACACTAAGTGCCCTAAATGTGGGGTATCAGATAGGTCATACATTAAGTGCGCTAAATGTGCGGGTATCAGATAGGTCACACACTAAGTGCCCTAAATGTGCGGTATCAGATAGATCACACACTAATGTGCCCTAATGGTGGGGTATCAGATAGGTCACACACTATGTGCCCTAATGGTGGGGTATCAGATAGGTCACACACTAAGTGCCCTAATGGTGGGGTATCAGATAGGTCACACACTAAGTGCCCTAATGGTGGGGTATCAGATAGGTCACGCATTAAGTGCCCTAAATGTGGGGTATCAGATAGGTCACACACTAAGTGCCCTAAATGTGGAGTATCAGATAGGTCACACACTAAGTGCCCTAATGGTGAGGTATCAGATAGGTCACACACTAAGTGCCCTAAATGTGGTTTATCAGATAGGTCATACACTAAGTGCCTTAATGGTGGGGTATCAGATAGGTCACACATTAAGTGCCCTAAATGTGGGGTATCAGATAGGTCACACACTAAGTGCCCTAATGGTGGGGTATCAGATAGGTCACACATTAAGTGTCCTAATGGTGGGGTATCAGATAGGTCACACACTAAGTGCCCTAAATGTGCGGTATCAGATAGGTCACACACTAAGTGCCCTAATGGTGGGGTATCAGACAGATCCCACACTAAGTGCCCTAAATGTGGGGTATCAGATAGGTCATACATTAAGTGCGCTAAATGTGCGGTATCAGATAGGTCACACACTAAGTGCCCTAAATGTGCGGTATCAGATAGATCACACACTATGTGCCCTAATGGTGGGGTATCAGATAGGTTACATACTATGTGCCCTAATGGTGGGGTATTATACAGATCCCACACTAAGTGCCCTAAATGTGGGGTATCAGATAGGTCACACATTTAGTGCCCTAATGGTGGGGTATCAGACAGATCCCACACTAAGTACCCTAAATGTGGGGTATCAGATAGGTCACACATTAAGTGCCCTAATGGTGGGGTATCAGATAGATCCCACACTAAGTGCCCTAATGGTCTGGTATCAGATAGGTCACACACTAAGTGCCCTAAATGTGGAGTATCAGATAGGTCACACATTAAGTGCCCTAAATGTGGGGTATCAGATAGATCCCACACTAAGTGCCCTAATGGTGGGGTATCAGATAGGTCACACACTAAGTACCCTAAATGTGGGGTATCAGATAGGCCACACACTAAGTGCCCTAATGGTGGGGTATCAGATAGGTCACACACTAAGTGCCCTAAATGTGGGGTATCAGATAGGCCACACACTAAGTGCCCTAATGGTGGGGTATCAGATAGATCCCAAACTAAGTGCCCTAATGGTGGGGTATCAGATAGGCCACACATTAAGTGTGAAACAGTATACTTAAATATAGTATATTTGAAGATTGAGCACAATCCACAACTGGCAACGCTGATCGTATTCTGGTACGAACCTAAGGCCTTGTCCACGTCAATTTGGAATTGACGTGGACAAGGCCTTAGATTGTACCTGAATACGATCAGCGTTGCCAGTTGTGTGTTGTGCTCAATCTTTAAATCTCAAATCCCGAAACAACCAAATAAATCTAGCATATTTGTTATTTTAAATAATTGTTTTCTGGGAAACATGTGTACGGGTGGAACACGGGTTTTGTCGAGTTTACATGGCTTCAAATGTCACACACTGAGTTTATACAGACGTGGTTGCGGCCTTGTGGGAGCACGTGTACTGTACACCTCGGAGGAGCAGATGGATCACCATGGTCTGGTAAGAATGAGACAGCGAGGTGTGACGAGGGGATCTGGCCGATGCTCGACGCTCAGAGGAAAGGCGAGACGGACATATAATCAGATTGCTACTGGAACTATTAGTGTTGGAACTCTTCACTGGCTGCTGAGGATAGGGACGGAGCGCTTATGGGAATGTCCCGAATGCTGTGATGTCGGTTCCTAAATCAATCAATCAATCAATCACACTGAGTTTATGTGTGATACATTACTGCTATATGTCATTCATCACTGCTATATGCGATACATCACTGCTATATGTGATACATCACTGGTATATGTGATACATCACTGGTATATGTGATACAATACTGGTATATTAGATAATCACAGTCATATGCGAGATATCGTTGTAATATGTTGAATAATGCTGTTTTATGTGATTTTTTTTTAATGTTGCATATCTCTTACAGGACGTTGCAGTCAACAACAGAAGTTTTCAGGTGCTGTTGATGTACTAGGCAAGATTACGCTCAGTAGTTTGCCATTGCTTTCTGAGCGATCGGCTCATATACCCCCGTAAGTTACCAGAGCGGCGCGAACCGCTGCCGATTATCGCGCAGCTGCGTTACTCACGAGAATATACGGAATTACGGAGAAAGATGTTAACTCCTAAGCCAGGGAGACCGGCTTTATGTGATACATCACTCTTATATGTAACCTACTAAATTCCCGTTGAATGAATCCCTGAAAAACGAGAAGTAGGTTGAGAGCTTTACCAAAGCACAACTACAAAAAACAATGAACATTGCGGCCAAAGCCTTCGTCAGCACAGAACAAACAAACAAAAATCGATTAAACTAATACACGATCAACACTACATGAATGTCTAAATATCAACTCATCTGTGTCCAAGCTTGAGACGGCTATCGATGGCTGGAATGGAACGGATGTTGTGTTAAAGGGGTCAACTGCCTAAAGGTCAGTACAGCCAGAAACTCGGTGATTGGTTAATTCAACCGGTGAGGGAACCCGCGTTAGGGGGATCGGGGTGCGCCCAGGAGAGCGAATGGAAAAATATGGATGTGTCACTCTGAGGCGATGTAACGGATGCAGTACGCAATTCCGCCAAGTTCGAAACGCTGCTGTGGGCAAAATGGATGCAGGCCAGCAAGCGTTTGCTATCAAAAGGTAGCACAAGTGACAGTAGTTCAGAACGCAATGAGAAACGACCCCATGCAAACCAACCAAGAAGTCACAGAAAGCAGAGATAATGCTGGTGGTGACTCCTACGTCCTGCGAAGGACTTACAACTGGCTATGAAGTTGACTATAAGATAGCGGAGATGGAAGGGGGGGGGGGGGGGGTTGTGGATAAGGGGCGTAGGGGATTTAAATAAAACTGTGTTGGACATTGAGGCCGTGAGGGGAAAGTGAACCCAATTGGAAGATAAGACGGTTTTCCAATGTTTTACGATCGCGTTCGTGAGATGTGCACGATTTTATCGCGGTAACACGTATGTCGGCAAAATTCTAATGTCTAAATTCCCGTTGGAACTACGGTGATAAATTATCATCATCAAGCGCCGTGCCAGATTGTGTAGGCGTTGATGTCTTTTCACTCATTCCTAGTGTGTTATAGATAAAGTCTAGTGATGATACTCTCCCAAACCACCGTCTTAGACCACCCAGCACCATTGCGCTCCGCCTACCCCATCTATCCCCAATACTTCCGCACTGCGCGATATTTTCCATCGTCTGGCTTCTCATTATGTGACTAATGTCTCTTTCTTATTGTTGCATGTATATTTTTATTTCCGTTAGATTCTTCCAGGCATTCGCTGCTAGTGACCGTAGCAGTAGATGAAAGCTGCTGACCTGCCATTCCCTTAGACCTTAATAATAGATCATATTTATGCGGTTAATATTTTCCAGAAGGTGCCGAGGATGTGTCGTCCACGTCAATTGCTGGAATCGGTGTCCGCAAAGATGTGTCCACCCTGTCCACTTCTGAGATCGAAAATATTCGTAGTGCTCTTCGCCAGGTCAAGGAAGATGCCGGACCAAATGGCTTCCAGGTATGACCCAGTCACTGTATAGTCTCACATATGTTATTGCTGACACAGTATCTGTAACTATATACTGTCAGATCTTATATTGCTGACACAGTTATTGTGTACTGTCAGATCTTATAATGCTGACACAGTTATTGTGTACTGTCAGATCTTATATTGCTGACATAGTTATTGTGTACTGTCAGATCTTATATTGCTGACATAGTTATTGTGTACTGTCAGATCTTATATTGCTGACATAGTTATTGTGTACTGTCAGATCTTATATTGCTGACATAGTTATTGTGTACTGTCAGATCTTATATTGCTGACACGGTTACTGTATACTGTCATACCTATTATTGCTGAAACAGTTTCTGTATACTGTCATATCAATTATTGCTGGCACAGTTACTGTATACTGTCATACCTATTATTGCTGACACACTTACTGTATACTATCATATTTAGTATTGCTGACACAGTTACCGTATACTAATATACCTATTATTGCTGAAACAGTAACTGCATACTATCAGATCTATTGTTGTTGACACACTTACTGTGTACTAACATATCAATTAATCCTGACACAGTTACTGTACACTATGACATCTATTAATTTCTGACGCAGTTACTGTATACTATCAAAAAGGTTAGACTGGTGAAGAGAAACTTTTAGACAAGATGTAGTCTGAAGAACATAATTTATTGAAGACACTGTTGGCTAGTGACCATCAACTGCTGGATAACGTTTAGGCTAGTAAACATCAAATACTGGAGGAAGTTTAGGGTAGTAAACATCAACTATTGGACAATGTTTAGGCTAGTAAACATCAACTATTGGACAAAGTTTAGGCTAGTGAACATCAAATATTGGAGAAAGTGTAGGCTAGTGAACATCAACTATTGTAGATAGTATAGGATAGTGATCATAAACTATTGGAGAGAATATTGGCTAATGAACTTCAACTATTGGAGAATGTGTAGCCTAGTGAATATCAACTATTTGACAAAGTTTAGAGTAGTGTTCATCAACAATTGGAGACAGTATAGGCTAGTGAACATCAACTATTGGAGAAAGAATAGCCTTGTGAACATCAACTATTGCAGAAAGAGTAGGCTAGTGAACATCAACTATTGTAGAAAATTTAGGATATTGAACATCAATTATTGGAGAAATTATACTCTAGTGAACATCACCTATTGGAGAAAGTGTAGGCTAGGGAACATAAACTATTGGAGAACGTGTAGGCTAGTGAACATCAACTATTGGAGAAAGTATTCTACATTGTGTTTTCTTCAGAACATTGCAAGTTTCCATGGCAGCCCACCACACTGTGAACATGATCATCACCCAGTGGCGTGTTGTGTTCACGGAAGCCCCAACTTCCCGCAGTGGCACAGACTCTACGTCAAACAATGGGAAGACGCCTTGACCGCCCATGTAAGCTCTAATGTTTATTTGTTATATACTCTACATCAGACAATGGGAAGACGCCTTGACCGCCCATGTAAGCTCTAATGTTTATTTGTTATATACCCTACGTCAGACAATGAGAAGACGCCTTGAACGCCCATGTAAGCTCTAATGTTTATGTGTTATATACTCTACGTCAGACAATGGGAAGACGCCTTGAACGCCCATGTAAGCTCTAATGTTGATTTGTTATATACTCTACGGCAGACAATGGGAAGATGCCTTGGCCGCCCACGTAAGCTCTAGTGTGTGTGTGTTATATACTCTGCGTCAAACAATGGGAAGACGCCATGGCCGCCCATGTAAGTTCTAGTGTGTGTTTGTTATATCAATCAATCAATCAATCATGTGCCATGCCGGAAAGCGTGGGCGGTCATGACTCGCCATTTCACTCGATCACCAGTGTCGTGGATCAGCTCAGTGTTCCTGTCTCGTCCATGCCATGTGGCCAAGCCATCCAGGTACTTTCCTCTCGGTCTTCCTCTTGGTCTGTTCCCCTCGATCTTGCCAGTTGTCACTAAGTTCTCCAACCCATTTCTTCTCATAACATGTCCAAAAAATTTCGACTGTCTACGTCTAATTTCTCTAATCAGTTTACGATGTTCATTTGTCTCCTGTAGTACTTGGTCATTGGTTTTTCTGTCTGTCCATGGTATTCTTTACATTTTCCTCAGAAACCACATTTCTGCAGCCATCAGATGCTTTTCAGCTTGACTGCTCATTGTCCAAGTTTCACATCCATACAAAAGAACAGGCTCTATGTATCCCCTCAACACTCTTTTTCTCGTTTCAATTGACATCTTTTTATTGGTCAGAATGTTTTTCATCTTGCCAAAGGCTACTTTCGCCATGGCGATTCTTGTTCTAATCTCTTCTAGGCATCTCCCATCAGATGTTATAACTGTACCAAGATAATTGTACCGATTCACTTGTTGAAGAATATAGTTTGTTATATACTCTACGTCAAACAATGGGATGACGCCATGGCCGCCCATGTAAGTTCTAGTGTTTGTGTGTTATATACTCTACGTCAAACAATGGGATGACGCCTTGACCGCCCATGTAAGCTCTAGTGTTTGTTATATACTCTAAGTCAAACAATGGAAAGAAGCCTTGACCTCCATGTAAGCTCTAGTGTTTGTGTGTTACATACTCTACATCAAACAATGGGAAGAAGCCTTGACCGCCCATATATGCTCGAG
The DNA here is from genome assembly GCA_014155875.1 of Cepaea nemoralis. Lineage (NCBI taxonomy): Eukaryota > Metazoa > Mollusca > Gastropoda > Stylommatophora > Helicidae > Cepaea > Cepaea nemoralis. The sequence continues at coordinate 756,076 of JACEFZ010027352.1, read as the reverse complement.
TGTTTGTTTGTTATATACTCTACGTCAAACAATGGCAAGACGCCATGACCGCCCATGTAATCTCTGATCGCCAAGTAAGCTCTAGTGTTTGTATTTTACTCTACGTCAAACAATGGGAAGATGCCTTGACCGCCCATTTATGCACTAGTTTCTATGTTGTCTTCATCTAGAGAGCCAACATATTTCAAGTGTATCTAGTTTCTATGTTGTATTCGTGTAGAGAGCTATGGTACGACAAGTGTATCTAGTTTCTATGTTGCCTTCAAGTAGCGAGCCAAGATATGGCAAGTGTATATTTCTATGTTGTCTTCATGTAGCGAGATAAGATATGGCAAGTGTATCTAGTTTCTATGTTGTCTTCATGTGGAGCGCCTAGATATGGCAAGTGTATCTAGTTTCTATGTTGTCTTCCATCTAGAGAGCCAAGATATGTCAAGTGTATCTAGTTTCTATGTTGTCTTCCATCTAGAGAGCTAAGATATGGCTAATGTAGCTAGTTTCTATGCTGTCTTCATGTAGCGAGCCATGATATGAGAAGTTTATATAATTTCTATGTTGTCTTCATGTAGAGGGCCATGATATGAGAAGTGTATCTAGTTTGTATGTTTTCTTCATGTGAAGAGCCATGATATGACATGTGTATTTAGTTTCTATGTTGTGCCCATGAAGAGAGCCATGATATGACCAGTGTATCTAGTTTCTATGTTGTCTTCGTGTAGAGAGCCATGGTACGACAAGTGTATCTAGTTTCTATGGTATCTTCATCTAAGATGCCGATTGTATCTAGTTTTCTGCTGCCTCTGTCTAGGGCGCCAAGATTGGCATTCCCTACTGGGACTGGACCTATGCCTTCAAGAAGCTGCCAACGCTGGTGACAACAGAAGACAACAACCCCTTCCACCACGGCATCACCCACGACGGGCATATCACCAGCAGGGCTCCTCGAAGTCTGCTCTTCAATGACCCGGAGTACGGAGATCAATCCTTCTTCTACAGACAGGTGCTCCTGGCCTTTGAGCAGACAGACTACTGCGACTTTGAGGTATGTGCCCATTTGCTTGCCTTTTGCCATTACTTCACTTCTTCGTAAGTAATCTTTTTGAAATCATAGATTTGTCTTGTTGCCGATCACACAAGTGTGTATTGCTGCCAGACACGTCATGTATAGTTGCAAACATACAAACTTGTACTGTTGTGAACCCACATATATGTAGTGTTGGTAAATTTATATATATATATACGAGGGTAAGTTAATAAATAAGTCACAAATATATGTAGAAAAATAACTAAACTTGAAACCAGTTTATTTTTATACATACATTGTCCCTTTATTTCTCAACATAATTTCCACTAACATTGATGCACTTATCTCATCGCTTTATCAGTCCTCCCAAACCGGCTGCATAGAACTGCGTGCTTTGTTATAATTTACCTGCCATGCCACAGAACTGTGTGACTTACTTATTGACTCGCCTGTGTAACGTCTTTTTTTTTTTACCCAGCTATGCACCGCTTTTCGGGATAAAAATTTGTCAGCATAAACACTGAACGAACGACGCCAAAGTTGAATGTGAAGTGAAAACGTGGTTTAGAAAACAGAGCACGCAGTTCAATGCAGCCGGTTTGGGAAGACTGATAAAACGATTGGATAAGTGCATTTTCTGCATAAACTGGTTTCAAGCTGTTATCATATTTAGTTATTTTTCTACAGCCATTTGTGACTTACTTATTAACTTACCCTCGTACATATATATTGTTGTTAATGACACATAGCACACACACACACACACATCATCATCATCATCATCATCATCAACAACATCATCACCATCACGTGAAGGTAAGGAAAAAGGTCCTTAGATTTTATTAATACTTTGTTTACAGCAGCAACTATTGACAGACGACTTTGTAAACAATTTATTTACTTCCAGGTGCAATTTGAGATCACACACAACGCTATCCACTCATGGGTTGGTGGTCGGTCTCCCTATGGGTTGTCTACTCTGGAGTACACAGCCTACGACCCTCTGTTCCTGCTCCATCACTCCAATGTCGACCGTCAGTTTGCCATCTGGCAAGCTCTGCAGAAATACCGCGGTCTTCCATACAACACGGCCAACTGCGCCATTCAGGACCTGCGCCATCCCCTCAGGCCCTTCAGTGACAAGGACAACGTCAACCCGACCACACGCGCCAACTCCCGCGCCATCGATGCCTTCAGTTCTGACAGGTTAGTTGCCTGTGTGCCAGGATCGGCTCTGATGGCGGTCAGGTTCATAGTTTGTCTCACATAGCCATCTCTCTCTCTCTCTCTCTCTCTCTCTCTCTCTCTCTCTCTCTCTCTCTCTCTCTCTCTCTCTCTCTCTCTCTCTCTCTCTCTCTCTCTCTCTCTCTCTCTCTGACGTCTGGATTCTGTAACTTTGTCTCAGATAACCATCTATGATGTCTTTAATCCGGTACCGTTGTCTCAGATAGCCTTCTATTATGTCTTTGAGTCGGTATCGATGTCTCAGATTGCCAGCTGTGATGTCTTTGATTCTGTCAGGTTTATGTCGTATATCAAATTCCCATCTCTGATGTCTGGATCTCAAATAGGCATCTATGATATCTGGATTCCTTCACGAGCATGTCTTGTCTTAAATTGTCATTTATAATGTCTGAATTCTATCACGTTCATGTCTTGTCTCAAATTATAATCTCTGTTATCTGGATTCTATCTATTTCAGGCCTTGTTTCAAATTGTCATATGTAATATCTAGATTCTGTCAGATTTATGTCTTGTAACAAACTGATATCTCTGATATCTGGATTCTATCACGTTAATGTCTTGTAACAAACTGATATCTCTGATGTTTGGAATATATCACGTTCATGAGAGGTATCAAATTGTCACCTGAGATGTCTGAATTCTGCCCTGATGTCTGGATTCTGTCAGGTTCATGTCTTGTATCACATTACTTTCTGTGATATCTGACATTCTGTCAGGTTCATGTCTTGTATCACATTACTTTCTGTGATATCTGACATTCTGTCAGGTTCATGTCTTGTATCACATTACTTTCTGTTATGTCTTGATTCTGTCATGTTTATGTCTTGTATCACCTTACTTTCTGTGATATCTGGATTCTGCCAGGTTCATGTCTTGTATCACATTACTTTCTGTGATATCTGACATTCTGCCAGGTTCATGTCTTGTATCACATTACTTTTTGTGATATCTGGATTCTGCCAGGTTCATGTCTTGTATCACATTACTTTCTGTTATGTCTGGATTCTGTCATGTTTATGTCTTGTATCATCTTACTTTCTGTGATATCTGACATTCTGATAGTTTCATGTCTTGTATCACATTACTTTCTGTGATATCTGGATTCTGCCAGGTTCATGTCTTGTATCACATTACTTTCTGTGATATCTGGATTCTGCCAGGTTCATGTCTTGTATCACATTACTTTCTGTGTGACTTACTGCCAGGTTCATGTCTTGTATCACATTACTTTCTGTGATGACATAATTCTGCCAGGTTTATGTCTTGTATCACCTTACTTTCTGTGATATCTGGATTCTGCCAGGTTCATGTCTTGTATCACATTACTTTCTGTGATATCTGGATTCTGCCAGGTTCATGTCTTGTATCACATTACTTTCTGTGATGACAGGATTCTGCCAGGTTTATGTCTTGTATCACATTACTTTCTGTGATATCTGGATTCTGCCAGGTTTATGTCTTGTATCACATTACTTTATGTGATGACAGAATTCTGTCAAGTTTATGTCTTGTATCACCTTACTTTCTGTGATATCTGACATTCTGCCAGGTTCATGTCTTGTATCACATTACTTTCTGTGATATCTGGATTCTGTCAGCTTCATGTCTTGTATCACATTACTTTCTGTGATATCTGGATTCTGCCAGGTTCATGTCTTGTATCACATTACTTTCTGTGATGACAGGATTCTGCCAGGTTTATGTCTTGTATCACCTTACTTTCTGTGATATCTGGATTCTGCCAGGTTATGTCTTGTATCACATTACTTTCTGTGATATCTGGATTCTGCCAGGTTCATGTCTTGTATCACATTACTTTCTGTGATGACAGGATTCTGCCAGATTTATGTCTTGAATCACCTTACTTTCTGTGATATCCGGATTCTGCCAGGTTCATGTCTTGTATCACATTACTTTCTGTGATATCTGGATTCTGCCAGGTTCATGTTTTGTATCACATTACTTTCTGTGATATCTGGATTCTGCCAGGTTCATGTCTTGTATCACATTACTTTCTGTGATGACAGGATTCTGTCAGGTTTATGTCTTGTATCACCTTACTTTCTGTGATATCTGACATTCTGCCAGGTTCATGTCTTGTATCACATTACTTTCTGTGATATCTGGATTCTGCCAGGTTCATGTCTTGTATCACATTACATTCTGTGATGACAGGATTCTGCCAGGTTTATGTCTTGTATCACATTACTTTCTGTGATATCTGGATTCTTTCAGGTTCATGTCTTGTATCACATTACTTTCTGTGATATCTGGATTCTGCCAGGTTCATGTCTTGTATCACATTACTTTCTGTGATGACAGGATTCTGCCAGGTTTATGTCTTGTATCACATTTCTTTCTGTGATATCTGGATTCTGCCAGGTTCATGTCTTGTATCACATTACTTTCTGTGATGACAGGATTCTGCCAGGTTCATGACTTGTATCACATTACTTTCTGTGATATCTGGATTCTGCCAGGTTTATGTCTTGTATCACATTACTTTCTGTGATGACAGGATTCTGCCAGGTTCATGTCTTGTATCACATTACTTTCTGTGATATCTGGATTCTGCCAGGTTCATGTCTTGTATCACATTACTTTCTGTGATATCTGGATTCTGCCAGGTTTATGTCTTGTATCACATTACTTTCTGTGATGACAGGATTCTGCCAGGTTCATGTCTTGTATCACATTACTTTCTGTGATATCTGGATTCTGCCAGGTTTATGTCTTGTATCACATTACTTTCTGTGATATCTGGATTCTGCCAGGTTTATGTCTTGTATCACATTACTTTCTGTGATGACAGGATTCTGTCAGGTTTATGTCTTGTATCACATTACTTTCTGTGATGACAGGATTCTCCCAGGTTCATGTCTTGTATCACATTACTTTCTGTGATGACAGGATTCTGTCAGCTTTATGTCTTGTCTCAAATTGCAATCTCTGATATCTGGATTCTGTCAGGTTTATGCCTTATATCACATTGTCATTTATGATGTATGGATTCTATTACGTTCATTTTCTGGCTAAAATTGCAATCTATGATGTCTGGATTCTATCACGTTAATGTCTTGTCTCAACTTGCCATCTGCGATGTCTGTATTATTTCTTGTTCATGTATTGTATCAAATCATCTGGATTCTGTCAAGTTCATATCTTGTCTTAGAGTGCCATCTTTGATGTCTAGATTTTGTCATATTCGTGTCTTGTCTCAAATTGCAATCTCTGATGTCTGGAGTCTGTCAGGCATATGTCTTGTCTCAAATTGCTATCTCTTATGTCTGGATTCTGTCAGGTTTATGTCTTGTCTCAAATTGCAATATCTGATGTCAGGTTCATGTCTTGTAACACACTGGCATCACTGATGTCCGGATTCTATCACGTTCATGTCTTGTCTCAAATTGTCATCTATGAAGTCCAGAATATGTCATGTTCATGTATTGTATCAAATTGCCATCAGTAATGTCTGGATAATGTCCTGACATATGGATTCTGTCAGGTTCATGTCTTGTCTGAGATTGCCATCTCTGTTGTTTGGATTCTGTCACGTTCAAGTCTTGTATCAAATTTCTATCTACGATGTCTGGATTCTGTCAGGTTTAAGTCTTGTCTCAAATTGCCGTCTTTGATATGATGATTTTGTCATATTAATTTCGTGTCTCAAATTGCCATCTCTAATATCTGGATTCTGTTATGTTTAAGTCGTGTCTCAAATTGTCATCTATCATATCTGAATTCTGTCATGTATATGTCTTGTCAGTAACACTACCGTTACATGGCATAGCTTTATCCTGTAGGAGTTACAGTAACACTACCGACACATGACAGTCTCAGTCTATAGGAATTACAGTAACACTACCGTCACATGACAAAACCTTAACCTATATGAGATTCATTAATAATAGCATCACATGACAGAGCTTGGGTCTATAGTAGTTGTAATAAAACTACCGTCACATGACAAAGTCTCAGTCTATAGGAGTTACAGTAACACTACCATAACATAGCATAGATGTATCCTGTAGGAGTTACAGTAACACTATCGTCACAAGACAGAATCTCAGACTATAGGAGTTACAGTAATATACCGTCACATGACTAAGGCTTAACCTGTATGAGGTTCAGTAATAATACCATCACATGACAGAGCTTAAGCCTATAGTAGTTGTAATAAAACTACCGTCATATGACAGAGTCTCAGTCTATAGGAGTTACAGTAACACTACCGTCACATGACCGAGTCTGTCTATAGAGTTACAGTAACACTACCATTACATGACAGAGCTTAAGCCTATAGTAGTTGTAATAAAACTACAGTCACATGATACAGTCTCAGTCTATAGGAGTTACAGTAACACTACCGTCACATGACAGAGCTTTATCCTGTAGGAGTTACAGTATCACTACCGTCACATGTCAGTGTTAAAAATAACCATAGACGGACAGAAAGAGTGTATCGTGTATTGAGTTTCCATAGAGTAGACATTGAGTGATTTAGTTTTCCTTGTCAAACAGTGAATTTACGGTAAGTAGTGTAATTGTTAATGTTTTACATATCAAGCCAGCCAATACCCATTTCTTGTTTAGTTGATGATACGTTGCATGCCAAATAAGCGAATAAACGATGAGTTTTTTAGTTGGCTATGTTTTACATATAGAACCATTGCTTGCATAGTGAATTGTTTAGTTTTTTTTATGTTTTAAACGTAGATCCATTGCTTGCATAGTGAGTTGTTTAGTTCGTTTTGTTTTACATGTAGAACCATTGCTTGCATAGTTATGTGTTTAGTTTCTGATATTTGGCAAGTTACATCAGCGAATACACGTAGAGTTATTTATATGTTAATGTTACATGTTGACAAACATCTCTAGCTGTTTGATTGGAACTTAATTCCTCAACCAGACTGCACTACCAGTACGACAACCTGAACTTCCACGGTCACTCTATCGCTGAGCTGGAGGATATCCTGCACCACCGCCAGGAGGATGACCGCGTCTTCGCCGAGTTCCTGCTGCACGGGCTGAAGACCAGTGCCGATGTGTCCTTTGACCTCTGTGATGAACGCGGCCATTGTGAATTTGCTGGTTTGTATTTCCATTGATTAATCTGTGACCACACATGGAACATGTGCTGTCTGTCTGTCTGTCACAGTATGCGGAAGACATGTGACGAAGGAATTACGTAATCCCATTGGAAACACAGCTGCGGGCAATTTTAAAACAGGCCGCATTGCGTTGGTTTCCATACAAGGGCATGAATGCTGATCTTTCAGAAAGCAACGGCAAACTACTGAACGTAAACTTGCAAGAAACCACAAAACGTCACTCACAGTCTATGTCACGCCTCTCTCTGCCATGATTGGGGAGATAAATAAAAGAACACAGTCTATGTCACGCCTCTGTCTACCATGATTGGGGAGATAAATTCAAAAACAGTCTATGTCACGGCTCTGTCTCCCATGATTGGGGAGATAAATAACAAAACACAGTCTTTGTCATGTCTCTGTCTGTTACGATTGGGGAAATAAATTCAAAAACAATCTATGTCACGCCGCTATCTGTCATGATTGGGGAGATACAAGAACACAGTCTATGCCATGCCTCTATCTGTCATGATTGGGGAGATACAAGAACACAGCCTATGTCACGCCTCTATCTGTCATGATTGGGGAGATACAAGAACACAGTCTATGTCACGCCTCTATCTGTCATGATTGGGGAGATACAAGAACACAGTCTATGTCACGCCTCTATCTGTCATGATTGGGGAGATACAAGAACACAGTCTATGTCACGCCTCTATCTGTCATGATTGGGGAGATACAAGAACACAGCCTATGTCACGCCTCTATCTGTCATGATTGGGGAGATACAAGAACACAGTCTATGTCACGCCTCTATCTGTCATGATTGGGGAGATACAAGAACACAGTCTATGTCACGCCTCTATCTGTCATGATTGGGGAGATACAAGAACACAGTCTATGTCACGCCTCTATCTGTCATGATTGGGGAGATACAAGAACACAGTCTATGTCACGCCTCTATCTGTCATGATTGGGGAGATACAAGAACACAGTCTATGTCACGCCTCTATCTGTCATGATTGGGGAGATACAAGAACACAGCCTATGTCACGCCTCTATCTGTCATGATTGGGGAGATACAAGAACACAGTCTATGTCACGCCTCTATCTGTCATGATTGGGGAGATACAAGAACACAGCCTATGTCACGCCTCTATCTGTCATGATTGGGGAGATACAAGAACACAGCCTATGTCACGCCTCTATCTGTCATGATTGGGGAGATACAAGAACACAGTCTATGTCACGCCTCTATCTGTCATGATTGGGGAGATACAAGAACACAGTCTATGTCACGTTTCTGTCTGTCATGATTGGGGAGACACAAGAACACAGTCTATGTCACGTTTCTGTCTGTCATGATTGGGGAGATACAAGAACACAGTCTATGTCACGCCTCTATCTGTCATGATTGGGGAGATACAAGAACACAGCCTATGTCACGCCTCTATCTGTCATGATTGGGGAGATACAAGAACACAGTCTATGTCACGCCTCTATCTGTCATGATTGGGGAGATACAAGAACACAGTCTATGTCACGCCTCTATCTGTCATGATTGGGGAGATACAAGAACACAGTCTATGTCACGCCTCTATCTGTCATGATTGGGGAGATACAAGAACACAGTCTATGTCACGCCTCTATCTGTCATGATTGGGGAGATACAAGAACACAGTCTATGTCACGCCTCTATCTGTCATGATTGGGGAGATACAAGAACACAGTCTATGTCACGCCTCTATCTGTCATGATTGGGGAGATACAAGAACACAGTCTATGTCACGCCTCTATCTGTCATGATTGGGGAGATACAAGAACACAGTCTATGTCACGCCTCTATCTGTCATGATTGGGGAGATACAAGAACACAGTCTATGTCACGCCTCTATCTGTCATGATTGGGGAGATACAAGAACACAGTCTATGTCACGTTTCTGTCTTGCTATTGTTCCATTCCTGGCGTGCTGTGGTCACTTTAACCATAGTTGTATCTCTCCTCTTCTACCGTGCGAAGTGAGGGATCAATGGTGGCATTCTTGTTTTGTCTGCTCCTGTAACTTTGGACTTTGATGTGTAATGAGGTCAGAATCGCAGGAGGCCTGCCCTGTGTGTTGGGCTGCTATACAGCATTGCCGGCTTACACTGGAGTATGACATGTTATCACATTGTCGAGGTGATGTCTGGCGTATTCTTTCTGAAAAATATCACACTTGAGATCTGCTTGTGTCTGAATATGGTGAGATATCATCTGTCCAACAGCTTGACATCTTATGTCATTGCTTCGGACAGTGTGTTCCAGCCAACATTAGAAATAATGTTCAAGTATTAATTATTGTTCATAAGGCAAGCCTTGAAGCTATTTGTGACCAAACCCGACGCGTCTATGTTGATATGGAAGTGCATCAGTCACTCTGAATATATGTGAACATTTCCTCTGTCAGGAACATTTGCTATACTGGGAGGTGAGCTGGAGATGGACTGGGAATTTGACCGTCTCTTCATATACGACGTGACCAATGTATTCAACAAGCTGCACCTGCAGCCAGACTCGGCCTACCACTTTGTTGACCACATCACGGCCGTCAACGGCACGGAGCTGGACAGCAACCTCATCCGGCCTCCCAGTGTTCGCTTCGTGCCCGGAGTCAAGAGTGAGTATGTTTACAGGTTCACAGGTCACGTGAGGATGAGAAGAATGAAGAGTGCCAGTGTGTGCTTACAGAGAATGGTATGTTGTCGGGTCAACTTTGCTCTGACATACATACCGACCATGACATACTGACATGACATATGGACCAAGACATACGTATATGACGTGCAGACCATGACTCACTGATATGACATACCGACAATTACTCAATGACATGACATTCTGAATATGACACATGAACCAAGACACACTTATATGACATGCGGGTCATGACTCGCTGACATGACTTACTGACCATGACATACTGGTATGACATATAGACCAAGGCATGCTGTCATGACATATGGACCAATACTGACTTGACGTATGGGCCAAGGCATACTGAGAATGACATATGGACTATGATATACTGGCATGATATATGGATATGCCATAATTACCAGAAAATGAAGAGTATTTTGTGCAATAAGTCACTATCACTCAGTGTAAGAAAGAGAGTGCAGAAATGCTATGTAGAACCAGTTTTGCTGTATGGCAGTGAATCTTGGAATGTAAATGAACAAATTAAGAAGAAATTAGAAGCAACAGAGATGTGGTTCCTGAGACGAATGTTGAGAATTCCTTGGACTGCCAGAGTAACTAACAACGACTGCCTAAAACAGGCTAATGAAACTAGAACACTATATACAACAATAAGAAAGAGACAAACAGCTTTCTTTGGTCATGTAATGAGAAGAGAGGCATTGGAGGACATCGTGACAACTGGAAAGATCAAGGGGAAGAGAGGCAGAGGCAGACAAAGAGAAATGATGCTGGATGGATTGAGACGGTGGCATGGAGGAATATCAGCAGCAGAGTTGATCCAGAAAACCAAAAAACGAGATCTGCGGAGAGCCATGAACGCCTACGCCAGCTGGCAGGGCACTTGATGATGATGATGATAATGACCATAACATTGTATACATGTTATCTTTAACATTTCACAAAAACTGTGGTGGCTGTTTTATCGAACAACCTAATTTCAAACAGGAGCAGAACTTAGGACCAAGTGAGCTTGGAAATACAAGGTCATTCTTCTAACCTGTTTAGTCGTGTCATTCTATATAATGCCAGGTGCTGCAGTCGCAATGCTGATCAAATACGATGTTTGTATAATTCAGCTGTGTGACCAACATCACTGATTTAGTCACAGTAATTCACAATCATGTAGAGCAGTGACGAGTGGCTGCTGTTGTTTCTCCCGTACAGAACCACACGGGGTTCCTGCTGCCAGTGGCCCAGCCTCCGGCGTCTTGGTCAGGAAGAACGTCAACCAGCTGAACCAGAACGAGGCTGGCCACTTGAGGGACGCCCTCTACCAGCTGCAGCAGGACCAGGGCCTGGGCGGCTTCGAGGCTATCGCAGGCTTCCACGGCGCTCCCTTCCTGTGCCCGGAGCATGGAAAAGAGACGTACGCATGCTGTGTCCACGGTAAGTACACTAAACGTGTTTCTGGCACTCTGTACACTATACATGTGTCTGACACGCTGTACACTATGCATGTGTCTGACATGCTGTACACTATACATGTGTCTGACATGCTGTACACTATACATGTTTCTGGCATTGTGTACACTATACATGTTTCTGGAATTCTGTACAATATATATGTGTCTGTGCGTGCGTGCGTGTGCGCGCGCGCGTATGTGTGTGTTTCTGGCATTATGTACACTATACATGTTTCTGGCATTATGTACACTATACATGTTTCTGGCATTCGGAACACTAATACACGTTTCGAGTTTCTGTATACTGTACACGTTTTTAGCATTATGAAAACTATACATGTTCCTGGAAATCTGTGCTCTATAACAGTCTTGATTGCAGACAATGAACAGGACCTGCAAAATTTAGTAGATGCGGTTGTTACACACAGCAGTGAACAACAAGGGTTAGAATTAAGTTGTAAAAAGACACAGATTATGGTCGTCACTAGGAAGAACGAAATACCACAATGTAATATACAAGTAAATGGGAATATTCTTCAACAAGTGAATAGGTACAATTATCTCGGAACAGTAATAACATCTGATGGGAGATGCCTTGAAGAGATTAGAACAAGGATCGCCACGGCAAAAGTAGCCTTTAGCAAGATGAAAAACATACTGACCAATAAAAAGATGTCAATTGAAACGAGAAAAAGAGTGTTGAGATGCTACATAGAACCTGTACTTTTATATGGATGTGAAGCTTGGACAATGAGCAGCCAGGCTGAAAAACATCTGATGGCTGTAGAAATGTGGTTTCTGAGGAAATTGCAAAGAATACCATGGACAGCCAGAAAGACCAATGAACAAGTCCTTCAAGAAACAAATGAAGATCGTAAACTTATCAGAGACATTAGACGTAGACAGTCACAATTTTTTGGGCATGTTATGAGAAGAAATGATTTGGAGAACTTGGTGACAACTGGTAAGATCGAGGGGAACAGACCAAGGGGAAGACCTAGAAACAAGTATCTGGATGGCTTGGCCTTGTGGCATGGTCGAGACAGAAACACGGAACTGATCCACGACTCTGTTGATCGAGTGAGATGGCAGAACATGACCGCCCACGCTTACCGGCATGGCACATGATGGATATATATATATATATATATATATATATATATATATATATATATATATATATATATATATATATATATATATATATATATATATATATATATGTCATGAATTCTGTACACTATGCATGTTTCTGATATTCTCTACACTAGACATATCTCTGAAATTCTCTACACTAGACGTGTCTCTGACATTCTCTACACAATACATATCTCTGGCGTTCTCTGCACTAGACGTGTCTCTGACATTCTCTACACTAGACGTGTCTCTGATATTCTCTACACTAGACGTGTCTCTGACATTCTCTACACTAGACGTGTCTCTGATATTCTCTACACTAGACGTGTCTCTGACATTCTCTGCATTAGACGTGTCTCTGACATTCTCTACACTAGACGTGTCTCTGACATTCTCTACACAATACATATCTCTGACGTTCTCTGCACTAGACGTGTCTCTGATATTCTCTACACTAGACGTGTCTCTGAACTTCTCTACACTAGACGTGTCTCTGACATTCTCTACACAATACATATCTCTGGCGTTCTCTGCACTAGACGTGTCTCTGACATTCTCTACACTAGACGTGTCTCTGATATTCTCTACACTAGACGTGTCTCTGACATTCTCTGCATTAGACGTGTCTCTGACATTCTCTACACTAGACATGTCTCTAACATTCTCTACACAATACATATCTCTGACGTTCTCTGCACTAGACGTGTCTCTGGCATTCTCCTCTACACAATACATGTCTCTGACATTCTCTAAGCTAGACATGTCTCTGATATTCTCCTCTACACAATACATGTCTCTGACGTTCTCTACATTAGAGTGTCTCAGATATTCTCCTCTACACAATACATGTCTCTGACATTCTCCTCTACACAATACATGTCTCTGACATTCTCCTCTACACAATACATGTCTCTGACATTCTCCTCTACACAATACATGTCTCTGACATTCTCCTCTACACAATACATGTCTCTGACATTCTCCTCTACACAATACATGTCTCTGACATTCTCCTCTACACAATACATGTCTCTGATATTCTCCTCTACACAATACATGTCTCTGACGTTCTCTACATTAGAGTGTCTCAGATATTCTCCTCTACACAATACATGTCTCTGACATTCTCCTCTACACAATACATGTCTCTGACATTCTCCTCTACACAATACATGTCTCTGACATTCTCCTCTACACAATACATGTCTCTGACATTCTCCTCTACACAATACATGTCTCTGACATTCTCCTCTACACAATACATGTCTCTGACATTCTCCTCTACACAATACATGTCTCTGACATTCTCCTCTACACAATACATGTCTCTGACATTCTCCTCTACATAATACATGTCTCTGATATTCTCCTCTACATAATACATGTCTCTGATATTCTCCTCTACACAATACATGTCTCTGACGTTCTCTACATTAGAGTGTCTCTGACATTCTCCTCTACACAATACATGTCTCTGACATTCTCCGCTACACAATACATGTCTCTGACATTCTCCTCTACATAATACATGTCTCTGACATTCTCCTCTACATAATACATGTCTCTGACATTCTCCTCTACACAATACATGTCTCTGATATTCTCCTCTACATAATACATGTCTCTGACATTCTCCTCTACACAATACATGTCTCTGACATTCTCCTCTACACAATACATGTCTCTGACATTCTCCTCTACATAATACATGTCTCTGATATTCTCTACACTAGACGTGTCTCTGAAATTCTCTACTCTAGACATGTCTCTGACATTCTCTACACAATACATGTCTCTTACGTTCTCTACACTAGACGTGTGTCTTAGATTCTCTACACAATACATGTCTCTTACGTTCTCTACACTAGACGTGTGTCTTACATTCTCTACACAATACATGTCTCTTACGTTCTCTACACTAGACGTGTCTCTGATGTTCTCTACACTAGACATGTCTCTGACATGCTGTTCTCTAGACGGCGTCTCTGACAATATCCTCTACACAATACATGTCTCTGACATTCTCTACTCTAGACATGTCTCTGACATTCTCTACACAATACATGTCTCTGACATCTTCTACACTGGTATGAATACACTCACCTGGTCAAACACTGCTATTTGACCTTCTCGCATCTGACTTAACTAATTTAACTTAACTATGAGTGAATGCTTAGTTAGTTAGTCGACAGATCATCCTCATTGCACATCGAACCATTCAGTCCATAAGTGCTCGGATCCCCTCCTCAGCAATTCCCGCAGCGTGTAGTCGCTAACAACACCAGTTCTGTGTTGGTTTATCAGTCTTCTTTGCCTTCCTGTGTAGTGTTCTTGTTTGGCCACCCCTATTTTAATTTGCTGTTCTCACAGTCTGACCATGGTTGTAGATTCCCAATCATCACTTGGTTCTCGCAAACGTCTTACTTCTCATAGAGCATTCAGAATGTCAGCCTGGTCCATGGCGCGTCCGCCCTCCACAGTAACGTTATAGTGTGTTTACTTTTTTCTGCCCCAATATAAAATTCCATATCTCAGTAACCAAGTGAAGGAAAATGATGAGATTTAGCATCTAACCTTATCATTATGTCCATCCAACTAAAAAGAAATTTGTTCTGGAGATTTTTACAGCAGATTTCAAAGTTTGTTTATATGCGGTTTATAATTTACGGTCAGAGATGAAGTTCATAATTTTAAATGTATTACAGCGTAGCCAGACAATCAGCGTTCAATGTTGAATATTTTACGTGTTTCACGGGATTGGCCTTATGCCAAGAACCCCGCGTTGTTTAAACTGGGACTGTTCAGAGGTGTCTCAAAATGTGGGTTATTTCATGAAACCTGATTAATATGTTGTTTTTTTTTTAAATCTTACCACTTATCGCTAACATTGAAATGTGTGAATATTTTTCAATGGGATTGAATGCGAAATTGTGTATACACTTCAAAGCATCGCTATGAAGTTGTACACATATTTTTGTCAAGAAGCTGATCGCAGGAAACTGTTTTATACTATTACAAATTCCGAAAAAAAAAAGAACAGTGCATGCATTGGGTTTGAGTAAACGGTCATTTCGTCGATGGGTGCAAGAATCTGGAATTAAACCACCACGCAATAACCAAACGGTAGGTAGAAAGGTTATTGTAGACAGCGTTGACAAAGATGTCATAAGGCGAGCTATTATAACAATGCTTTAAAACGTCGCTTAAAAGTCGACAGGGTCTACTTCATTGCACCGTGTTCTATCCCATATGGCTCGGTCTCTTTCCGCAGCGCGGAAATCATCGCACAAAGCACGAACTTCGCAGCTCTAGCGACGACCCACAGAAGTCTCCGAAAAATTTAACTCGTGAACCGAAGTATGCGGCCCGGAATCGAACCCACAACCTTTGGAGCCCGAGTCAAAAGGCTTGACCACTTCGCCACGGAGACTCCTAAAATTATAAAAATTTTGGATTTTATATCCAGGAACAGTGACTGTAAGAAAACTTAGGGTTTGGTTGAGAAAGAACAATAACATAGAGCTATCCAAAACAACTTTGTGGAAAATTATAAGGACATTATCTTCACTTTTAGAAAGTACAAGGGCGGTAGAAATATTCTTTGCGAGCAACCGCATTTAGGAGCCATGAGAAGCAGATACCTACGTGAAATAAGGGAAATGCGCAAAGAAAATTATGGCATAGTGTGTTTGGATGAAATGTGGATCAATGCGCACCACACAAGTGATAAGGAATGGCAATCAGTGGATGGACAGATAAAGCGATATGTGCCCAGTAGTATAGGACAGCTTTTGGTCATGGTCCATGCTGGTAATACGCATAATGGCTTACAACAGAATGCTGGGCTCGTGTTCGTATCAAAGCATACAGACAATAGGGATTATCATAATAAGATGAATGGTAATGTATTTAGAGATTGGCTCGAGAATACTGTGCTTCCATCCCTAGATAGACCGTCGTGTCCAATTATGGACAATGCATGATATCAATGTTGTTGCCCAAGAAGACAAAATACCTACAGCATCGAGCACAAAGGGAGCAATAAAGATATGGCTCCGAATGGAAAACATACCATTTCCAGAAACGTATTTCTAGCTAGAATTGTTGTCCCTTGTAAAACAGACGCCAAAAAGCAAGAAATATCAAATCGACAAGTTGATAGAAGAGCATCGCCATGGGTGCTTGAGACTTCCGCCGTACCATTCTCATTTTAACCCTATAGAACTTGTGTGGGCTAAAATTAAAGGACAGGTGGCAGCTGACAATACTATATTCAAATTGTCTGACGTCAAGATACTAATCCAGTCCGCGCTATTAAATATTGATAAAAGTTACTGGAAAAATGTGAGGACCATGTGTTGAAAGAGGAAGAGGATTATTGGAGAAAGGATGGATTGAATTTTATGCAACCGAGAGCAGTCATCAACCTACTGGAATCGTCCGACACAGATTAAGGTCTGAGCAGATCGCAGACCTTAATCCACGTGCACACCAACTGGGATATTTTGCTACAAATATTCAGAAGAATTGCAGGCCCTAAACATTACAGCATCGGCATAAACAATACAACTTGTTAATGGCAACAGTTTGTATTCCACAGTGATGAATGTTCAATTCCGTGAGCCCTCAACGGTGACAAACAACTGACATTGAAAAAACAAAAAGGTCTAGAAGCATCGAATACCAACCGAAGAATAATATTGCGGTGGGAACTGACATATTGTGGCATAACAAGAAACGAGAGAAGAAACACGTTGTCAAATGAGGGGACAACACACGAAAATACGAATCATTCTATAAACTTCAATGAAAAGAGGACCAACATCTTGACCGTTAAGAAGGAAGCCCACTACAGAGACATTCACAGCTATATTCGTCGTGCAAAACATGTAATCATGTTCCGTCTCAGCAGAGCAGACAATGCACAGCCTTGTGTTTGTCATCCGAATTGGCGGGGCATTGGCATTACTGTAAAACAAGTTTGTTAGCGAGAAATCACTAGTTTGTCATCAAAACATCAAAGAAATGTCGCCGCTTTTCATGATGTAAATTGCTTGTGGACCTATCAAAGACATATTCCTTGGGTGGGGGTAAATATAAGACGGCAGGAAAAATTTCATAATGATGCAACAGATGGTTTTCAAAATAATTGATCGTGAATGACAGCATTCATTTCTGGACATACTATACCTGCGAGCTTGTCAGGCCGCTCATTCCCTTGTACTCCCGCATGCCTTGGCACAAAGATGAAACTAATCTTTGCCAGCCGAGACCGCTCCAGAGACAGCAACCATTCTCTTCGGATCCCCCCCCCCCCCCAATCTCTATCCTCTTGAGCATGTTCATTAAGTCGCTAAGGAAACGTGCCCTAGTGAATGTCTGTGTCTCGAGCCATTTTATTGCTTCACTTACTGCCATGACTTCCATAGTCATGGCTACTTGTGGTCTCAGCAAAAGCACCAGCGAAAAAGTTAACGATCACAAATACAACACGACCGTCCGTCGCCATCTTGAAACCAGAAGTCTCACTCATAGAGTACCAGACTCTGGTACTTTATGAGTGAATGCAGTTACCTCAACGGTTTTACCATCCAATATTTGAGTGAATGAACTGATCTCAACAATTTGACCATTTAATACTTGAGTGAGTGAACTGACTTCAGCAATTTTACCATCCATTATTTGAGTTTGTGAACTGACCTCAATAATTTGACCATCTTAAAGTTGAGTGAGTAAATTGACCTCAGCAAATTAACCATCCAATATTTGTGTTCGCAGGAATGCCGAGCTTCCCACATTGGCACCGCTTGTTCACGGTCCAATTTGAGCAAGCCCTCAAGCAGCATGGGTCAATCACTGGGATCCCCTACTGGGACTGGACCGCTCCAGGAAACGAACTTCCACTGTTTTTGGCAGACACAGACAACGACAACCCATTTAGTAGCTACACAATCAGTTTTGTTGGACAGGTGAGCTACGATCACAATCCGTTTTGTTACTACACAATCCGATTTGTTGGACAGATGAGTTACTACACAATCTGATTTGTTGGACATGTGAGTTATTACACAATCCCTTTTGTTGGACAGGTGAGTTACTACACAAGCAGCTTTTCAACAGATGAGTTACTACACATTCCGTTTTGTTGTAAATGTGAATTACTACACAATCCAGTTTGTTGGACAGATGAGTAACAAGAAAGTTAGTTCCCATGACATTGTGAGTTACTGCCAATGAGCTGTTTGGTAGCTCGCTGTCTCAGCCTCACTGACAGATTTAACAGGAACATCCACATGAGATGAATAATGAACAACATGACGCCCTTGGTACTCTTCATTATTTATTATGGGTGATCACCACAGCAGTCACATTCACACGTTCCCATATATGTGGGATGGCGTGTGATAAATATACAAAAATGCATATTCAGTGCTGCTGAGAAAAGTTCATTAATTTGAAGAAACGCAATCGTTTCATCTGCACAGTTATTAAATCTTTATGACGATATCTGACTATACTAAGGTCACACTTACGATAATCCGCTCTTGGCATGGAGCATCGCTGAGCTGCCGTAAATTCGGTAAACTGCAACCAATCTTTGAGTGGCTATTCACTTAGCCGTATAAGCTGGATGAACCATTTCTGATTCTTGATGGAGAATCAATGCACAAATGGCGTTGATAATCTTTCACGGCTTCAACACAGTTTTACGTCTTGCTTCTATCTAGACCAGTGTTTCCCAACCTTTTTTGTACCATGCCCCACTTAAGCCTTTCTAAATTTCATATTGCCCCCCTCCCCCGCCCCATGCCCCCCCCCCCCCCCCCCCCCTCAACATATACATTATTTTTAATATTCAAAAATTGAAATGTTCACTAAAGAAACTTGAATGATAGGTTTTAGGAAGAAATCACTAGGTAATTATTGAGCAAACACAGTAAGTAAATTTTCAAAACATATGATGGAGAACTGAAATTCAAGTACAAAATAATTTTAATGAAAGATTTTTCTATATTATTTTAATTATTAGTAATTATTTATTATTTAAATTTAGTGAGATCCTTGCGCTTGATGCTTGCTGCAAAGAGATCTTATGTCAGGTTCCAATTTAGTTAACTTCAGTCTCAAGTCTCCCCGTTTTGTTATTTTCAGCCGATTTCTTCCATTTTCGAATTGCCCCCCTTAACAGTCAAATTGCCCCCCTGTGGGGCGTGGGCCCCACGTTGGGAAACACTGATCTAGACCCTGGCCTGACTGACTTAAGCTGTTTCTTTTCTCGTGAACTAAATTGTTCCGGTCACGTGATACGCAACTTTCTTAAGTAGTTTCCCTTAGTGCCATTCATCATCATCATCTTGTGCCCGATCTACCTTTACACGCTTTATCAGAGCGTGTCCGTTAATTGTTGCTGCGTGAACTGCTCTCACTTTCCCCTTTATTGGTCTCCTACTGCAGTCCTCTGTTAACCTGTAAGCTCAATGCTGTAAGCCATATATTGCCACATGGCAGTTATACTACGTGATTTACCATGACAATTTAAGTTACTACAAAGTTACCTCTCCTTGCCAGGGGAGCAACCTACTACACAATCATTTTTGCTGGTCAGGTGAGTTACCCCACAGTTAGTTCCCATGACAAGATGAGTTACTACACAGTTTTTTTATCATGACTATGTGAGTTACTATATATTTTTTTTAAAATCATGACTATGTGAGTTACTATAAATTTAGTTCCCATGATAAGATAAGTTACTACAAAGTTAGTTCCCGTGACAATGTGAATTACTACAAAGTTAGTTCCCGTGACAATGTGATTTACTACAAATGTATTTCCAGTGACTAGGTGGGTTACTACAAAGTTAGTTCCCGTGACAATGTGAATTACTACAAAGTTAGTTCCCGTGACAATGTGATTTACTACAAATGTATTTCCAGTGACTAGGTGGGTTACTACAAAGTTAGTTCACGTGACAATGTGAATTACTACAAAGTTAGTTCCCGTGACAATGTGATTTACTACAACTGTATTTCCAGTGACTAGGTGGGTTACTACAAAGTTAGTTCACGTGACAATGTGAATTACTGCAAAGTTAGTTCCCGTGACAATGTTATTTACTACAAATGTATTTTCAGTGACAAGGTGGGTTACTACAAAGTTAGTTCCCATGACAATGTTAGTTACTACTAACCGATTTACTATGACAAGATGAGGTACTACAAAGTAAGTTCTTCTAACCAAGTGAGCAACCAATTTCATACAATCATTTTTCTGGCCAGGTGAGTTACCCTAAAGTTACTTCCTGTAACAAGATACGTTACCACAAAGTTAGTTCCCATGACAAAGTGAGTTGCTACAAGCTTAGTTCCTATGACAAGATGATTTACTATAAAGTTAGCTCCCTTGACAAGATGAGTTAGCACAAAGTTAGTTCCCATGACTAAAAGCCTTACTATAAATGTGTTTATCATGACTATGTCAGTTACTACAAACTTACTTTCCATGACAAGATACGCTACTACTAGATTATTTCCTGTGAAATGATACGTTATTTCAAAGTTAGGTCCAATGACAAGATGAATTACTACAAACTCTGTTTCCATGACAATATAGCATTACTACAAAGTTAGTTCCCATGACAAGATGAGTTACTACACACTAAGTTCCTATGACAAGATACGTTACTACAAAGTTAGTTCCCATGACAAGATGAATTGCTACAAAGTTAGTTCCTGCGGACAATGTGAATTACTACAGTGTTAGTTCCCATGACAAGATGAGTTACTACAAGGTTAGTTCACATGACAATATGAATTACTACAAAGATAGTTCCCATGTCAAGATGAGTTACAAGAAAGTAAGTTCCCATGACAATATGAGTTACTACAAAGTTAGTTCCCATGTCAAGATGAGTTACCAAAAAGTAAGTTCCCATGACAATATGAGTTACTACAAAGGTAGTTCCCATGATATTATCGTATATGTATTGACGTAAATGCTTGTCATCTCATTGTTATTGTTTATGTTTTGACGTGAATGCGTGCCATCTGCTCACTGTCTGCCAGAGAACCAGCAGAAACCCACTGGGCGCTCTCTTCAGCACCAACACCTCGGCCGGAACCTCCCTGCTATACGAGCTGACCCTGGACGCCCTGGAGGAGGACGACTACTGCCACTTTGAGATCATGCTGGAGTTTCTCCACAACAGGATCCACTTCCTGATCGGGGGCACGGATACCTACTCCATGTCCACCCTGGACTACTCAGCCTTCGACCCCATCTTCATGATTGTCCACTCCGGCATGGACAGACTGTTGGTGCTTTGGCAGGTGGGTCATGGTGCGGACGTTTCTCTCATCCTGCCTACAAACATCATTCCTGCTGTCCCACTGTTTGCTGTCAATGTGTCCCACTGTTTGCTGTCATTCTGTACCACTATTTGCTGTCATTCTGTCCCACTGTTTGCTGTCACTCGTCCCACTGTTTGCTGTCACTTCTGTCATTATGTCCCATTGTTTGCTGTAACTGCTGCCAATCTGTCCCACTGTTTGCTGTCGCTGCTATCAATCTTTCCCACTGTTTGCTGTCGCTGCTGTCAATCTTTCCCACTGTTTGCTGTCAGTGCTGTCAATCTGTCCAACTGTTTGCTGTAATTCTGTCCCACTGTTTGCTGTAATTCTGTCCCGCTATTTGCTGTCACTATATCCCACTGTTCGCTGTCATTCTGTCCCACTGTTTGCTGTCATTCTGTCCCACTGTTTGCTGTTATTCTGTCCCGCTATTTGCTGTAATTCTGTCCCGCTATTTGCTGTCACCGCTGTCATTATATCCCACTGTTCGATGTCATTCTGTCCCACTGTTTGTTGTTATTCTGTCCTACTGTTTGCTGTAATTCTGACCCATTGTTCGCTGTCATTCTGTCCAATTGTTTGCTGTCACTCAGTTCCACTGTTTGCTGTCACTGCTGTCATTGTATCCCACTATTTGCTGTCACTGCTGTCAATATGTTCCAATGTTTGCTGCCATTCATTCTGTCCCGCTGTTTGCTGTCACTACTGCCATTATGTCCCACTGTTTGCTGTCAATGCTGTTATTCTGCCACACCATTTGCTGTCGCTGATGTCATTCTGTCCCACTTTATTGCAGTCACTGCTGTCATTATGTCCCACTGTTTACTGTCACTGCTGTCATTATGTCCCACTGTTTACTGTCACTGCTGTCATTATGTCCCACTGTTTGCTGTCACTGCTGTCAATATGTTCCAATGATTGCTGCCATTCATTCTGTCCCGCTGTTTGCTGTCACTGCTGTCAATATGTTCCAATGATTGCTGCCATTCATTCTGTCCCGCTGTTTGCTGTCACTGCTGTCATTATGCCCCACTGTTTGCTGTCAATGCTGTTATTCTGCCACACCATTTGCTGTCGCTGATGTCATTCTGTCCCACTTTATTGCAGTCACTGCTGTCATTCTGCCCCACTGTTTGTTGTCGCTGGTGTCATTCTATCACAAATGCGAACAATTCTTTTATTAAAGACGAACTACTATTAGCTCTATCACTAAGTCACATCTTTTGCAGACTATATCACTCAAACATATCTATTGCTGTCTATATCACCCAAGCATATCTATTGCTGGCTATATCACACAACTACATCTATTGCTAGCTGTATCACTCAATAACATATGTTGCTCGCTATACCATTCAATTTCAGCTATTACTGGCCATATCACTCCGCCACATCTATTGCTGGCTATATCATTCAATCACATCTATTGCTGGCTATATCACTCAACTACATATATTGTTAACTATATCACTCAACCACATCTATTACTGACTAAATCACTCAGTCACATCTATTTCTGGCTGTATCACTCAATCACATCTATTACTAGCTATATCACTCAATCACATCTATTGCTAGCTATATCACTTAATCACATCTATTGCTCGCTATATCACCCAATCACGTCTATTGCTGGCTGCACCACTCAGTTAATCTATTGCTGGCTATATCACTCAGTCACATATATTTCTGGCTGTATCACTCAATCACATATTTTAATGGATATATCACTCAATGACATTTATTGCTGGCTATATCACTCAATCACATATATTGCAAGTGGTATCACTCAACCACATCTATTGCTGGCTATATCACTCAACCACATCTATTGCTGGCTATATCACTCAACCACATCTATTGCTGGCTATATCACTCAACTACATCTATTACTGGCTATATCATTCAACCACATCTATTGCTGGCTATATCACTCACAAGTTGTTCTATGTCCCATCAAATACAAATTGTTCTCTCTACCATCACACACAATTTGTTCTATGTACTATCAAATACAAGTTGTTCTATGTACCATCAGACACGAATGTTTCTGTATAGATTAGACACAATTTGTTCTTTCTACCATCAGATAGAATTTGTTCTATGTACCATCAGACCAAATTGTTCTATGTACCATCAGACACAATTTGTTCTATGTACGATGAGACACAATTATTTTTTTTTATGTACGATCAGACACAATTTGTTATATGTACCATCAAATACAAGTTGCTATATGTACGATCAGACACAAGCTGTTCTGTTGCTGACTGTTGAGGTCAAATTGTTGAGTTGAAGAAATCCGCTGTGATTCAACAGGAATTGCAAAAACTTCGGCGTAAACCATTCGTGGCCATTGAGTGTGGGGAGAAGTCGCTGCATGAGCCGCTCCATCCGTTCGACTATGACATCAACACGATTGCATTGACTCGAGAAAACGCCGTTCCCGACACGATCTTTGATCATCATCACCTCGAATATGACGTAAGTGTTTCACTGTTTCTCCATCATCATTATCATCTCAAAGATATGACATAAATGTTTCATTGTTTCTCCATCATGATCATCATCATCTCAAAGATATGATGTAAGCATTTAATTGTTTCTCCATCATCATTATCATCTCAAAGATATGACGTCAGTGTTTCACTGTTTCTCCATCATCATTATCATCTCAAAGATATGACATAAATGTTTCATTGTTTCTCCATCATGATCATCATCATCATGATCATCTCAAAGATATGATGTAAGCATTTAATTGTTTCTCCATCATCATTATCATCTCAAAGATATGACGTAAGTGTTTCACTGTTTCTCCATCATCATTATCATCTCAAAGATATGACATAAATGTCTCATTGTTTCTCCATCATGATCATCATCATCATCATCATCATCATCATCTCAAAGATATGATGTAAGCATTTAATTGTTTCTCCATCATCATTATCATCTCAAAGATATGATGTAAGCATTTAATTGTTTCTCCATCATCACTATCATCTCAAAGATATGACGTAAGTGTTTCACTGTTTCTTCATTAGCATCATTATCTACCAGATATGACATAAGTGTTTCACTGTTTCTTCATTAGCATCATTATCTACCAGATATGACGTAAGTGTTTCACTGTTTCTCCATCATCATCATCATTATCTATAAGATATGACGTCAATGTGTCACTGTTTCTCCATAATCATTATCATCTCAAAGATATGACGTAAGTGTTTCATTGTTTCTCCATCATCATCATTATTATCATCACCATCATCATCATCTCAAAGATATGACGTGTTTCACTGTTCCTCCATCATCATCTCAAAGTTTTGACGTAAATGTGTCATCCTCATCCATCCATCCATCTTGCGCCATGCCGATAAGCGTGGACGGTCATGTTCTGCCATCTCACTCGATCACCAGAGTCGTGGATCAGCTCTGTGTTCCTGTCTTGACTATGCCACGTGGCCAAGCCATCTAGGTATTTACTTCCCAGTCTTCCCCTTGGTCGCTTCCCTTCGATATTGCCAATTGTCACCAAGTTCTCGAAGTCATTTCTTTTCATAACATGCCCAAAATATTTTGACTGTCTACGTCTAATGACTCTAATCGGTTCACGGTCTTCATTTATTTCATGAAGGACTTGTTCATTAATTTTTTTTCTGTCTGTCCATGGTATTCTTTGCATTTTCCTCAGATACCACATTTCCACAGCCATCAGATGTTTTTCAGCTTGGCTGCTCATTGTCCACACTTCACATCCACACAAAAGTACAGGTTCTATGTTGCACTTGAACACTCTTTTTTCTCGTATCTTTTTATTGGTCAGTTTGTTTTTCATCTTGCAAAAGGCTACCTTAACAATGGCAATTCTTGTTCTAATCTCTACAAGGCATCTCCCATAAGATGTTATGACTGTTCCGAGATAACTGTACCAATGCAGTTGCTTCAGAATATGCCCATTTACTGGTATATCACATTGTGGTATTTCCTTCTTCAAAGTGACGACCCATAATCTGTGTCTTCTTACTATTCAAGTCTAACCTAGTTGTTCACTGTGTGCAACGACCGCATTCTACTAAACGTTGCAGGTCCTGTTCATTGTCTGCAATCAAAACTGGATCATCTGCATATCTAATGTTATTGATGTATCGTCCCCCAATGTTGATGCCATCCATATCTTCTATTTTTCTGAAAATATTTTCAATGTACAGGGAAAAAAGATCTGAAGACCCTACACATCCCTATCTCACACCTCTTTTAATAGGCTGATATTGACCTACATCATTATCAATTCTGATGGCAGCTTGTTGTTTCCAATATATGTTTTTTACAAGTCTAAGGTCTTTTCAATCAATTTGAAGATCTCCAAGCATCTTCATCATGTCGATATGTCTCCCTTTATTGAAATCCTTTGTGTAGTCAATAAAGCAGAGGTGTAGATCTTTGTTTATTTCTATAGTGCGTTCAATTACTGTTCTCAGCGTATACACAGCATTTACTCTACCCTTGCCTTCTAAAAACCCACATTGTTCTTCTCCTATTTCGGGTTGTATTTTCTTCTTAACTCTTTGTATGATAATTCTCAGCAAAATCTTCGTGATGTGGCTCATTATACTAATTTTTCGTTGCTGATCACATTCCAAGGCTCCTGATTTCTTCGGGATTGCAATAAATATAGAATTTATATTATATCGTATATTGCGTTCAGCAGTCTGGTGACTTGGTCTATTCTATATTCTTCTATAGCATTGATCATTTCTGTTCTGATGTTATGTGTACCCAGGGTCTTGCCAGTTTTCATATGGTCATCATCATCATCGTAAGGATATGACGATAGTGTGTCACTGATTCTTCACCATAATCATTATCAATAAGACATGAGGTAAGTATTTCACTGTTTCTCCTTCATCATTATCTGTAGATATGACGCAAGGGTTTCACTGTTTTCCACTATAATTATTTATAAGATATGACGTATGTGTTTCACTGTTTCTCAATCATCATTATCATCTCAAAGATATGTGTTTCATTGTTTCTATATCATCTTGACAATCAACGTACAATCATAGCTTGTCCTAGCAATTTTCTACCAACACGTTTCTGGCAATGTCAGCAAACATGGCTTGCGTCCTCCATTGTTAGTAATTTATATAAGCCTCTGAACAACAGAATCTTCCCTGACAGTATAACAATCCTATAAGCTATGAAACCTGCCATTAAGATTGAACATTAATCTGTAGACACGAGATCCTATTATCACATAACTAACTGGGAATATCATCGCTTATCGAAATCTACTAGCTATCGGCGATTTCTAATGCTGTAAAAGAACTGGATTATTAGTACATACAAAATGCACATAAATAGTTATACATATTTCCAACTCATCCTACAATTACTTTATGAAGCTACTAGGCATGGGCCTAACAGTATTGACAAGTCGTATGATTCATCTTATAGCAAGTGTGATACAATATGGAGTTCGATAGTCTTCGCTAGGCCCTGCCTGGTGAAATGACAATATAAAATGACTCAAAGTAGTGCAGCTTTACATAACAGAGTTACGACACATACAGAACGTTGTGGCGGTTAGCCTTCATCAGCAAACAAACACATTCACAAACACAACATACAGTCAAGGAGAACTCCTGTGACTACATTAGAAGGTGATGACAGGACGAGAGGAACAAATGCATGGAAAAATAGAAGCAATGAAGAGAAAATGAGAATTGAAAAAAATGTTAATTGAAAAGAATGTTAGTCGAAGAAAATGTTTAATAGACAAACTGTTTATAGAGAAAAAAAACTGCATACTCACCTCACGTACGGATCTGTAAATGACTACGGAAATCTCGGGTGTAGTTGGATGTTACGGTTCAGTGAGCACATAGAAAGAAGGGGGCGGGGTAGGAGGCGTGTAGAATTGAACGTAGTAATTGACCACGACCCCATTGGTGAAATGACAGAATGTCTGCTGAGGATGCGCGGGCGTGCGTTTCCTGCGTGTTCTCATTGGTTGGCTTCTGACGTTTCATTGGTCAACCTTTGACCCCGACCGCCATGCTGCTGTCTATGTCATGACTAAGCAATATGGATTGGTGTAAGGTACATATTTTACACCCCCAAATAATTTCCTGACCCAGCATTCACAAACATAGTTATAAAATTAATATTAAAAGTAGGCATCATTTATAATTCCATAAAGAATACTCGACTGTTTGCATAAGCAGAAGAGAGGCTGTACAAGTGCACCACGACAATCATCATCATCATCATCATCATCATCATCATCATCATCATCATCATCATCATCTTTATCTATAAGATATGACGTAAATGTCTAATTGTTTGTCCATCATCATCATCATCATCATCATCATCATCATCATCATCATCATCATCTCACAGATATGACTTAAGTATTTGTTTTCCCATCATCATCATTATCTATAAGATATGACCTACGTGTTTCACTGCTGCTGCTTCATCATCATCTCTAAGTTATGGGGGGGGGGGGGTTGATTAGTGGAACTGCGGCAAAACTGTGAAAATGAAAACTATGTCAAATAATACAAAGTAATGCGGTATTACAGAACAGAATTACGAAAATTACAGGAAGTTGCGGCGATTAGCGTTCATTAGCAAATAAGTACATACACAAAACACAACATATAGTCACGGAGAAGACCCTCCTGTGACTGCATTAAAGCGTAATAAAGGAATGAGAAGAATAAAACGATGCAAACATAAGAACTATGGAGAGAAAATGAAAATTTGAAAATAAAATGTTTGCTATTTATCTCAGAACTCCAGGCTGTGATACTAACATGTATTTCACCTTGATATTCTTATATAGACAACCTTGAAAGTCTGTGGGTCATGGTGACCGGGGTAGGGAATTATAACGGCTCGGTGAAGATCTCAGGTAAACGAGTGGATGTGGTACATGAAAAAGGGGAGGAAGGTAAGGCGGGAAACTGGAAGCAATGGAGATGTGAATGTGGTCCGACAGTGAAAACTAAGAAAAAACTAAGAAGGGGTGTTCCGGTGGATGTCCGTACACTGTATGATTGGGTGCCAATGAAAGGTTGGCCATAGTGGACGAATATGATGACATAAATGCTTACGTGCACAGACATTATCATCATCAACACTCTAGTTTCCTAAGTGCAAGTCTGTGTGAGGCGACAAGACTTGACTTTTTTATGCATTCACCCATTAGCGATCCTCGTATACTATAGTTGCTATTGTTGTAATATAGTGTAAAATGTGTGAAGCTTTGTGTTAAAGTGAGACGCACTTCAAGTAGGCACACACTTCAGGCAGCCACAAACTTCAAGTAGATACACACTTCAGGGAGACAAAACACTTCAAGTAGACACGCACTTCAAGTAGACACGCTCTTCACACAGATAAACACTTCAAGTAGACACACACTTCAAGTTGACACCAACTTCGTTTAGACACGCACTTCAAGTAGACAAACTTCAAGTAGACACACGCCTCAAGGAGACACGCACTTCAAGTAGACACGAATTTTAAGCAGACCCGCACTTCAAGCAGACACAAACTTCAAGTAGACACACACCTCAAGTAGACACGCTTGTCTGAAACTTTCAGTATGACACGACCGAGATCAGCGGACATGATGCTGCGGAAGTGCTGGAGATCCTCAGAAGAAGGCACTCAGAGACTAGAGTCTACCTTGGTGGAGCCGCCCATGGATATGGACAATCCTATCGCACAGAGGTACCCACTCGCACCATGACACAGTCGATTGTTTATGTCTGTATTCTCCTTACTTTCGTACAGAGGTACTGACTTGCACCATGCCACAATTCATTGTCTATGTCTGTATTCTCCTTACTTTCGCACAGAGGTAACCACTTGCACCATACGACAGTTCATTCTTAATATCTGTATTCTACTTACTTTCGCACAGAGGTAACCACTTGCACCATACGACAGTTCATTCTTAATATCTGTATTCTACTTACTTTCGCACAGTGGTAACCACTTGCACCATACGACAGTTCATTCTTAATATCTGTATTCTCCTAACTTTCGTACAGAGGTACTGACTTGCACCATGCCACAATTCATTGTCTATGTCTGTATTCTCCTTACTTTCGCACAGAGGTAACCACTTGCACCATACGACAGTTCATTCTTAATATCTGTATTCTACTTACTTTCGTACAGAGGTACCCACTTGCACCATGCCACAGTTCATTGTCTATGTCTGTATTCTCCTTACTTTCGCACAGAGGTACTGACTCGCACCATGCCACAGTCGATTGTCTATGTCTGTATTCCCGCGACCTTCTGGCTGATTGTTGTGCATTTAGTCATTGCCTCCATTGTTGTTGACAATAGTCGGTTTCGCTTATGCCCCATCATCATCATCTCTAGGATGTGACGTAAGTGATTCACGTTACAGGGTCAAGGCGAATTGGACACGTTACAGTGTTAAGATGAATGGGACACGTTACAAGGTCAAGGTGAATGGGACACCTTATATGGTTAATGGTGAATGGGACACGTTATAAGGTCATGGTGACTGGGACACGTTACAGGGTCAAGGTGAATGGGACACGTTACAGGGTCATGGTGAATGGGACACGTTAGTCGTTACATGGCCATTGTGAATGGGACACGTTAAGGGTTATGGTGAATGGGACACATTATAGTGTCATGGTGAATGGGACACTTTACAGGGTTATGGCGAATGGGACACATTATAAAGTCAAGGTGAATGGGACACGTTACAGGGTCAAGGTGAATGGGGCACGTTAAGGGTCATGGTGAATGGGACACGTTACAGGGTCAAGGTGAATGGGACACGTTAAGAGTCATTGTGAATGGGACACGTTACAGGGTCAAGGTGAATGGGACACATTACATGGCCATTGTGAATGGGACACGTTAAGGGTCATGGTGAATGTGACACATTATAGTGTCATGGTGAATGGCGTTATAAAGTCAATGTGAATGGGAAAAGCGGCTGGCCAAGGGCGTAGAATACCAGATTCTTCTTCAGCAGACCTGGGTTTAAATCCTCGGTATGGTGTGGATATTTTTCTGACGGGGGCAAACAGAAAACTCTAACCTGCACAGTTCACAGCGACTCCACTTGCCAGGCAGCCTCAATTCCTCGGGCTCAATAACCACCTGCCATACAACGAAAGGTACAATATTGGCAGTAAATGACAGATGACATGTGAATGAGACATCTTACAGTCATGGTGAATGAGGTAGTTATTTTAATGATCAGATATAGAAATCAGGAAAGATGGATATTATGACAATATAAACGCATCTAACAGAGGCGCGTCTAGGCCATGCAGTGTGGGGAAGGTCTGCAGTATTTCAGTGATGGAAATAAACCGGAATTGCTGCACAGACGTGATATTCATATCCAGTCTGCTTTATCTCAGCTTATGCAGTACACATGTAACATATATATCTGTAAAAATTATTACTATCTATCTACATAAATATGACATATCTGTCTACATAAATGTGACATGATTGAAGATTGATTGATTGATTGATTGATTTAAGAACCGACATCACAGCATTCGGGGCATTCCCATAAGCGCTCCGTCCTCATTCTCAGCAGCCAACGAAGAGTTCCAAGAACCAATAGTGCCAGTAGCAATCTGATTATATGTCCGTCTCGCCTTTCCTCTAAGCGTCGAACGTCGGCCAGATCCCCTCGTCATTCCTCGCTGCCTCATTCTTGCCATACCATGGTGATCCATTTGCTCCTCCGAGGAGTGCACGTGCTTCCACATGGCCGCAACCACGTCTGCCTTGTCATGCATCAATATTCCACCAAGTTTTGCAGAGCCAGCCAATCTGTCCGCCTGTTCATTCCCCAGCACACCGGCATGCCCCGGAGAAAAGATCCAGGCGATGCTTGCCACCCGTGTCCTCCGAAGAGAGGCAAGCCACTCTGCACGCAACATGCCTGTTCTCACCTTCCTCAGCATGCTTTCTGAGTCGTTTACAATCACGATGTGTGTGTGTGTACCGTATTCTCCATCCAGCGGAGAGCTGCAGTGACCGCCTCCACCTCCATTCCAAAGCTAGATGTTGTGGTATCATATGCCAGGCTCTCCTACACCAAACGTCGACCAATAGCTTTTGCTACAAACCCCCACGCACTTCTCCTACCTCTTGACACCGAACCATCTGTGTAGATGATCACACCACCCGAGCGAGCATTATCATTAGTTCCTGAATTTCCACTTCCTTAGTCCCTGCTGGCCACTCCCTGCACTCCCGGCTCAATATGATTATGCCTCTGCACAAGTCTGACTGCTTCACTGGCACTCTGGCCCACTCCTCTCATCGCCTAATGTTCTAAAAGATGCACACGTGTTTTATCGTATCCTCCGCCTGAGCCATCCATGATTTCCCTCTTATCAGTCACTGACCCTTAACTGCGTTCAGCGCCTCATGCAGTGGGTGATCCGTGTCTGCAGCTACTCTGAGGTATGTCTTCGCTTGCATCACCTTGAACCTACCTGCAACAGTCGGAAAACCAAGGATGTAACGCATACACACTACTGGGGTGTCTCTGGTGCATCCCAGAATGATCCGCATAGCTTCATTCTGTATGCACTCTAGCTTCACCAGATGACTCTTTGAGACAGTGAGCAGTCCTAGTCCATAATCAATCACTGAGAGGATCAAGTGCTGGTATAGTGTGAAAAGCATTCTCTGCTCTGTGTCCATTGCAGCCATAGTTTTAAGTGCATTGAGTCCCTTTTGAGATCTTGTCACAACCCTCTCCACATGGTCCTTGAAGGACAGGCTCCTGTCAAATGTGATCCCCAGATACTTCAGTTTGTTCTCTCTGTTGACGTTTCTACCATCTATCGTGAGGCTTCGGGACATCAGCTCTCACAATCCTGTTGTCCAGAGAGCACCACAAAACAGCCGCCTTTTCCGGGTGGATGACAGCACTCATTTCTGTGCACCAGTCAATCACTCTGTCTACTGTCGCCTGTAGCTCCTGGGCTGTTTGTTCCCTATCTCTCCCCTGCCTATATGCAAGAATATCATCTGCAAATGTTAGTATCCTTCCAACCCCTGGTGCTTCTAGTTTTGCAATCTTGCTCGTATACACATTATAGAGCACAGGTGAGTTGCAGATCCCTGTGGCAGTCCCGGGGTTAAAATGTGTGGCTCTGAGGTCCATGCACACAGACGGATAGCAACCCGACGAGAATACAGGACAGCTGTCATCCACCTGACCAGCCAGGGATTGACCCCCTTCTCCATCAGTGCGGTCATCAAAATATCATATCGAACTCTATTGTACGCATCCTCGAGATCAAGCGCTGCCGCCATCGTTTCCTGTCTACTCTGGAACCCCTCATAAATGTCAAAGGCAAAAGAGGCTGCATTTGACCAGGTATCTTTTCCTGGACTGTAGCTCCCCAGGCCTCTTGGAAGAAGCTACCCGCTTTCCAAAAACTCTTGCAGCTTGACAGCGACTATCTTCTCTAAAACCTTCCCAAATGTATTTTGATGGGTGATGATCCTAAAGCCGCTAAGCTTTGAAAGATCCTTGAGTGTTTTGGGATAGGGATGAGATAGCTGTGCACCCAGTCCTGCGGTACTGATACTGTCCTAATGCTCTGGTTAAAGCAGTCGGTCATCTCCTTCAGGTCTACATCGCTCAAAGCCTTTACGTGGCTTTACCTAACCCTATCAGGCCCTGGTGCCGCGTCTTTTGCCTTCTTCAAAATATGTTTAACATCTTCAACTCTTATAATGTCTTCATAATGCATATTCTTCATTGTGCCAGATAACTCCTCTCTAACTGCATCCCTGGAGTCTGCATCATTATGATTAGTCTGCGCTAAAAAAATCTCTGGAGAAACGCCTCCCCTTTCTCTTTGTCTTTGTCACGCACACACCATCATCTCTATAAATTGTTCCCACTGTCATAGGCCTATCCTTTCTTTGTATATGTCTGTGCAGTTTCCAGAATTTTCGCAGTGTTTTATCACCTCCAATCTCCTTCATGAAACATTCCCATTTTGCGTTTTTGGTTTCTGCAGCACAGCGCTTAGTTAGTTAGTTAGTTAGTCGACAGATCATCCTCGTTGCACATCGAACCATTCAGTCCATAAGTGCTCGGATCCCCTCCTCAGCAAATCCCGCAGCGTGTAGCGGCTAACGACGCCAGTTCTGTGTTGGTTTATCAATCTTCTTTGGCTTCCTGCGTAGTGTTCTTGTTTGGCCACCCCTCTTTTAATTTGCTGCTCTCGCAGTCTGGCCATTGTTGTAGATTCACAGTCATCACTTGGTTCTCGCAAAAGTCTCACTTCTCGTAGAGCATTCAGAATGTCAGCCTGGTCCATGGCGCGACCGCCCTCCACAGTAGCCTCACCTGCGAGCTTGTCAGCCCGCTCATTCCCTTGTACTCCCGCATGCCCTGGCACGAAGATGAAACTAATCTTTGCCAGCCGAGACCGCTTCATAGGCAGCAACCATTCTCTTCGGATCGACCCCTCCTCTATCCTCTTGATCATGTTCATTGAGTCGCTAAGGAAACAAGCCCTAGTGAATGTCTGTGTCTCGAGCCATGTTATTGCTTTACTTACTGCCATGACTTCCATGGTCAGGCTACTTGTGGTTTCAGTGAAAGCACCAGAGTCCTCCTTCACAATTCTCCCTCCGGCCCGAGCTGTAAAGGCCCATGAGCTTCTCACATGTCGGACGACCGACCCATCTGTGTAGATGACCGCGTCACAGTCTAGCGAATTCTCGAAAATCAACGCTTGTACTTCAGCCTCAACAGCAGCCGGATTTTCTTGTCTGCATTTTCTATCTAGTTGGATGCAAACTGAAAGGATGTGCAGAAGTCTGTTGGCACTTGCACCCACTCCTCGCCAGGTTCTAAGTCCTCAAGTGAACACACCTGTTGAAGAATGTCTTCGGCTTGACCCATCCACGACCGTCCTCTTTTTAACCTGCTGCCCTTCACCTTCCTAATTTCACTATGCAGTGGATGTTGTGTGTTTGCGTTAATTCTGAGGTAGGCGCGTGCCCTGCAAACTTGTATTCTCTTCAATGGTTGGAAAATCAAGAAGGTAGCGCATCGCCCTGCATGCTGTATCTCTTGTACATCTAAGAATAATGCGCATAGCTTCATTCTGTATCCTTTCCATCCTTTCTATCTGCTTATGGCTGAGAGTCAGGATTGCCATTGCATACTCCAAAACAGACATGACCAGCCCCTCGTACAGAAGACATAGATGGCGCTGCTCACAGTTTGCTGCCGCCATCACCCGCATCGCTGCCAAACCCCGCTTGGCCTTTGTTATCACCTGGTCTATGTGCACATTATAAGCAAGGCTTCGATCAAACCGTATCCCCAGGTAATTCATTGCCTGCGTTCTTTCCACCGTCTCTGAACACAGCTTTACAGTTGGTGTTGGATTGTTGACAATATGATTATTCAACGAGAACCAAGTCACTGTTGCCTTTGTTGGGTTGACCATTGCCCCAGCTTCATCACACTAAGTACTTATGCGATTGAGTTCGGTTTGTAGTTCCACAACAACCTCCTCTCTATCCTTACCCTGACGATACACTAACACATCGTCGGCATATGACAATGTCCTGCCAGGTCCAGTGATCTGCTCACTGGTGATTCTCACTGTGTAGGCGTTGAACAGTACCGGAGATAATGGTGATCTCTGTGGTAGGCCAGGATATATTGTTGTTGGTTCCGAAGTCCAACTGCCACATCTAAAAACTACTTTCCGTTGGAAGAGGGCTGCAGCGATCCAACTAAGGAGGAATGGACTTACGTTTAGTTCAAGAAGCTGAAACATTAAAAAATCCAGTGGTACTCTGTTGTATGCGTCCTCAAGATCAATCGCTGCAGCAACGGTTTCAGTGCCTGAGTGGAAACCTTCATAGACATCATGGGCAAAGACTGCTGCATTGGTCCAGGTTTCTCTTTTTGGACGGTACCCACCCAGGGTAGGTGGGAAAACACCTTGCCTCTCTAGTTGGCTTGATATTTTCCTGGCAATTACCTTCTCCAGGCAGCTTGCCTATTGTATTCTGCATGGTTATAATTCGATATCCCTGAATTTTTTTGTGGTCTTTGTCAAGCTTCGGCAAGGGAATCAGATAGCTGTGTAACCATTCCTCCTTGATGCTAGCACTCCCTATACTGTTGTTGTACATGTCTGCTAGTTTCTCTAGCTCATTGTCGGTACACCTATTTATGTCGTCGTATCTTATGCCATCAGGACCTGGAGCACTGTTTTTTGATCGTCGAAGCACAGCCTTGATTTCTTTCACTGTCACTGTGTCTTCATCCGAAGTGTTCTGGGCCTTGCATCTGTCTGAGGTGACCTCCTTGGCCAGATTTCGGCCTCCCATGTCTGTCTGGTTGCTTTGCCCTTGTCCTCGTCAGTCCTCTGCCAGATGAGGTCAGCACCTTGGAAGTCAGAAATGCTCTTATTCTTGTCTACACCACTCATGCTTTTATGTAGTCGTCAGAACAATTTCAGTGACTTGTCTGTGCTTACTCTTTGACACACCTCTGCCCATTTTTCGCTTTTAACCACCTTGACCAGTTTTTTGAAATAGCTTACTTTTGTGTGCATCTCTCTTTCTAAGTGCAAGCTGGGACTAGGATGACCAGCTCTGTTCTTCTTGGCATTTTGCCATCTCCTTACAGCACTACGCTTATCCACCCAAGCCTTCTCCACCTCGAAACTCCACCACGGTGGCTGCTCCCAGCTTTTTTTCCTGCCCTGAAACGTTCTGCGCTTGTCACGTCTTATTTTACTCACCACATCTTGCCCTGTATGTCATACTGGAACGTCTTTACCTTTAGCTTGTGCTGCCTGGTTCTCCCTTTCTCCACCAATATGCTGCAAGGGTGGTGGTCGCTGCCATGGTGTCCTAGGACACCCTATCTACACACTGTAGTGAGTGAAGGTGAAACTAGCACAGCGCTTGTAAACCTCCATCCTATCTCTCTTGGCATTTTGCGCTGTATCCACTTCCTCTCGTAAGCTTCGGGGTGTCTGTCGCACTTTCCTTAGCTGCTTCACTACAGCTCTCTTTGCCTTCCAATCATGGTCTACTTCTGGAGTTCACCATGGGGGATGCAAAGAAAGGAGTTTTAACGGTCCTAATGCACGCCCCCTGTCTGAGGCGTCCAAGAAGGCTGTCGGTCCAATCATACAGGAAGGTCTTGCGCGCTCTCCCAGCCTTAACTTTCCTGGATTTAGAGATCAGGTCTGAACATGTCATGTGATCACTCCCATGGTCATTCAAAACAGTCCACTTTACATCAAGGACTGATGACTGGGAGACAAGTGCCAAGTCAATAGCTGTGTCTGCATCGCCAGGTCTCATTTCCATTCTCGTTGGCCTCCCGTCATTTATGCAAACCACATCGGAGTCCACCATGGCATCCGCAAGGGCAATTCCCTGTCGGTTTTCTCCACTACTGTCCCATTCTCTGTTCCTCGCATTGAAGTCTCCACATATGAGTAGCCTATCACCTGGTAATTCCTCCAATTCCTTATGCCAGTCCCAGTGTTCCTTTCTGACAAAACAGCCCATTGTGGCATATACATTTATGAGGTTCCAACTTAAGCCGCCAGTCTTCATTTGTATGCCCTGGACCTCTCTTTCACTGTGATTCCATTGGCTCAAGTCAAGTACCACATACTTCACTCCTTCTTTCACCAGCAGACCTTGCCCATGTCTCTAAAAAATAATTCTAAATTCTGTCTCGTCAAACCTGCTTCCTCAGCGGTGGTTATTGTTGAGAGCCGTGGTTGTGTGGACTGTTAGACCTAATTCCTACTGGTTTTATTGGTTCCGCTCTGTTCGTCGGATAAAGTTATTTTTGTGCTATCTGGTTGTTTTCGATCTGTCTTATGCTGGCCCTGATAAGACCGGTCCTTGGTCGGGTCTACTGCGTGCTTGTTGTTTCTCGTGTTGTCTTCACCCTTCACCGGGGCTGGTAGTTCAAGTGCAAGTCTCAAGTTGTTCCGCCGATCAGCGGCCCGATTTCCTTTTCGTTTGTTTTTTGGCGTTTTTCATCATCACGTGTGGGTTGGTGCAACAACAAGACGCCCGGATCTTCCTGTCAGCTCAGTTCAGGCACCCTGTCGGAAGACCTAATCCACCATTCTGCACTTCACCCCGCTACACTCAGTTGAGTCCCCCCCCCCCCCCCCCACTCCACCCTTTTTTTGTTTGGTTGGTGGCTGTCGCTAATATCTCCTCTTTTATGTCGGGTCTGTTTCCTCTAGCGAAGTTCCCGAGCGTTTGTACTGAGAACAGGGAATCTGTTAGTATACACGGTCTCAGTGGTGGTTTTAAAGCTGCAATCTCCAGGCCTTTCATTGTGGCTATCAGTTCAGCCGTGCATACTGCTGTCTGGTCTGTTAGTTTGAACTGTTTCTTCAGCTTCCAGTCTGGGACCACTACTCCTGCTCTTACCTCTCCCTGTTCGTTCTTGGACCCGTCTGTATATATTATGAGGTTGTCCTTACTGATTTTTTGTATGTACGCCTAGGCCGCGTCTCTCGCATCTGTGTCCTCCGTGTCCTTGGTGATGGTCTTTGCTAGGTTAAAGTCTGTGAATCCTCTGCTCAGTAGGGTTTATATAACAGGCGTAACCAGGGCACTGATATTTGTCTGTATATAGCTCCTGGAGTATGAGGACATCAAAATCATATATTAGCCTCTCTAATACAGGACCTCTCTGTGATATATGTGACATATCTGTCTACATGCATGTGACATATCTCAGCTGTCTTACTGCACACATGTGACATATCTCAGCTGTCTTACTGCACACATGTGACATGTCTCAGCTGTCTTACTGCGCAAGTGCGACATGTCTCAACTGTCTTATTGTACACATGTGACATATCTCAGCTGTCTTAATGCACACATGTGACATGTCTCAACTGTCTTACTGCAC
This sequence comes from Cepaea nemoralis, assembly GCA_014155875.1. Classification (NCBI taxonomy): domain Eukaryota; kingdom Metazoa; phylum Mollusca; class Gastropoda; order Stylommatophora; family Helicidae; genus Cepaea; species Cepaea nemoralis. The sequence goes on along the minus strand of JACEFZ010027352.1, from coordinate 717,097 downwards.
ACATGTGACATGTCTCTGCTGTCTTAATGCACACATGTGACAGGTCTCAACTATCTTACTGCCCAAATGTTGCATGTCTCAGTTGTCTTACTGCCCACAGCTTGCATGTCTCGGTTGTCTTACTTAACAAATGCAACTTGTCTGAGCTATCTTACTGCGCAAATGCGACATTTCTCAGCTGTCTTACTGCACAAATGTGACATCTCTCAGCTGTCTTACTGCACACATGTGACACGTCTCAGCTGTCTCACTGCACACATGTGACATGTATCATCTGTCTTACTGCACAAGTGTGACCTGTCTCAACTGTCTTACTACGCAAGTGCGACATGTCTCACGTGTCTTACTGCACAAATGTTGCATGTCTCAAGTGTCTTACTGCACACATGTGACATGTCTCAGCTGTCTTAATGCACACATGTGACATTTCTCAGCTGTCTTACTGCCCAAATGTTGTATGTCTCAGCTGTCTTAATGCCCATATGTTGCATGTCTCATGTGTCTTACTGCCCAAATGTTGCACGTCTAAATTATCTTACTGCACAAATGCAACTTGTCTGAGCTATTTAACTGCGCAAATGTGACATGTGTCAGCTGTCTTACTGCGCAAATGTTACATGTCTCAGCTGTCTTAATGCACACATGTGACATGTCTCAGCTGTCTTAATGTACACATGTGACATGTCTCAGCTGTCTTACTGCACACATGTGACATGTCTCAGCTGTCTTACTGCACACATGTGACATGTCTCAGCTGTCCAGTTGGCCCATGACCTCGCGATAATGGTTTCTCTGTCCATCCCGGTGAAGTGGTGTTGAATTGTGTAAGTCTGCCGGTCATCGGGTCATCGGCAGGCTGCTAATGTTCACTGTTCACCCGTCCTGTGTGAGGCTAGCCGGTCCAGACCTACTGGCTGCAGGGCCAGGTGCAGTCCACACCTTGTTGACTTGTTGATCACGTGTGTGTGTGTGTATGTGTGTGTGTGTGTGTGTGTGTGTGTGTGTGTGTGTGTGTGTGTGTGTGTGTGTGTGTGTGTATGTATATATATATATATATATATATATATATATATATATATATATATATATATATATATATATATATATATATATATGTTGGATGTCAGTGCACAAATTAAACATACACATTTATCATTTAAATATTGAAGTTCAAATGTTACATACATTTATATCACTGGAATTTGTGTGCATAAATGGGACAGACATATGTATCATTTGAATATTCGTGCACAAATGTGACATGTGACATGCATATGTATCACTTAAATGTTGGTGCACAAATGTGACAGACATATGTACCATTTGAAAATGTGTGCACAAATGTTACATGCGTATGCATCATTTGAATGTTGGTCACACATATGCCACCACCACACATATGCCACACCCACACATATGCCACACTCACACACATTCCACACCCACACATATGCCACACCCACACATGCCACACTCACACTTATATGCCACACCCACACATATGTCACACCCACATACCCACATACCCACACATCCACACACCAATGAATATGGACACTTGTTTCAGACATGGGTGCTCAACGATGCAGGCGACGAGTTTTCTGCCGGCACCAACTTCCTGTTGGGAAGCTCTAGAGAGATGCCCTGGGCCAATGAGATTCTGTGGAAGTTTGACATCACCAGCGCAGTCCGACAAGCTGGGGTGTCCACAGACAAGAACATCAAGGTCAGTTGCTGTCTGGTCTGTCCACGGTTGCCTTTACAGTCTGCACATCTCTCTGACTGGCTGGTCACTCTGTGGTTGACTTTACTGTCAGCACATCTATCTGTCTGGTCTGTCCATGGTTGACTTTACTGTCAGCACATCTATCTGTCTGGTCTGTCCATGGTTGACTTTACTGTCAGCACATCTATCTGTCTGGTCTGTCCATGGTTGACTTTACTGTCAGCACATCTATCTGTCTGGTCTGTCCATGGTTGACTTTACTGTCAGCACATCTATCTGTCCATGGTTGACTTTACTGTCAGCACATCTATCTGTCTGGTCTGTCCATGGATGACTTTACTGTCAGCACATCTATCTGTCTGGTCTGTCCATGGTTGACTTTACTGTCAACACATCTATCTGACTGGTCTGTCCATGGATGACTTTACTGTCAGCACATCTATCTGTCTGGTCTGTCCATGGTTGACTTTACTGTCAGCACATCTATCTGTCTGGTCTGTCCATGGTTGACTTTACTGTCAGCACATCTATCTGTCTGGTCTGTCCACGGTTGCCTTTACAGTCTGCACATCTCTCTGTCTGGCTGGTCACTCTGTGGTTGACTTTACTGTCAGCACATCTATCTGTCTGGTCTGTCCATGGTTGACTTTACTGTCAGCACATCTATCTGTCCATGGTTGACTTTACTGTCAGCACATCTATCTGTCCATGGTTGACTTTACAGTCAGCACATCTATCTGTCCATGGTTGACGTTACTGTCAGCACATCTATCTGTCTGGTCTGTCCATGGTTGACTTTACTGTCAGCACATCTATCTGTCTGGTCTGTCCATGGTTGACTTTACTGTCAGCACATCTATCTGTCTGGTCTGTCCATGGTTGACTTTACTGTCAGCACATCTATCTGTCCATGGTTGACTTTACTGTCAGCACATCTATCTGTCTGGTCTGTCCATGGTTGACTTTACAGTCAGCACATCTATCTGTCCATGGTTGACTTTACTATCAGCACATCTATCTGTCTGGTCTGCCCATGGTTGACTTTACTGTCAGCACATCTATCTGTCTGTCTGGTCTGTCCATGGTTGACTTTACTGTCAGCACATCTATCTGTCTGTCTGGTCTGTCCATGGTTGACTTTACTGTCAGCACATCTATCTATCTGTCTGGTCTGCCCATGGTTGACTTTACTGTCAGCACATCTATCTGTCCATGGTTGACTTTACTGTCAGCACATCTATCTGTCCATGGTTGACTTTACTGTCAGCACATCTATCTGTCTGGTCTGTCCATGGTTGACTTTACTGTCAGCACATCTATCTGTCTGTCTGGTCTGTCCATGGTTGACTTTACTGTCAGCACATCTATCTATCTGTCTGGTCTGCCCATGGTTGACTTTACTGTCAGCACAATCTATCTGTCCATGGTTGACTTTACTGTCAGCACATCTATCTGTCCATGGTTGACTTTACTGTCAGCACATCTATCTGTCTGGTCTGTCCATGGTTGACTTTACTGTCAGCACATCTATCTGTCTGTCTGGTCTGTCCATGGTTGACTTTACAGTCAGCACATCTATCTGTCCATGGTTGACTTTACAGTCAGCACATCTATCTGTCCATGGTTGACTTTACAGTCAGCACATCTATCTGTCCATGGTTGACGTTACTGTCAGCACATCTATCTGTCTGGTCTGTCCATGGTTGACTTTACTGTCAGCACATCTATCTGTCTGGTCTGTCCATGGTTGACTTTACTGTCAGCACATCTATCTGTCTGGTCTGTCCATGGTTGACTTTACTGTCAGCACATCTATCTGTCCATGGTTGACTTTACTGTCAGCACATCTATCTGTCTGGTCTGTCCATGGTTGACTTTACTGTCAGCACATCTATCTGTCTGGTCTGTCCATGGTTGACTTACTGTCAGCACATCTATCTGTCTGGTCTGTCCATGGTTGACTTTACTGTCAGCACATCTATCTGTCTGGTCTGTCCATGGTTGACTTTACTGTCAGCACATCTATCTGTCTGGTCTGTCCATGGTTGACTTTACTGTCAGCACATCTATCTGTCTGGTCTGTCCATGGTTGACTTTACTATCAGCACATCTATCTGTCTGGTCTGTCCATGGTTGACTTTACTGTCAGCACATCTATCTGTCCATGGTTGACTTTACTGTCAGCACATCTATCTGTCCATGGTTGACTTTACTGTCAGCACATCTATCTGATTGGTCTGTCCATGGTTGACTTTACTGTCAGCACATCTAACTGTCTGGTCTGTCCATGGTTGACTTTACTGTCAGCACATCTATCTGAGGGTCTGTCCATGGATGACTTTACTGTCAGCACATCTATCTGAGGGTCTGTCCATGGATGACTTTACTGTCAGCACATCTATCTGTCCATGGTTGACTTTACTGTCAGCACATCTATCTGTCTGGTCTGTCCATGGATGACTTTACTGTTAGCACATCTATCTGTCCATGGTTGACTTTACTGTCAGCACATCTATCTGATTGGTCTGTCCATGGTTGACTTTACTGTCAGCACATCTATCTGATTGGTCTGTCCATGGTTGACTTTACTGTCAGCACATCTATCTGTCTGGTCTGTCCATGGTTGACTTTACTGTCAGCACATCTATCTGACTGGTCTGTCCATGGATGACTTTACTGTCAGCACATCTATCTGTCCATGGTTGACTTTACTGTCAGCACATCTATCTGTCTGGTCTGTCCATGGTTGACTTTACTGTCAGCACATCTATCTGACTGGTCTGTCCATGGATGACTTTACTGTCAGCACATCTATCTGTCCATGGTTGACTTTACTGTCAGCACATCTATATGTCTGGTCTGTCCATGGTTGACTTTACTGTCAGCACATCTATCTGACTCTGTCCATGGATGACTTTACTGTCAGCACATCTATTCTGTCTCCATGGTTGACTTTACTGTCAGCACATCTATCTGTCTGGTCTGTCCATGGTTGACTTTACTGTCAGCACATCTATCTGACTGGTCTGGTCCATGGATGACTTTACTGTCAGCACATCTATCTGTCTGGTCTGTCCATGGGTTGACTTTACTGTCAACACATCTATCTGACTGGTCTGTCCATGCGATTGACTTTACTGTCAGCACATCTATCTGTCTGGTCTGTCCATGGTTGACTTTACTGTCCGCACATCTATCTGTCTGGTCTGTCCATTGGTTGACTTTACTGTCAGCACATCTATCTGTCTGGTCTTCCATGGTTGACTTTACTGTCAGCACATCTATCTGTCCATGGTTGACTTTACTGTCAGCACATCTATCTGTCCATGGTTGACTTTACTGTCAGCACATCTATCTGTCCATGGTTGACTTTACTGTCAGCACATCTATCTGTCTGGTCTGTCCATGGTTGACTTTACTGTCAGCACATCTATCTGACTTGGTCTGTCCATGGTTGACTTTACTGTCAGCACATCTATCTGCTGGTCTGTCCATGGTTGACTTTACTGTCAGCACATCTATCTGTCTGGTCTGTCCATTGGTTGACTTTACCTGTCAGCACATCATCTGATCTGGTCTCATGGTTGACTTTACTGTCAGCACATCTATCTGTCCATGGTTGACTTTACTGTCAGCACATCTATCTGTCTGGTCTGTCCATGGTTGACTTTACTGTCAGCACATCTATCTGACTGGTCTGTCCATGGTGACTTTACTGTCAGCACATCTATCTGGTCCATGGTTGACTTTACTGTCAGCACATCTATCTGTCCATGGTTGACTTTACTGTCAGCACATCTATCTGTCTGGTCTGTTCCATGGTTGACTTTACTGTCAGCACATCTATCTGTACTGGTCTGTCCATGGTTGACCTTTACTGTCAGCACATCTATCTGTCCATGGTTGACTTTACTGTCAGCACACTATCTATCTGGTCCATGGTTGACTTTACTGTCAGGCACATCTACTGCTGGTCGTCATGGTTGACTTTACTGTCAGCACATCTGTCTGTCTGGTCTGTCCATGGTTGACTTTACTGTCAGCACATCTATCTGTCCTGGTCTGTCCATGGTGGACTTTACTGTTCAGCACATCTATCTGTCTGGTCTGTCCATGGTTGACTTTACTGTCAGCACATCTATCTGTCTGGTCTGTCCATGGTTGACTTTACTGTTCAGCACATCTATCTGTCTGGTCTGTCCATGGTTGACTTTACTGTCAGCACATCTATCTGTCCATGGTTGACTTTACTGTCAGCACATCTATCTGTCCATGGTTGACTTTACTGTCAGCACATCTATCTGTCTGGTCTGTCCATGGTTGACTTTACTGTCAGCACATCTATCTGTCTGGTCTGTCCATGGTTGACTTTACTGTCAGCACATCTATCTGACTGGTCTGTCCATGGTTGACTTTACTGTCAGCACATCTATCTGTCCATGGTTGACTTTACTGTCAGCACATCTATCTGTCTGGTCTGTCCATGGTTGACTTTACTGTCAGCACATCTATCTGTCTGGTCTGTCCATGGTTGACTTTACTGTCAGCACATCTATCTGACTGGTCTGTCCATGGTTGACTTTACTGTCAGCACATCTATCTGTCCATGGTTGACTTTACTGTCAGCACATCTATCTGTCCATGGTTGACGTTACTGTCAGCACATCTATCTGTTGGTCTGTCATGGTTGACGTTACTGTCAGCACATCTATCTGACTGGTCTGTCCATGGTTGACTTTACTGTCAGCACATCTACTTCTGTCCATGGTTGACGTTACTGTCAGCACATCTATCTGATGGTCTGTCCATGGTTGACGTTACTGTCAGCACATCTATCTGTTCCATGGTTGACTTTACTGTCAGCACATCTATCTGTCCATGGTGACGTTACTGTCAGCACCATCTATCTGTCCATGGTTGACTTTACTGTCAGCACATCTATCTGTCTGACTGGTCTGTCCATGGTTGACTTTTACTGTCAGCACATCTATCGTCGACTGGTCTGTCCATGGTTGACTTTACTGTCAGCACATCTATCTGTCATGGTTGACTTTTACTTTCAGCACATCTATCTGTCTGGTCTGTCCATGGTGACTTTACTGTCAGCACATCTATCTGTCTGGTCGGCCCATGGTTGACTTTACTGTCAGCACGTCTGTCTGTCTGGTCTGTCCATGGTTGACTTTACTGTCAGCACATCTATCTGTCTGGTCTGTCCATGGTTGACTTTACTGTTAGCACGTCTGTCTGTCTGGTCTGTCCATGGTTGACTTTACTGTTAGCACATCTATCTGTCTGGTCTGTCCATGGTTGACTTTACTGTTAGCACATCTATCTGTCTGGTCTGTCCATGGTTGACTTTACTGTCAACACATCTATCTGTCTGGTCTGTCCATGGTTGACTTTACTGTCAGCACATCTATCTGTCCATGGTTGACTTTACTGTCAGCACATCTATCTGTCCATGGTTGACTTTACTGTCAGCACATCTATCTGTCTGGTCTGTCCCATGGTTGACTTTACTGTCAGCACATCTATCTGACTGGTCTGTCCATGGTTGACTTTACTGTCAGCACATCTATCTGTCCATGGTTGACTTTACTGTCAGCACATCTATCTGTCCATGGTTGACGTTACTGTCAGCACATCTATCTGTCTGGTCTGTCCATGGTTGACGTTACTGTCAGCACATCTATCTGACTGGTCTGTCCATGGTTGACTTTACTGTCAGCACATCTATCTGACTGGTCTGTCCATGGTTGACTTTACTGTCAGCACATCTATCTGACTGGTCTGTCCATGGTTGACTTTACTGTCAGCACATCTATCTGTCCATGGTTGACTTTACTGTCAGCACATCTATCTGTCCATGGTTGACGTTACTGTCAGCACATCTATCTGTCTGGTCTGTCCATGGTTGACGTTACTGTCAGCACATCTATCTGTCCATGGTTGACTTTACTGTCAGCACATCTATCTGTCCATGGTTGACGTTACTGTCAGCACATCTATCTGTCCATGGTTGACTTTACTGTCAGCACATCTATCTGTCTGACTGGTCTGTCCATGGTTGACTTTACTGTCAGCACATCTATCTGTCTGACTGGTCTGTCCATGGTTGACTTTACTGTCAGCACATCTATCTGTCCATGGTTGACTTTACTGTCAGCACATCTATCTGTCTGGTCTGTCCATGGTGACTTACTGTCAGAAAATCTATCTGTCTGGTCTGTCCATGGTTGACTTTACTGTCAGCACGTCTGTCTGTCTGGTCTGTCCATGGTTGACTTTACTGTCACCCACATCTATCTGTCGGGTCTGTCCATGGTTGACTTTACTTTTAAAGCACGTCTGTCTGTCTGGTCTGTCCAGGGTTTGAACTTTACTGTTAGCACGTCTGTCTGTCTGGTCTGTCCAGGGTTTGACTTTACTGTTAGCACGTCTGTCTGTCTGGTTTTGTCCATGGTTGACTTTACTGTCAGCACATCTATCTGTCCATGGTTGACTTTACTGTCAGCACATCTATCTGACTGGTCTGTCCATGGTTGACTTTACTGTCAGCACATCTATCTGTCTGGTCTGTCCATGGTTGACTTTACTGTCAGCACATCTATCTGTCCATGGTTGACTTTACTGTCAGCACATCTATCTGTCTGGTCTGTCCATGGTTTACTTTACTGTCAGCACATCTGTCTGTCCATGGTTGATTTTACAGTCAGCACATCTATCTGTCCATGGTTGATTTTACAGTCAGCAAATCTATCTGTCTGGTCTGTCCATGGTTGAATTTACAGTCAGCAAATCTATCTGTCTGGTCTGTCCATGGTTGAATTTACAGTCAGCACATCTATCTGACTGGTCTGTCCATGGTTGACTTTACAGTCAGCACATCTATCTGTCTGGTCTGTCCATGGTTGACTTTACAGTCAGCACATCTATCTGTCCATGTTTGACTTTACAGTCAGCACATCTATCTGTCCATGGTTGACTTTACAGTCAGCACATCTATCTGTCCATGTTTGACTTTACACTCAGCACATCTATCTGTCTGGTCTGTCCATGGTTGACTTTACAGTCAGCACATCTATCTGTCTGGTCTGTCCATGTTTGACTTTACAGTCAGCACATCTATTTGTCCATGTTTGACTTTACAGTCAGCACATCTATTTGTCTGGTCTGTCCATGTTTGACTTTACAGTCAGCACATCTATTTGTCCATGTTTGACTTTACAGTCAGCACATCTATTTGTCTGGTATGTCCATGGTTGACTTTACAGTCAGCACATCTATTTGTCCATGTTTGACTTTACAGTCAGCACATCTATCTGTCTGGTCTGTCCATGGTTGACTTTACAGTCAACACATCTATCTGTCTGGTATGTCCATGTTTGACTTTACTGTTAGCACATCTATCTGTCTGGTATGTCCATAGTTGACTTTACAGTCAGCACATCTATTTGTCCATGTTTGACTTTACAGTCAGCACATCTATCTGTCTGGTCTGTCCTTGGTTGACTTTACAGTCAACACATCTATCTGTCTGGTATGTCCATGGTTGACTTTACGGTCAGCACATCTATTTGTCCATGTTTGACTTTACAGTCAGCACATCTATCTGTCTGACTGGTCTGTCCATGGTTGACTTTACAGTCAGCACATCTATCTGTCTGGTCTGTCCATGGTTGACTTTACAGTCAACACATCTATCTGTCCATGTTTGACTTTACAGTCAGCACATCTATCTGTCTGACTGGTCTGTCCATGGTTGACTTTACAGTCAGCACATCTATCTGTCTGGTCTGTCCATGGTTGACTTTACAGTCAACACATCTATCTGTCCATGGTTGACTTTACAGTCAACACATCTATCTGTCCATGGTTGACTTTACAGTCAACACATCTATCTGTCCATGGTTGACTTTACAGTCAACACTTCTATCTGTCTGGTCTGTCCATGGTTGACTTTACAGTCAACACATCTATCTGTCTGGTCTGTCCATGGTTGACTTTACAGTCAACACATCTATCTGTCTGGTCTGTCCATGGTTGACTTTACTGTCAGCACATCTATCTGTCCATGGTTGACTTTACAGTCAGCACATCTATTTGTCCATGGTTGACTTTACAGTCAACACATCTATCTATCTGACTGGTCTGTCCATGGTTGACTTTACAGTCAACACATCTATCTGTCTGGTCTGTCCATGGTTGACTTTACTGTCAGCACATCTATCTGTCCATGGTCGACTTTACAGTCAGCACATCTATTTGTCCATGGTTGACTTTACAGTCAACACATCTATCTGTCTGACTGGTCTGTCCATGGTTGACTTTACAGTCAGCACATCTATCTGTCTGGTCTGTCCATGGTTGACTTTACTGTCAGCACATCTATCTGTCTGGTCTGTCCATGGTTGAATTTACTGTCAACACATCTATCTGTCTGGTCTGTCCATGGTTGACTTTACTGTCAGCACATCTATCTGTCTGGTCTGTCCATGGTTGAATTTACTGTCAACACATCTATCTGTCCATGGTTGACTTTACTGTCAGCACATCTATCTGTCCATGGTTGACTTTACTGTCAGCACATCTATCTGTCTGGTCTGTCCATGGTTGAATTTACTGTCAGCACATCTATCTGTCCATGGTTGAATTTACTGTCAGCACATCTGTCAGATCTGTCCATGGTTGACTTTATAGTCAGCACATCTATCTGTCTGTGTACAGAAAGGGCAGGGTTAGGGACAGTTTCGCTAAAGACTTACATAAGGCAGTAAACAGGGTGGCGACGTTTTGCAGTGGCGCAGGAGCTATTATAGGACAACAGTCAAGGCATCTGTTGTGTGGTACTCCCTGGATAACCGGATTGTGAAAGCAGACGGCTTATGTATTATAATGAATGGATGTCCTCTTAGTCGAGAGAGTAAATTGAAGTACTTGGGTATCATCTTTGACATTTGTATGTAGGCATATCCTGGTGCTGCAAACAATGGAGGATAGGCATTGGGTCCTTCAAGCCAAATGGTACCTGAGAGTTGCTGCAGATAGGGATCACCCCTGCATGAAGCCATGGATATAGTCAAGGGTCATAGATTAAAACGAGGCAGGTCCTGGATGGCACATGCAGAAAGATCTCTGCGTCAGATGTGTGATCTAGAGACCATCAATCGTGGAAAAAAGAGTGGGTTGAGTTACGGGAAGACACGACGGACTGACACAATGTAATAGTGACACTTGATCGTGAGTGCAGAGAATGGGCAGCGGGCCGCACAGAGTTTGAGGTGCAACAATTGATCGAGAGTAACACACATCAAGGTGACATAGTGATCTATACAGATGGGTCAGTGGTGAGAAACAGACGGAGTGGTTGGGTTTTCATTGTGAAGGCTAATGGACGATTCTCAAAACAAACGAGTGTCTATATATGTATGAGGCTACGACCTCCAGCATGAGAATGGAGGTGAAAGCAATCACAGCAGGATCTCTTTGGTTAGAGGAGACTACTGCAACACACACTGTCTTCATCGTGGACTCAAGGGGTATGATTGTTAAGATGGAGAAAGGAATATTTCGTATGGTATGGTTTACTTCGCTTCAGAGATCACAGATTGTGAGAATTGTATGGATGTTTTGCCCTGGCCGTGTGGTAGTACGGGGGAATGAACAAGCTGAAAGGCTGACAGGAAATTCACATCTTAGTGGCAGATTATTTATGGGAAATGGAGAGGTGGTCGTGCGCCTGTGTGGCCAGGTGGAGAAGGTAGGAATACAGATTGAGAACCCGTATGTGGAAATGATGAGATAGCTGGGGGTTGGCAGGGTTTCTGGTAGAATCTCAAAACAGAAAGGGAAGACCAGAAGAAAACTTTCAATCAGATAGCGGCGGGAACGATTAGTAGTGTGGCTCTTCGCCGGCTGTTGAACGAGGGGACGGAGCGCGTATGGGAATGTCCTGAGTGCAGAGATGTCAGTTCTTAGCTCAACTCAACTCAACTCAAATATATCAGTGGACAGTACAGTGATATTTAATGTTTAACACATATCAGTGACATTTCATGTTTATCATGTTAGTGGATACAGCAGTGACATTTCATGTTTATCATGTTAGTAGATACAACAGTGATATTTCATATTTAATATATATATATATATCAGTGGACAGTACAATGACATTTCATGTTTAACATATATCAGTGGACAGTACAGTGATATTTCATATTTTTTTAAAAATATATTAGTGACATTTCATGTTTATCATATTAGTGGATACAATATTAATATTTCATGTGTATCATATTAGTGGATACAACAGTGATATATTAAATGTAAGATATATCAATGGACGGCACAGTGATATTTCATGTTTAACATACATAGTTTCAACATTTCATACATCAGTACACAACACAGCGACACTTCATGATTATCATATATCAGTGACATTTCACGTTTGTCATATTAGTGGATACAACAGTGACATTACGTGTTTAACATATATCAGTGGATACTACAGTGACATTTAATATTTATCATATAAGTGGATACAACAGTGGCATAACATGTTTGTCACATTAGTGGATGCAACAGTGACATCGTATGGTTGTCATATTAGCGAATACAATAGTGACATTTCTTGTTTATGATATATCAATGGATGCTACGGTGATATTTCTATCATTTTTATCAGTGACATTTCATGTTTATCATGTGTGAGTAGATAATACAGTGACATTTCATGGTTATCATATATCGGTGGATTCAACAGTTAAATTTCATGTATATCATATTAGTGGATACAGCATTGATATTTAATGTTTATCATGTATCAGTGGATACTACAGTGACATTTCATGTTTATTATTTATCAGTGGATACTAATGTGACATTGGATATGTAACATTTATCAATGGATAATACACGGTCATATCATGTTTCTTATATATCAGTGGATACTACAGATGCGTTTCATAGTTACCATACATCAGTGGATACTACAGTGACATACCATGTCTATCATATTTCAGTGAATACTACAGTGACATTTTCATGTGTGTCATAAATCAGTGGATGCTATAGTGGCATTTAGTGTTTATTGTGTATCAGTGACATTTCTTGTGTATCATGTATTAGTAGATACACAAATCTCACTGTAGTATCCACTGACATATGATAATCATGAAATATCACTGTAGTATGCAATGATATATTATAAACATGAAATGTCACTTTAGTATCTACTGATCTATGACAGACATGAAATGCCACTGTAGTATCCACTGATACATGATAAACATGAAATTTCACTGTTGTATCCATTAATATGACACATGAAATGTCACTGTTGTATCCACTGATACATGATAAACATGAAATGTCATTGTTGTATCCACTGATATATGATAAACATGAAAAAGTCACTGAAGTATCCTCTGATGTATGATAAACATGAAATGTCACTGTAGTATCCACTAATATATGTTTTTCATGTTTTTTTATGTCACAACAGTGACATTTCTTGTTGATCATATTAGTGGATACAGCAGTGATTATTCATATTTATCATAGAACAGTGGATACTACAGTGACATTTCATGTTTATAATACATCAGTGGATACTACAGTGACATTTCATGTTCATCATAGATCAGTGGATACTACAGTGACATTTCATGTTTATCATACATCAGTGGATACTACTGTGACATTTCATGTTTATCATACATCAGAGGATACTTCAGTGACTTTTTCATGTTCTTCGTGTTTATCATATATCAGTGGATACAACAATGACATTTCATGTTTATCCAATAAATGGTTACAACAGTGACATTTCATGTGTCATATTAATGGATACAACAGTGACATTTCATGTTTATCATGTATTAGTGGATACTACAGTGGCATTTCATGTCTGTCATAGATCAGTACATACTAAAGTGACATTTCATGTTTATAATATATCATTGCATACTATAGTGACATTTCATGTTTATCATATGTTAGTGGATACTACAGTGAGATTTGTGTGTTCAACAGCAAAGTTGTATGTTGATATTAAACAGCAAAGTTGTATCTTGATATTAAACAGCAAAATTGTATGTTGATACTAAACGGCAACGTTATATGTTGATATTAAACAGTAAAGTTGTATGTTGATATAAAACAGCAAAATTGTATATTCTCAAATTTCAGTTCCACTTTAGAATTGAATTATACAACGAGACTCTGGTTGTCAATCAAGCAGTATACGCCATCTTTGTGATCAGGGAAGCCTACACCGACTACCTGACACTCAACATACCCGTGGGCGCGGGATACCCGCTGCCATCTAAGGTAAGTTACTGCTCGCTGTTTTCTTTACCTGGCATAGGGTTCACAACAGTATTGGCAGTAGATCCACGTCACACTGCCATGTCCCCACAACAATACAACGGACAGTAGATCCACGTCACACTGCCATGTCCCCACAACAATACCACGGACAGTAGATCCACGTCACACTGCCATGTCCCCACAACAATACCACGGACAGTAGATCCACGTCACACTGCCATGTCCCACAACAATACCACGGACAGTAGATCCACGTCACACTGCCATGTCCCCACAACAATACCACGGACAGTAGATCCACGTCACACTGCCATGTCCCCACAACAATACCACGGACAGTAGATCCACGTCACACTGCCATGTCCCCACAACAATACCACGGACAGTAGATCCACGTCACACTGCCATGTCCCCACAACAATACCACGGACAGTAGATCCACGTCACACTAGCCATGTCCCCACAACAATACCACGGACAGTAGATCCACGTCACACTGCCATGTCCCCACAACAATACCACGGACAGTAGATCCACGTCAACACTGCCATGTCCCCACAACAATACCACGGACAGTAGATCCACGTCACACTGCCATGTCCCCACAACAATACCACGGACAGTAGATCCACGTCACACTGCCATGTCCCCACAACAATACCACGGACAGTAGATCCACGTCACACTGCCATGTCCCCACAACAATACCACGGACAGTAGATCCACGTCACACTGCCATGTCCCCACAACAATACCACGGACAGTAGATCCACGTCACACTGCCATGTCCCCACAACAATACCACGGACAGTAGATCCACGTCACACTGCCATGTCCCCACAACAATACCACGGACAGTAGATCCACGTCACACTGCCATGTCCCCACAACAATACCACGGACAGTAGATCCACGTCACACTGCCATGTCCCCACAACAATACCACGGACAGTAGATCCACGTCACACTGCCATGTCCCCACAACAATACCACGGACAGTAGATCCACGTCACACTGCCATGTCCCCACAACAATACCACGGACAGTAGATCCACGTCACACTGCCATGTCCCCACAACAATACCACGGACAGTAGATCCAGTCACACTGCCATGTCCCCACAGCAATACCACGGACAGTAGATCCACATCATACTGCCATGTCCCCACAACAATAGCACGGACAGTAGATCCACGTCACACTGTCATGTCCCCACAACAATACCACGGACAGTAGATCCACGTCACACTGCCATGTCCCCACAACGGTACCACGGACAGTAGATCCACGTCACACTGTCATGTCCCCACAACAATACCACGGACAGTAGATCCACGTCACACTGTCATGTCCCCACAACAATACCACGGACAGTAGATCCACGTCACACTGCCATGTCCCCACAACAATACCACGGACAGTAGATCCACGTCACACTGTCATGTCCCCACAACAATACCACGGACAGTAGATCCACGTCACACTGTCATGTCCCCACAACAATACCACGGACAGTAGATCCACGTCACACTGCCATGTCCCCACAACAATACCACGGACAGTAGATCCACGTCACACTGTCATGTCCCCACAACAATACCACGGACAGTAGATCCACGTCGCACTGTCATGTCCCCACAACAATACCACGGACAGTAGATCCACGTCGCACTGCCATGTCCCCACAACAATACCACGGACAGTAGATCCACGTCACACTGCCATGTCCCAACAACAATACCACGGACAGTAGATCCACGTCACACTGCTATGTCCCCACAACAATACTACGGACAGTAGATCCACGTCACACTGCAATGTCCCCACAACGGTACCACGGACAGTAGATCCACGTCACACTGCCATGTCCCCACAACAATACTACGGACAGTAGATCCACATCACACTTCCGTGTCCCCACAACGGTACCACGGACAGTAGATCCACGTCACACTGCCATGTCCCCACAACGGTACCACGGACAGTATATCCACGTCACACTGCCATGTCCCCACAACAATACCACGGACAGTAGATCCACGTCACACTGCCATGTCCCCACGGCAATACCACGGACAGTAGATCCACATCACACTGCCATGTCCCCACAACAATACCACGGACAGTAGATCCACATCACACTGCCATGTCCCCACAACAATACTACTGACAGTAGATCCACATCACACTGCCATGTCCCCACAACAATACCACGGACAGTAGATCCACGTCACACTGTCATGTCCCCACAACAATACCACGGACAGTAGATCCACGTCACACTGCCATGTCCCAATAACAATACCACGGACAGTAGATCCACGTCACACTGCCATGTCCCAACAACAATACCACGGACAGTAGATCCACGTCACACTGCCATGTCCCCACAACGGTACCACGGACAGTAGATCCACGTCACACTGCCATGTCCCCACAACGGTACCACGGACAGTAGATCCACGTCACACTGCCATGTCCCCACAACAATACTACGGACAGTAGATCCACATCACACTGCCATGTCCCCACAACTGTACCACGGACAGTAGATCCACGTCACACTGCCATGTCCCAACAACGGTACCACGGACAGTAGATCCACGTCACACTGCCATGTCCCTACAACAATACTACGGACAGTACATCCACGTCACACCGCCATGTCCCCACAACAATACTACGGACAGTAGATCCACGTCACACTGCCATGTCCCCACAACGGTACCACGGACAGTAGATCCACGTCACACTGCCATGTCCCCACAATAATACCACGGACAGTAGATCCACGTCACACTGCCATGTCCCCACAACAATACCACGGACAGTAGATCCACGTCACACCGCCATGTCCCCACAACAATACTACGGACAGTAGATCCACATCACACTGCCATGTCCCCACAACGGTACCACGGACAGTAGATCCACGTCACACTGCCAAGTCCCCACAATAATACCACGGACAGTAGATCCACGTCACACTGCCATGTCCCTACAACAGTATTGACAGTAGATCCACGTCACATTGTCATGTCCCCACAACAGTGCCACGAGCACGTTCAGTAGTTAGCGTTTTTTACTTCCACGCGCGGTGATCGGGTCCAATATCCTCAGCCGTGTCTGCATTATTTGACTTGGGTCATCTGTGTCTCCATTATTTGACTTGGATCATCTGTGTCTGCAGTATGTGAATGGGGTCATCCCAGCGCACTACATTGGCAATAAGCCGTTTCGCGGAGTGGTCTGGAAGAGTTGTCTGAAAGAATTGCCTGGAAGAGTTGCTTCATAGAGTTGATTAGAAAGTTGTCTAGAAGCGTTGTCTGTGAGAGTTGCCTAGGAGTGTTGCCTGTAAGAGTTGCCTAGATACGTTGCATAGTAGAGTTGCCTGAAAGTGTTGCCTGAAAGAGCTGCCTGGTATATTGGCCTGGTAGATTGGCCTGGTAGTGTTACTTAGTATTTTGGCCTTAAGAGTTGCCCTGAAGAGTTTTCCTGAAGAGTTGTCTGGAGGAGTTGCCTCGTAGATGTTAGTTAGTTAGTTAGTTAGTCGACAGATCATTCTCATTGCACATCGAACCATTCAGTCGATAAGTGCTTGGATCCCCTCTTCAGGAAATCCCGCGGCGTGTAGCGGCTAACGACATCAGTTCTGTGATGGTTTATCAATCTTCTCTGGCTTCCTGCGTAGTGTTCTTGTTTGGCCACCCCTTTTTTAATTTGCTGTTCTCGCAGTCTGGCCATGGTTGTAGATTCACAGTCATCACTTGGTTCTCGCAAAAGTCTTACTTCTCGTAGAGCATTCAGAATGTCAGCCTGGTCCATTGAGCGTCCCCTCTCCACAGTAGCATCACCTGCGAGCTTGTCAGCCCACTCATTTCCTTGTACTCCCGTATGCCCTGGCACGAAGATGAAACTAATCTTTGCATGCCGAGACCGCTCCAGAGACAGCAACCATTCTCTTCGGATCCCCCCCCCCCCAATCTCTATCCTCTTGATCATGTTCATTGAGTCGCCAAGGAAACAAGCCCTAGTGAATGCCTGTGTCTCGAGCCATGTTATTGCTTTACTTATTGCCATGACTTCCATTGTCAGGCTACTTGTGGTCACAACAAAAGCACCAGAGACTTCCTTCACAATTCTCCCTCCGGTCTGAGCCATAAAGGCCCATGAGCTTTTCACATGCCAGACGACCAACCCATCTGTGTAAATAACAGCATCACCATCCAGCGGAGAGAGTGCCTCGTAGAGTTGTCTGGAAGCTTTTTCTGGTCTGGGAGAGTTGTCTGGAAGAATTGTCTGGTAGAATGGTTTGGAAGAGTTGTCTGGAAGAGTTGCCTGGTAGATTGACTTGGAAGAGTTGTCTGGAAGTGATGCATGGAAGAGTTGTATGGAAGAGTTGCCTAGAAGAGTTGCCTTGAAGAGATGGCTGGAAGAGATGGCTGGAAGAGTTGTATGGAAGAGTTGCCTAGAAGAGTTGCCTTGAAGAGTTGTCTGGAAGTGTTGTCTGGTAGAGTTGTGTGGTAGAGTTGTCTAGTAGAGTTGTCTGGAAGAGTAGCCTGGAAGAATTGTCTGGTAGAGTTATCTGGAAGAGTTGTCTGGTAAAGTTGTCTTGTAGAGTTGTCTGGTAGAGTTGCCTGGTAGAGTTGTCTGGTAGTATATCTGGAAGAGTTGTCTGGTAGAGTTGTCTTGAATAGATGCCTGGAATAGTTGCCTGGAAGAGATGCTTGGAAGAGTTGCCTGGGAGAGATGCCTGGTAGAGTTGTCAGGTAGACTTGCCTGGAAGAGTTGTCTTGAAGCGTTACCTGGACCGTTAAGATGTCGAAGAAGAGAACTGGCTCTTAAATCATGATGGCAAAATCTAGAATATGTGGTGCCTTAACACGTCACAAGCTAGTGTGAATATTCCTCGTTGTCTTCATCTCATAAACACCCCTAACAACTCTGCCATTGTCCGGGCTCTCTCTCTCTCTCTCTCTCTCTCTCTCTCTCTCTCTCTCTCTCTCTCTCTCTCTCTCTCTCTCTCTCTCTATCTATCTATCTATCTATCTATCTCTCATACACACACACACTCACACACATATCTTATATTTCTGCCATCCTCAGCTTGTGGTGCCCAAGAAGACACACGTCCGCTTCCTGCCAGTCAGCGACGATTACAACATCCCCATTGAGAACCTGGTCAGCTATACCAACTACAACAAGTGCACACTGCCGCCCTTCCCCTTCGACTCGTACGCCGTGAATGTGGTGCACGCCCTCCAGCCTGGAGACTACTACTTCACGTCCTTCAACAAGGAGTATTGTACTAAAGACAATAAGATTTACATACACGTACAGGACCACTAGCTGGTGGGTGTTAGACGGTAGTCTCTGTATACTGTTTTATGTGTTCTCAGATGGTTGTCCCTGTATGCTGTATATGTTGTCTGATGGTTGTCTCTGCTGTACAAGCGGTTGTGTATGTGACATTTAACTGTCCCAGAGTTGGTGCTTAAGTTATTTGTGTGCATTTCTCAGAGATGATGCGTGTGTTCTATAAATGATTGTGTACTTGTCTCAGAGATGATGTGTGTGTTCTATAAATAATTTTGTACATGTCTCGGATATGCTGCGTTTGTTCTATGTATGATTGTGTAAATGTCTCCGAGATGCTGTGTGTGTTGTATGTATGATTGTGCACATGTCTCAGAGATGCTGTGTGTGTTCTATAAATTATTGTGTACATGTCTCAGATATGCTGTATGTATTCTATAAATGAATGTGCACTTGTCTCAGAGATGCTGTGTGTGTTCTATAAATTATTGTGTACATGTCTCAGAAATGCTGTGTGTCCACTATAACTGATTGTGTACATGTCTCAGAGATGCTGCGTTTGTTATTTGTATGAATGTGCACATGTCTCAGAGATGCTGTGTGTGTTCTATAAATTATTGTGTACATGTCTCAGAAATGCTGTGTGTCCACTATAACTGATTGTGTACATGTCTCAGAGATGCTGCGTGTGTTCTATAAATGATTGTGTATGTGTCTTAGAGATGCTGTGTGTGTTCTATAAATGATTGTGTATGTGTCTTAGAGATGCTGTGTGTGTTCTATAAATGATTGTGTACATGTCTCAGAGATGCTGTGTGTGTTCTATAAATGATTGTGTACATGTCTCAGAGATGCTGTGTGTGTTCTATAAATGATTGTGTATGTGTCTTAGAGATGCTGTGTGTGTTCTATAAATGATTGTGTATGTGTCTCAGAGATGCTGCGTTTGTTATTTGTATGAATGTGCACATGTCTCAGAGATGCTGTGTGTGTTCTATAAATTATTGTGTACATGTCTCAGAAATGCTGTGTGTGCACTATAACTGATTGTGTACATGTTTTGTGTTACATGTGTTGTGTACATGTTGATTGTGTTCTATAAATGATTGTGTATGTGTCTCAGATATGCTGCGTGTGTTCTATAAATGATTGTGTACATGTCTCAGAGATGCTGTGTGTGTTCTATAAATGATTGTGTATGTGTCTCAGAGATGCTGTGTGTGTTCTATAAATGATTGTGTATGTGTCTCAGAGATGCTCCGTTTGTTCTATGTATGATTGTGCACATGTCTCAGAGATGCTGCGTGTGTTTTAAAAATGATTGTTTATGTGTCTCAGAGATGCTGTGTATGTTCTATAAATGATTGTGTACACGTCTCAGACATACTGCGTTTATTATATGTATGATTGTGTACATGTCTCAGAGATGCTGTGAGTGTTCTATAAATGATTGTGTACTTGTCTCAGAGATTTTGCGTGTGTTTTAAAAATGATTGTGTGCATGTCTCTGAGAAGTTATGTGTTTTCTCTAAATGATTGTGTACGTGTATCAGAGATGCTGTGTATGTTATATTAATAATTGTGTAGATGTCTCAAAGATGATGCGTGTGTTCTATGTATTATTGTGCACATGTCTCAGAGATGATGCGTGTGTTCTATAAATGATTGTCTACATGTTCCAGTTTGCTGGGTGTGTCCAATCAATTTTGCATATTACATGTCACATGTCACTATGTCCCATCCATGATTGCATATTTTATGTCACATGTCACTGTATGTCCCACCCACGTTTGTTTACTTCATGCCCCAAGTTCTGGTGCATGTAGTTTGCTTTTGCTTACAACACTAGAAGTCTAAACTGTGGCTCATATATTACCCTAGCCCTGGCGCAGATACCTGGCCTTTTTTACGTGGCGAATAAAGACGAATGCATATTATACATTTGTTGCTGCTGTGGTCACGTTTCTGTACCAATACATTACTCATGTCTGGCTCACTGTAGCTATTTCTATTATTAAGTTTTGTATACGCTCTGTCACTCTGCAGAATCTGTAACAACTAACTATTTAGAACACAACTCGACATTTCCTCAAGAACAGAACACATATGTAGTTTGACTATTCTATTGACTCCAAATATTGTACAGTTCACATTATCATTTATACAACACGTCTGTCACTCTTACACAATACTTAGAGTCTACAATGATTACAAACTCTAGCTAATATTGTAGCGGCTCATTGTGTGGTCATGGCGACTTGAAACGAGAACAAGCCCCGTGGCTCAAGCCCAATTGATTGAATGTGACGCTATGTCCTTTCACGGAGCGTCCCTAGCGCTTTTCACGGAACGTCCCTAGCGCTTTTCACGCTCTTGTGACCAACCCTCGTGGCGGGTCACTTTGCACTGTCTCCTCGTACAGACGACACTTTTCCCTAAATCATGCCATGATCTATACCTCTACAAACTCGATCAAAGCACACATATACCTGTATGTGTCAGTCAGCATATATACCTGTATGCGTCAGTCAGCATATACCTGTATGTGTCAGTCAGCATATATACCTGTATGCGTCAGTCAGCATATACCTGTATGTGTCAGTCAGCATATATACCTGTATGCGTCAGTCAGCATATACCTGTATGTGTCAGCACATATACCTGTATGTGTCAGCACATATACCTGTATGTGTCAGTCTGCACATCTACCTGTATGTGTCAGTCAGCATATACCTGTATGTGTCAGTCAGCATATACCTGTATGCGTCAGTCAGCATATACCTGTATGTGTCAGCACATATACCTGTATGCGTCAGTCAGCATATACCTGTATGTGTCAGCACATATACCTGTATGCGTCAGTCAGCATATACCTGTATGTGTCAGTCAGCATATATACCTGTATGCGTCAGTCAGCATATACCTGTATGTGTCAGCACATATAACTGTATGTGTCAGCACATATACCTGTATGTATCAGTCAGCACATATAACTGTATGTGTCAGTCAGCATATATATCTGTATGTATCAGTCAGCACATATACCTGTATGTATCAGTCAGCACATATAACTGTATGTGTTGGCACATATACCTGTATGTGTCAGTCTGCACATATAACTGTATGTGTCAGCACATATACCTGTATGTATCAGTCAGCACATATAACTGTATGTGTCAGCACATATAACTGTATGTGTCAGCACATATACCTGTATGTATCAGTCAGCACATATAACTGTATGTGTTGGCACATATACCTGTATGTGTCAGTCTGCACATATAACTGTATGTGTCAGCACATATAACTGTATGTGTCAGCACATATAACTGTATGTGTCAGCACATATAACTGTATGTGTCAGCACATATACCTGTATGTATCAGTCAGCACATATAACTGTATGTGTTGGCACATATATCTGTATGTGTCAGTCAGCATATATACCTGTATGCGTCAGTCAGCATATACCTGTATGTGTCAGCACATATACCTGTATGTGTCAGCACATATACCTGTATGTGTCAGCACATATACCTGTATGTGTCAGTCTGCACATCTACCTGTATGTGTCAGTCAGCATATATACCTGTATGTGTCAGTCAGCATATATACCTGTATGCGTCAGTCAGCATATACCTGTATGTGTCAGTCAGCATATATACATGTATGCGTCAGTCAGCATATACCTGTATGTGTCAGCACATATACCTGTATGTGTCAGCACATATACCTGTATGTGTCAGCACATATACCTGTATGTGTCAGCACATATACCTGTATGTGTCAGTCAGCACATATACCTGTATGTGTCAGTCAGCACATATACCTGTATGTGTCAGTCAGCATATACCTGTATGTGTCAGTCAGCATATATACCTGTATGCGTCAGTCAGCATATACCTGTATGTGTCAGCACATATACATGTATGTGTCAGCACATATACCTGTATGTGTCAGCACATATACCTGTATGTGTCAGTCTGCACATCTACCTGTATGTGTCAGTCAGCATATATACCTGTATGTGTCAGTCAGCATATATACCTGTATGCGTCAGTCAGCATATACCTGTATGTGTCAGCACATATACCTGTATGTGTCAGCACATATACCTGTATGTGTCAGCACATATACCTGTATGTGTCAGCACATATACCTGTATGTGTCAGTCTGCACATATACCTGTATGTGTCAGTCAGCATATATACCTGTATGTGTCAGTCAGCATATATACCTGTATGCGTCAGTCAGCATATACCTGTATGTGTCAGCACATATACCTGTATGTGTCAGCACATATACCTGTATGTGTCAGCACATATACCTGTATGTGTCAGTCTGCACATCTACCTGTATGTGTCAGTCAGCATATATACCTGTATGTGTCAGTCAGCATATATACCTGTATGCGTCAGTCAGCATATACCTGTATGTGTCAGTCAGCATATATACCTGTATGCGTCAGTCAGCATATACCTGTATGTGTCAGCACATATACCTGTATGTGTCAGCACATATACCTGTATGTGTCAGCACATATACCTGTATGTGTCAGCACATATACCTGTATGTGTCAGTCAGCACATATACCTGTATGTGTCAGTCAGCACATATACCTGTATGTGTCAGTCAGCATATACCTGTATGTGTCAGTCAGCATATATACCTGTATGCGTCAGTCAGCATATACCTGTATGTGTCAGCACATATACCTGTATGTGTCAGCACATATACCTGTATGTGTCAGCACATATACCTGTATGTGTCAGTCTGCACATCTACCTGTATGTGTCAGTCAGCATATATACCTGTATGTGTCAGTCAGCATATATACCTGTATGTGTCAGTCAGCATATACCTGTATGTGTCAGTCACATATACCTGTATGTGTCAGTCAGCAATATACCTGTATGTGTCAGTCAGCACATATATCTGTATGTGTCAGTCAGCACGTATATCTGTATGTGTCAGTCAGCAATATACTGTATGTGTCAGTCAGCACATATACCTGTATGGTCGTCAGCACATATATCTGTATGTGTCAGTCAGCACATATATCCTGTATGTGTCAGTCAGCCATATATCTGTATGTGTCAGTCAGCATATATATCTGTATGTGTCAGTCCGCACATATATCTGTATGTGTCAGTCAGCATATACCTGTATGTGTCAGTCAGCACATATAATTGTATGTGTCAGCCATATACCTGTATGTGTCAGCACATATATCTGTATGTGTCAGTCAGCAATAATCTGTATGTGTCAGTCAGCACATATATTCTGTATGTGTCAGTCTGCATATACCTGTATGTAGTCAGCACCATATACCTGTATGTTGCAGCACATATACTGTATGTGTCAGTCAGCACATATATTGTATGTGTCAGTCAGCATATACCTGTATGTGTCAGTCAGCATATACCTGTATGTGTCAGTCAGCACATATATTGTATGTGTCAGTCAGCATATACCTGTATGTGTCAGTCAGCACATATATCTGTATGTGTCAGTCAGCACATATATCTGTATGTGTCAGTCAGCACATATACCTGTATGTGTCAGTCAGCACATATATCTGTATGTGTCAGTCAGCACATATATCTGTATGTGTCAGTCAGCACATATACCTGTATGTGTCAGTCAGCACATATATCTGTATGTGTCAGTCAGCACATATATCTGTATGTGTCAGTCAGCACATATATCTGTATGTGTCAGTCAGCACATATATCTGTATGTGTCAGTCAGCATATACCTGTATGTGTCAGTCAGCACATATACCTGTATGTGTCAGTCAGCACATATACCTGTATGTGTCAGTCAGCACATATACCTGTATGTGTCAGTCAGCACATATATCTGTATGTGTCAGTCAGCACATATATCTGTATGTGTCAGTCAGCACATATACCTGTATGTGTCAGTCAGCACATATACCTGTATGTGTCAGTCAGCACATATCCTTTTCAGTACCTGTACTGTTGTGTCAGTCAGCACATATATCTGTATGTGTCAGTCAGCACATATATCTGTATGTGTCAGTCAGCACATATACCTGTATGTGTCAGCACATATACCTATATGTGTCAGTCAGCATATACCTGTATGTGTCAGTCAGCACATATACCTGTATGTGTCAGTCAGCACATATATCTGTATGTGTCAGTCAGCACATATACCAGTATGTGTCAGCACATATATCTGTATGTGTCAGTCAGCACATATATCTGTATGTGTCAGTCAGCACATATACCTGTATGTGTCAGCACATATACCTGTATGTGTCAGTCAGCACATATATCTGTATGTGTCAGCACATATACCTGTATGTGTCAGTCAGCACATATATCTGTATGTGTCAGTCAGCACATATATCTGTATGTGTCAGTCAGCACATATATCTGTATGTGTCAGAACAAATACCTGTATGTGTCAGTCAGCACATCATATATCTGTATGTGTCAGTCAGCACATATACCTGTATGTGTCAGTCAGCACATATACCTGTATGTGTCAGCACATATACCTGTATGTGTCAGTCAGCATATCCTGATTGTCAGCACATATACTGTATGTGTCAGTCAGCACATATACCTGTATGTGTCAGTCAGACTATACCTGTATGTGTCAGCACATATACCTGTATGTGTCAGCACATATACCTGTATGTGTCAGCACATATATCTGTATGTGTCAGTCAGCACATATACCTGTATGTGTCAGTAAGCACATATACCTGTATGTGTCAGCACATATATCTGTATGTGTCAGCACATATACCTGTATGTGTCAGTCAGCATATACCTGTATGTGTCAGTCAGCACATATACCTGTATGTGTCAGTCAGCACATATACCTGTATGTGTCAGCACATATATCTGTATGTGTCAGTCAGCATATACCTGTATGTGTCAGTCAGCATATACCTGTATGTGTCAGTCAGCACATATACCTATATGTATCAGTCAGCACATATATCTGTATGTGTCAGTCAGCATATACCTGTATGTGTCGTCAGCATATACCTGTATGTGTCAGTCAGCATATATACCTGTATGTGTCAGTCAGCACATATACCTGTATGTGTCAGCACATATATCTGTATGTGTCAGTCAGCACATATACCTGTATGTGTCAGTCAGCATATATACCTGTATGTGTCAGTCAGCATATATACCTGTATGTGTCAGTCAGCACATATACCTGTATGTGTCAGCACATATATCTGTATGTGTCAGTCAGCACATATACCTGTATGTGTCAGTCAGCACATATACCTGTATGTGTCAGTCAGCATATATACCTGTATGTGTCAGTCAGCACATATACCTGTATGTGTCAGCACATTATTCTGATGTGTCCAGTCAGCACATTACCTGTATGTGTCCAGTCGCACATATACCTGTATGTGTCAGCACATATGATCTAGTATGGTGTCAGTCAGCACATATATCTGTATGTGTCGTCAGCACATATACCTGTATGTGTCAGCACATATATCTGTATGTGTCAGTCAGCATATACCTGTATGTGTCAGTCAGCATATACCTGTATGTGTCAGTCAGCACATATATCTGTATGTGTCAGTCAGCACATATATCTGTATGTGTCAGTCAGCACATATACCTGTATGTGTCAGTCAGCACATATATCTGTATGTGTCAGTCAGCACATATATCCTGTATGTGTCCGTCAGCACATATACCTGTATGTGTCAGTCAGCACTATACCTGTATTTTTTTGCTGTTCAGTCAGCACATATATCCTGTATTGTCAGTCAGCACATATACCTGTATGTGTCAGTCAGCATATACCTGTATGTGTCAGTCAGCACATATATCTGTATGTGTCAGTCCAGCACATATATCTGTATGTGTCAGTCAGCACTATACCTGTATGTGTCAGTCAGACATATATCTGTATTGTGTCAGTCAGCACATATCTGTATGTGTCAGTCAGCACATATACCTGTATGTGTCAGTCAGCACATATACTCTGTATGTGTTCAGTCAGCACATATATCTGTATGTGTCAGTCAGCACATATACCTGTATGTGTCAGTCAGCACATATATCCTGTATGTGTCAGCACATATATCTGTATGTGTCAGTCAGCATATACCTGTATGTGTCAGTCAGCATATACCTGTATGTGTCAGTCAGCACATATATCTGTATGTGTCAGTCAGCACATATATCTGTATGTGTCAGTCAGCACATATACCTGTATGTGTCAGCACATATATCTGTATGTGTCAGTCAGCACATATATCTGTATGTGTCAGTCAGCACATATACCTGTATGTGTCAGCACATATACCTGTATGTGTCAGTCAGCACATATATCTGTATGTGTCAGCACATATACCTGTATGTGTCAGTCAGCACATATATCTGTATGTGTCAGTCAGCACATATATCTGTATGTGTCAGTCAGCACATATATCTGTATGTGTCAGAACAAATACCTGTATGTGTCAGTCAGCACATATATCTGTATGTGTCAGTCAGCACATATACCTGTATGTGTCAGTCAGCACATATACCTGTATGTGTCAGCACATATACCTGTATGTGTCAGCACATATACCTGTATGTGTCAGCCAGCACATATATCTGCATGTGTCAGTCAGCACATATACCTGTATGTGTCAGTCAGCACATATACCTGTATGTGTCAGCACATATACCTGTATGTGTCAGTCAGCACATATACCTGTATGTGTCAGCACATATACCTGTATGTGTCAGTCAGCACATATACCTGTATGTGTCAGCACATATACCTGTATGTGTCAGTCAGCACATATATCTGTATGTGTCAGCACATATACCTGTATGTGTCAGTCAGCACATATATCTGTATGTGTCAGTCAGCACATATATCTGTATGTGTCAGTCAGCACATATATCTGTATGTGTCAGCACATCTACCGTATGTGTCAGTCAGCACATATATCTGTAGTGTCATTCAGCACATATACCTGTATGTGTCAGTCAGCACATATACCTGTATGTGTCAGTCAGCACATATACCTGTATGTATCAGTCAGCACATATACATGTATGTGTCAGTCAGCATATACCTGATGTGTCAGTCAGCATATACCTGTATGTGTCAGTCAGCACATATATCTGTATGTGTCAGTCAGCATATATATCTGTATGTGTCAGTCAGCACATATATCTGTATGTGTCAGTCAGCACATATATCTGTATGTGTCAGTCAGCACATATACCTGTATGTGTCAGTCAGCACATATACCTGTATGTGTCAGTCAGCACATATACCTGTATGTGTCAGTCAGCATATACCTGTATGTGTCAGTCAGCATATACCTGTATGTGTCAGTCAGCACATATACCTGTATGTGTCAGTCAGCACATATATCTGTATGTGTCAGTCAGCATATATATCTGTATGTGTCAGTCAGCACATATACCTGTATGTGTCAGTCAGCATATACCTGTATGTGTCAGTCAGCACATATATCTGTATGTGTCAGTCAGCACATATACCTGTATGTGTCAGTCAGCATATACCTGTATGTGTCAGTCAGCACATATACCTGTATGTGTCAGTCAGCACATATACCTGTATGTGTCAGTCAGCATATACCTGTATGTGTCAGTCAGCACATATATCTGTATGTGTCAGTCAGCACATATATCTGTATGTGTCAGTCAGCACATATATCTGTATGTGTCAGTCAGCACATATACCTGTATGTGTCAGTCAGCACATATACCTGTATGTGTCAGTCAGCATATACCTGTATGTGTCAGTCAGCATATATATCTGTATGTGTCAGTCAGCACATATACCTGTATGTGTCAGTCAGCACATATACCTGTATGTGTCAGTCAGCACATATACCTGTATGTGTCAGTCAGCATATACCTGTATGTGTCAGTCAGCATATACCTGTATGTGTCAGTCAGCACATATACCTGTATGTGTCAGTCAGCACATATACCTGTATGTGTCAATCAGCATATACCTGTATGTGTCAGTCAGCATATACCTGTATGTGTCAGTCAGCACATATACCTGTATGTGTCAGTCAGCACATATACCTGTATTTGTCAATCAGCACATATACCTGTATGATTCAGTCAGCACATATACCTGTCTGCGTCAGTCAGCACATATACTTGTATGCTTCAGCACGTTTTGCTAGTTTACATTTACATTACCGCTGACATAAACTATAAACACACGCGCGCATTAAACACAGCCACGCAGGCGTGTATATATATATATATATATATATATATATATTATATATATATATATATTGTGACATGGATCTACTGCCCGTGGTATTGTATATATATATATATTGTGACATGGATCTACTGCCCGTGGTATTGTGTATATATATATATATATATATATATATATATATATATATATATTGTGACATGGATCTACTGCCCGTGGTATTGTGTATATGTATATATACGTACACCGACGTGCAATCACATCCATTCCTTGGCAACTTGCCGCCTTGACAGACGATAGATTGTTACATTGTGCTATCAACAAAAGCAGAATAAGTACAACCTAAGGCGGTAGCGTATGTACTGATCAGACCAATTCGCCCTGTAGATGTTTGGCCACAATGGATGCATGTGAACACATGGTCATTTTCACTATCACGAACGATCTTACGTCTCACGCGCTCAGTGTGTAACTTATTTGCAATCATCTTCTCCTTTGCCTTTATTCCATTTCTGATATATGCCCTCCATTTAACACATTCGGCGGCGAATTGCTCCTAGTGTGCATTATCAATGCCTGTATCAATCATGTCCCACTTACACACATCTTTGTATCGTAGATGCCTATCCGAGATCTCTTATCCATCTGTAATTCACCAAAAATTTACATTTGGTATTCTACCATCATCCATCCCCCTAACGTGTCTTATCCATCTGAGTCTACAAAAACTGAGCATGAAAAAAACTGTCACACAATCTGATCTGTCCAATACTTCAGTATTTGTCATTTTGTCTTGCCACTTAATATCAAGTATTCTTCGCAGGCACCGCTTATAAAAGCAGTTTAAACGCTTCTCTTGGTGTGAGTAAACTGACCAGGCGTCACCGCAATAAAGAAGAGTACTAAGGCTTAATAGATATGCACATGGGCACATAACAAACGCACTCTCACACTAGAAACAAACACGGTGTGTACGTGGAAGCTGTATTGTCATACTTGTGCTTCAGCCCGAAGTTTGTGTTGACATGTGTTTCTGCTTTCCTTTCCAGACACCCATGGACCACTCAGGCTCGGACGTGTGCAAAGCTGTAGCTCAGGAGAAATACAAGATGGTTATGTTATTATTCAACACACAGTTTTGTAATATTACCTGCCTGTTTCTGGTTTTCTTTGATTAAAATATCACGTTTGAGACACTAATACCTGCATTAATGCAATGCTTCATAGAAATGACACTATTAAAATGACACTTGTTAACAATGTTTGAAAGGAAAGACAGTCTTCCCATGCAGGGTTGTACTGGAAACAAACTGCAGATGTTTGCTGTTTCAGTTGTTGATCTCAAATAGCCGGTGTGTGCTCAACCTGGTAGTGGCTTTATGTCTGGCAATAGGGCAACTTTCCCTGGTCAGACGATCATTAAGTTGAGATATATGGCTTCAAAAGCAGGACAGTAAGATGTCTGATTAGCTCAAAGTGCTGGCAAAGGGCTTCATTCTGTGGAGACATCGAGACAACCATGCATACAGCAACAACTGGCAGTTATGTCAACAACTGTATGGTTTGCATCACATACACACCCCACATCCACACACATATTCACACACCCAAACACCCCCACAACATCCCGTTTAGTTGGTTTTATCTTGTGTGTTTCACTTTCTGGAGATTGAACAATAAATGAACTCAGTGACAACTGTTTTTTGATATTCGTCTGTGGTTTGTGTGATTTGTTGATTCTCTTCTATGTGTTGTGTGATTTGTTGATTCTCATCTGTGTGTTGTGTGATTTCTTGATTCTCGTCTGTATGTTGTGTGATTTCTTGATACTCTTACGTGTGGTGTGTGATTTGTTGATTCCCTTCTGTGTGTTGTGTGATTTGTTGATGCTTTTCTGTGTGTTGTGTGATTTGTTGATTCTGTTCTGTGTGTTGTGTGATTTGTTGATTATATTCTATGTGGTGTGTGATTTGTTGATTCTCTACCTCCTGTCTACAACGCCACAACAAAAGCATAATGACAAAAGAAGACGAGGAAATGCATTGAAGTAAAGCTAAATCCTGCAATCTTAGAGCACATGAATACCCGTACAATGATAGGTGTTAAGTAGCAGACGACAGACTGACAAATGCCACAGAGTAAATCCTAACCTCACCCTGTAGTGGCAGATGAGTAATTCCCATAAGTTATCCACAGTAGCATAAACGTTTCCACGTCTGCAGAAACGTCTCGATGGTAGCATAAACGTCCCCCCATAGCAGAAACGTCACCCCAGTATCAGAAGCTTCTCCACAATAGCAGAAACGTCTACACGGTAGCAGCGGCTTCTCTGCAGAAGCATACACGTCACCACAGTAGTATAAACTTCTCCGCAGTAGCAAACACGTCTCCACTGTACCAGAAACGTCTCCACAGTAGCAGAAACTTCTCCACAGTAATAGTGTAGGACGGGCCGAAGGCGTAATAATTTTGCGGAGGAAATCAATAACCCT
>JACEFZ010027352.1:495000-680000 GCA_014155875.1 Cepaea nemoralis | reverse complement strand
TCCACAAGTAGTAGCATCATCTTAACGAGGGAAAAGACCGGAGTAGTTATCCCCTTAACCCAGGAATTATGAAAATATATGCCACCGCAAGCCTTATAACCCGTGACGTTATAAAGAAATAAAAATAAATTAGAACAATAATGGCTCCGTGGGTTATATTGCTTGCGGGAGCATATATTTTCACACTTCCCGGGCAAAGGGGGATAACTTCTCCGGTCTTTTTCCTCGTTAAGATGATGCTGCTACTTCTGGGAGGGTTTAACAGTTCAACAACGTGTTAGCTTCCATTCAACGGAAGTTCATTTACTCAGCTTTAGCGCATGCGTAACAATAGTTGTCCATTGGAGGTGGTAGTAATTGACCAGTCAGTTTGAATTTCGAGCCAACAGACTTCTGTTTTTTCACGAAAAGTATGCCTTACCAAAGCATGAACTGTCGAAGAAGTGAAATTACAATAACAACAACTTGGTGATGAAGACATGAACACACACACATACATACACACGCGCGCGCATACACACACACACAACATACACACACACACACACACACACACACACACACACACACACACACACACACACACACACACATAATTGATGCTGAAGAAATGTACTTACAAAAAAATAAAATTTAAAAAAAAAAAACATGAATTGACAAACACCTGGATATATGGTGATGAAGTCGTGAACTTACCAAACAGGGGTGCAGATGTAGGACATGAGAGTCATTTCTGTGCGCCATGAGGGATACTTCTCTGTGCGGTGAGAAAGACATGAAATCACAAGTGGACACCTTTGCGAGAGCAACTGGGACAGTTTGTAACTGTAAGTGGTAATTTGTGAGAGGCTGTCGACAAGTTGTAATAGCAAGTGGACATTTTGTGAACGCAAGTGGAGAAGTTGTTAGGCCTAGTGGGTAAGTCGATAGGGCAAGTCGAAAATGTGAGAGAGTCGGTGGACAAGTTGTTAGGGTAATGGGACAGTTGTTACTGTAAGTGTGTGAGTTGATGGGGCAGGTCAACAAATTGTAATAGCAAGTGGACAAATTGTTAGAGCCAGCGGGCAGGTTTGTAAGAACAAGAGGGGAAGATGTGAAGTCGAGTGGGCACGTTGTTAGGGCAATTCGACAAGTTGTGAGAGCAAGAGGACAAATTGTGAGAAGCAGCAGGCAAGTTTGTAAGAGCACTAGGGGACGTTGTAAGGTCCAGTGGACAAGTTGTTAGGGCCAATTCGACACGTTTTGAGAGCAAGTGAGGAAATTGTTAGGTTCAGTGGGTAGGTTGGTAGGGCAAATCGACAAGATGCGATACTTAGTGGGTAAGTTGTTATGGTAAGTGCGTCAGTTGCTAGGGCAAGTCGACAAGACACGAGAGCTAGCGGACAAGTTGTTATAGCAAATGAGGAAGTTGTTAGTGCACGTGGGGAAGTTTATATGTCATTTCAGCAAGTTGTGAGAGGGTGTGGGGAAGTTAACTGGTCCAGTGGGCAATTTGGTAGGAAAAGTCGACAAGATGTGAGAGTTAGTGGGGAAGTTGTTATGGCAAGAGTGCAAGTAGTTAGGACAAGTCAACAAGATGCGATACTTAGTGGGGAAGTTATGGTAAGTGTGTAAGGTGATAGGGCAAGTCGACAAGATACGAGAGCTAGTGGACAAGTTGTTAGGGAAAATGGGGAAGTTGTTACGGCAAGTGGGGAAGTTGATAAGTCAATTCGGCAAGTTGTGAGATGGTGTGGGGAAGTTGTTTGGTCCAGTGGGCAAGTTGGTAGGACAAGTAGACAAGATGTGAGAGATAGTGGGGAAGTTATTTGGTAAGTTAGCAAGTAGCTATGACATGTCGACAAGATGAGACAGCTAGTCGTCAATTTGTTAGTTCTAATGGAGGATTTCTTAGGTCCAGGAGGCAATTTGTTAGTTCAATTCGGTAAGTTGTGAGAGCAAGTGGGGAAGTTGTTAGATTCAGTGGGCAAGTTGATATGGCAAGTCGAAAAGATGCAATAGTCAGTGGGGCAGTTGTTATGGTAAGTGTGCAAATTGATGGGGCAAGTCGACAAGATGCGAGAGCTAGTGGACAAGTTCTTAGGGCAAATGAGGGAGGTGTTATGGCAAGTGGGGAAGTTGATAGGTCAATTTGACAAGTTGTGAGACCATGTGTGGAAGTTGTTAAGTCCAGTGGGCAAGTTGGTAGGGCAAGTCGACAGGCTGTAAGAATTAGTTGGGAAGTTGTTATGGTAAGTGTGCAAGTTGCTAGGGCAAGTCGACAAGATTCAATAAGCAGTGGGCAAGTCATTAGGGCAAATGGGGGAATTGTTAGGGCAACTGGCCAAGTTGTGAACGTAAATGGATAAGTTGTCAGGGCAATTCAACAAGCTGTGAGAACCAGTGGACACGTTGTTATAATTAATGGGGCAGTTGTTAGGGAAAGTGGTCAAGTTATGTGCCAAAGTGGGTAGTTTGATAGGGCAAGTCGACATGTGTTGGTTTCTTTGTTTGTGTCAGTCTGTTGTGTCAGTTTTCATTGGTTGTGTCAGTTTTAATTGGATATTTCATTTTGTCATTGTGCCATTTTTTTCAGAGAGTGCAGCATTTTCAGTTGTTGTCGATTTCTTTTTGTGTTACATTTTTATTTTGACGTTTACATTTGGATGACTTTTTTCTTTGGTTGTGTCAGAAGTTGTCACTGTCGTGTCAGTTTTCAGTTTCGTGTCCCTTTGCTTGGATATCGCTTCTTTGTCAGTCTCAATGTTTGTCATTTTTCAGTGGTTGTGTCTTTTTCGGTTGTTGTTTGTTTCCTTTTGTGTGCTACAACTTGATCTTTACATTTGGCTATCTTATTGTTTTGGGTGTTTACGTTTGTCGTTGTGTCAGGTTTTCAGTGTTTATGTTGGCAGTTTTCGTTGGTTGTTTTAGTTTTCCTTGCCTGTGTCGCTTCATTGCTTGTCTCAATGGTTGTCATTGTTTCAGGGGCTGTACTATTTTTCATTTGTTGTTGATTTCTTCTTGAGCATTTATCTGTTGCTTGTTTATCAGTACATTTGAATGTCTTGTTTTCTTGAGGTGTACGGTTCAGTGTTTATGTCATTTTTTATTGTTTGCGTTAGTCATTTTCATTGGCTGTTTCATTTTGTTGGTGTGTCATTTTTCAGTGGCTGTGTCATTTTCCTTTGTTGTCGATATCTTTTTGTGTATGTTCCTGTTACATTTAGGATGTTTTGCTTTTCTTACGGTGCCTTGTTCAGTGTTTGTGTCAGCTTCAGTATTCATGTTAGCAATATTGTTGATATGTCGAGTCAGAATTCCTTGAACGTGTAATTTTAGTTTGCTGTAGATTTTTTATTTTTTTTTAAATTTTTTGGAAGTTTAAATTTGGATATCATGCTTTCTTTAGGCGTCTAGTTCAGTGTGCTGATTTGTAAGTTTTCAGTGTTTATGTCAACATTTTTCCTTGTTTGTGTCAGTTTGTCGTTGTGTTATTTTGTCGTTGTGTCATTTTTCATTGATTGTTTCGGTTTTCGTTGTTTGTCTCATTTTGCTGTGTCATTTTATTTTCTCAATAGTTGTTGATTCCTTTGTTTGTGTTGCATTTTGACGTTCACATTTGTGGATCGTTCATTTTTTGTGTCATTTTACTTTGCTTGTGTCAGTTTTCCTTGTTTTGGGTTTGTGAATTATTATCATATAGGTGTATTTGAGTGAGTAATTTGAGGACTTAGTGAGCGCCTATTTGTCGACCATAATGGAAAGGACAACTGGTGATCTCATAAGTCTTGTATATTACGCTATATCCGATACAATTTTGCCTTGTCGTTGCTTTTTAAATGCCGTCTGGTTGCTTGCTCCTAGTGGTCATGCATCCCTGATGCACTCAGTGTGGAGAATGGAGTTATCGATATCTGACAATGCGCCTTTTTCGTGGCAATGAAGACACTATCAATAAATTGGCGACAATGATAGAGCGGATGTTTCAGCTTATGACGTCATCACCTCGTTCAACTACATAAGACAGATATTTCAGAAACACATTGCACAACATACAATACAAAGTAACTTTATAGCACATAGTACATAACATATACAAATATTTAGTGAAGTAACAAGCACCCTCGCTACTACTACTACTACTACTACTACTACTACTACTACTACTACTACTACTACTACTACTTCTACTGCTGCTACTACTACTACTACTACTACTACTACTGCTGCTGCTGCTGCTGCTGCTGCTGCTGCTGCTGCTGCTACTACTACTACTACTACTACTACTACTGCTACTACTACTACTACTGCTGCTACTACTACTACTACTACTACTACTACTACTACTACTACTACTACTACTACTGCTACTGCTACTACTGCTACTGCTACTACTGCTACTACTACTGCTACTGCTACTACTACTACTACTACTACTACTACTGCTACTACTACTACTACTACTACTGCTGCTGCTGCTGCTACTGCTGCTGCTGCTGCTGCTGCTACTACTACTGCTACTACTACTACTGCTACTGCTACTACTACTGCTACTGCTACTGCTACTACTACTACTACTACTACTGCTACTGCTGCTACTACTACTACTACTACTACTGCTACTACTGCTACTGCTACTACTACTGCTACTGCTGCTACTACTACCACTACTACTACTATACTACTACTACTACTACTACTGCTACTGCTGCTACTGCTACTACTGCTGGTACTGCTGCTACTGCTGCTACTGCTGCTGCTACTACTACTACTACTACTACTACTACTACTACTACTACTACTACTACTACTACTACATTTTTGCTACTATTACTACTACTACTACTACATTTTTGCTACTATTACTATAACAAATGCTACTACTTATGCTAATCTAATACTACTACTAGTTCATCTCCACCTCTTCTTTCTATTCTTTTTCTTCCTATTCCACTACCAGCACTGCTGCTGCTGCTGCTACTATTACCGCCACCCCCACTAATACTACTACTTCTTCTAATGCTACAGCTGCTGCTGCTAGTACTACTACTACTACTACTACTACTACTACTACTACTACTACTACTACTACTACTACTACTACTACTTTTTCTATTACTGCTACAATCACCAACACCGCTACTACTGTTATTACTATTACTAGCACTACTACCACCACCCCCACTAATACTACTACTACTACTTCTTCTATTGCTACAGCTGCTGCTACTACTACTACTACTACTACTACTACTACTACTACTACTACTACTACTACTACTACTACTACTACCACTACTACTACTACTTATATTCCTGAATTTTATCGTCCGGGATCGCAATATGTGGAAAAGCTTGATCGCCTACGCCATCCGGTAAAACACGAGATGTTGATGACTACAATATCTATCTGTTGTTATGTTTACTTTTCCCCGCTAATGTTAATATCGGTGGAAACTTCTGTTACTGCTTATATTAATACTACTTCTAATACTTAGATAGCCTATGACAACTGTTTAAACCTAAGACCAAAAGAATAATACTCATACAATTACTACATACACACATACATGCTTATTTGCATGTACAAAATATCTCATCCGTCGCGTGAATGCTGTTGTTTTGGTACGGAACCTATCATGTTTGTGCAGCGTGGTAAAATCGATTTGTCTCAGTAAGCGCAAGCCGCGTGTTTTTTCCGCCCACTGATACCCACCTACCGATCATGCCATTTTCAGCGCACCTTATTATTTGTGTTTAATTATTATTTGTTAATTAACGTCGATCCACCTGATGTAGGCGACTCCTGCCTGATATTCCTGGGACCATGTCTTATATTACAGTATCTCTGCGCCGAAGTGACGTTTTCTATGGCTTGATTATTAATTGTTCGTGACTCTCAACTGTATGTTAGAACTGTTTGTATTTCCCTGTGAGGTGTAAATATTATAAATGAGTATTAAGGCTAGGTTTGCTAGGGTATCCCGGGTGGGATGGGTTCTTATGCTCAATCAGCCTTCTTAGGGAAACCTTTAAATAGCTCAGAACCCCCAAGCATTGAACAAGACAGTTAAGGGCAAAAGTTAAACACTAAGATAGAAGAATAGGTTCCTGTAAAAAGGGTGGAGATCCTGAAATATTACCATAGACAACAGAGTAAAATGCTCACTCTAACAGGATAAGTTGTCTATGTGTAGGTCTCCAGCTCTACTTGCGATTTCCCACATTTGTATAAACAGAGTCACACAACAACTGCATTACATAACAGATGTGAACAACCACTGTTGAACAAAACGTCACAATGAATCAACTTCAAAGCTTTGTTAAACAAACTATCTAGATTGATAAGTATTGAGTTTTGGCAAAACTCTGTGAACTGAACTGTGATATATCCATCCAATATAACATCATATTCATGTGAATCATAAAAGCCAGAAAAAGAATAGATTCCCCCTGTCAAAGACTTAGGTAATTATGAATGAAGACCACCCTGAAAGAGTGGTCTACCTCGAGTAGAATAGAGGTAACCTAGTGCCCCTCTATGAGGGCAGGGTAGGTGTAGGGAATAAGTAGAAAGGGGACTATTAAATAGTTCTCTCATGGGACACGGAGGTGTCAACCAGAGAGTTAGCACTCTGGTCACGGCATGATCACGCCAACGTGATAAGACACGTAGAAATAAACTAGAATTCAAGTGAGGCCACTACTCTAGCGTGCTGACTGATGTCGCACGCAAAAGCCGTAGTGCGCCCCAAGTCCTTCCGCGTGACTGTGTAAACAGCACGCGGAGATTATTCAGATGGGACACAGACTTCATAGTGAGAGCATCGCTTAGAGTCGATGCTTAGTTCGTTAGCCGAGTAGATAGATTAGCAATAGGGTTAGGAAACGACTAGTGATAGGGGAATTCTGTGCATTTATTCTTGTGTGATTTGTTAGCGACTGTTTGTTGTACATTGATGTGATGCAAAGAGCCAGTGGCAATAAAATGTGTATTCCTCTCGTACGACTAACAAGTCTTTTTGTGTGGTGCGAGAGAAGTTATCCCGGGATGCCTGTGACATCGGTTGTTGACAGGCTAGGATAAAGTGGTGTCAGAAGTGTAGCTTGGACAATTGTTCAAGCTAAAACACTCACCCACGGCTCTAAAATAGAATTACGGCTAGATTAATCACAGGGTTTAATGTGTGTTAGTGACAATGGCGTGTGCAGACAGAACAAAGTGCGAGCTGTGCCCATCGTGACCAACTTACATTTATTTATGCTTATTTAATTATTTTGTGCTTATGAACATGTTTTCTTCTGATTTGTAAGTATTATTATTATAGTTTTGTATCATTTATTTCTACAATTACTTATTTATTTACGATTATTTGTCAAATATGATTCACGGCGGAGCGATACACAGAAATGAGCCGAGAAAATTATCGATTTTTCCAAGCTAAAAATAGCGCTGCGCCTCTGACGTATCGTGACTGACAAACAGCTGCGTTACGCCATTTGCAGGCAGCGACTGATTGTTGACAAATCGCAAAGCGGCTGCTCGCCTGAATCGTTGACTTAGATCAAATATTATTTGTTTATATTAGTTATTATTGAATATATTTATTTATTTCAACAATATTATTACTTTTATATTTATTTCAAAGCATTTATTTAATTATTTTCATACTTTTTCTATTTGTTACCGTCGCGATGGCACTACTTTTGCTATGCAAATGAGACGCAGTCTGCACAGCACTTCCATAGATTAAACAGATAGAGATAGGGAAGGCATAAGACGTTAGAACGAAGACAGGACAGTGACATTTATTATTATTTAAACCACATTGTTATGTCCTGGGGCATGTAATTGTACAAATTGTCTAAAGTTATATATCGTTTGCTAATTGGTTAATTGTTGATGCTCTTGATAACCAGGGAGAACAACAGCCGGTCATAAGCATAAGCTGTGTGTTGTAGTGCGAAACGATTGGACCTGAGGTGCCAAACGAGTGTACATGATTGATCTGGAATGTTAAGATGAGTATACCCAAAGTATTTTGCATGCAATATGATTAATAATGCATCTCTTTTTCAGCGTGTGATGTATTAGCATATTTTTTGGTGATCTGTTTTTCAGGTTATACTCTAAGAGTAGATTTTTGTCTACTCAGGGATTTAAAAACTTAACAGATATAATAGAAATAAGTGAGTATATATTTAAGTGCCTATCAAATCTAGCTAGTTACCCAACAACATGGCAACTTTAGCTGATTTCATAAAAGCAGGCAAAGAATTAGAATACACAGGAAAGGAATTAGAACAATATGCTGATCGAAAATTTAAGAAGCAAAAGATGCTGAGAGAGATGAACGTGCACGAGAAAGAGAACATGAGAAGGAGATTAAACAAAAAGATATAGAAGTAAAGCAACAACAATTAGAACATGATAAGGAGATTAAACAAAAAGAATTAGAATTAAAACAAAAACAATTGGATCAGGAAAGAGAATTAAAGCAGAGAGAGATAGATGAAATGGCAAGGGTGAAAGAAAAACAAATACAAGTTGAATCAGAGACACAGTTAAAGATGAAAGGTATGGATGTAGATTCACACTTAGAGATCTCTGCTACAAAACTAAAAAGTCAGCAAGAAGAAAATAAATTTAATAAGTACAAAAATATTATTAAGCCATTCTGTAAAGAAGATTCCATATCAGCCTGGACAGAAAATGTCGAATATCAGTTTAAATACCACCAAGTACCAATCGATATGTGGGCTATGATTTATATGAAGAACCTGAGTGGTGAGCCCCTTAAAGTGATAGAATCAATACCAACTGATCTTAGATCTAACTATCAGTACATCCATGATAGGATAATGCAGCATTTCTTACTTGATGCCCCTGGGTATCAAGTACAGTTTTCCAATTTAAAACCTAAGCCAAGCGAGACCTTTATCGACTATGTCTCAAATGTCCAAAGCGTACTAAATAGATGGCTTAGTGCATCAAAGATAGGAAA
Organism: Cepaea nemoralis; assembly: GCA_014155875.1. Lineage (NCBI taxonomy): Eukaryota > Metazoa > Mollusca > Gastropoda > Stylommatophora > Helicidae > Cepaea > Cepaea nemoralis. The sequence continues at coordinate 671,016 of JACEFZ010027352.1, read as the reverse complement.
GGACTTTGAAAAACTTAAAAATTTGATAGCTATGGATAAAGTCATATCCACAATACCATCTCCTTTCGCCAAATTTCTTCAGCAGGCAGACATAGAGACCATAGAACAATTTGAAAAGAAAGGATCAGCATATTTTTCCTCAAATAGAGATATTTTCAAAACTCCTAATAGCGACTCTGAAATAGTCTCTTTTGTTAAGGACCAACCCAAAAGCTATCAGACCAATAAGAAACCATTTCATAGAGTCGACAAGAAAGATAAAAATATAGCTAAATGTGTCTATTGCCAACTATTTCATGACACTTATGCTATGTGTGATAAATCACCAAACCATCCAACACATCTTGAGATGATCATTAAGAAACAACAAAACAAGAGAACTGCATACAGGCGTGCAGTCAAATGCTTCTTCTGTTCCAGCTACGGGCATTATTCAAATAAGTGCCTGGGCCGCCAACGAATGAAGGCCAATAATGCAATTTTGATTGATACATCTTCTGATAGTGGTAGTGAGACTGAGTGTGATGTCGAAAATCAATTACCTTTTAACCAGTCTGAAGATGTGTGTTGTGTAAACGATATTTTATGCTTTGACAATTGTGAGCGATGTCACCAATTTCATGCAGACGGCAAACTTACATGTGGGCATAATGTAACATCCTCCTTAGAGAATGCAAATGCAGCTGTAGCCTCCAGAGGCAATCTATTGTTTCACTCTGCAATGGTCAATGAGAAGCCATGCCGATGTTTGCTTGACAGTGGAAGCTCTATTATTGGTGTTAAAAAGGAACTTGTTAATCCAAAGGATTATACTGGTGACTCTGTAAAATGCCGTACTTTTTCTGGTAATATAGAAACCTATCCTCTGGCAAGAGCCCGTATAAACACCCCGTTCCTTTCTGGTACCTTTACATGTGCAATACTAGGACAACCCTTGTACTGATTTAATTCTTGGGTGTCTACCCCAGCTAAAGCACTGCACAGATGAAGAAATATCCGCCTGGGAGGAGGAAAATGGACTAACTCCAGTGAACAGTGCAGATATCCTCAAACATCACAGCCCCAACAAAGGTGCTAGACCCATTAATCTTGAACCAGATCAAGACATATTGCTTTACTTCCAGACAAACAGAATTTATTATTGACATCATGGCAAGGGCCATTCAAAGTGGTACGAAAAATTTCAGGATGTCGATTATGAAATATCGATAAACGGACACTTAAAGATATTTCATATCAACATGTTGAAACCCTACTTTTCACGACAAGAGACAGAATTAGAGACAGACGAACACAATGCACCCACACCTATGGATGAGACGACAGACGTACATAACGCAACTACACTAGTTAGCGAGACTGGCAAAGCCGACGAGATGCATACACTTAGTGAGTTTACAGAAAACGCACTTAGCACCACAACCGTACTGAATCAGGTAGACGACGACGGTATGGAACTACCTGTTCCAATTGTAGACAAGACTGCTACATTAGATTGCATACGATTAGAAACAGGGACTGACAGACGTACAACGACGACAGATAATAGAATTAGTGACTGAATATAAAGACATATTTTCCGACATTCCAGGTAGGACGGACAGGATCGAGCACTCCATCCTTCTTTCGGACTCTAAGCCTATCAAATGCAGGCCGTACTCTATCCCACTTAGCTATAGAGAAAATCTAAATAAGGAAATTCTTAATTTAGAAGCTAGTGGGATCATTCAGAAATCTACATCTGAGTACTCCTTTCCAATCGTCCTAGTCAAGAAAAAAGACTCCACAATTCGTCTTTGTGTGGACTATAGAAAACTCAACAATGTCACTAAGATCGACGCAGAACCAATTCCTTCCTGCGAAGATCTTATTCTGGATATGTCCACCTCCAAAATCTTCTCTAAATTAGACCTTACTAAGGGATATTGGCAGGTCCCTATGCAGACTCAATCTATCCATCTTACTGCATTCTCAACACCTCTAGGTCTTTACGAGTGGCGGTTTCTTCCTTTCGGACTTCGTAATGCTCCTGCCACTTTCGTACGCTTAACTAGAGATCTACTTCATGGAGTGACGAATACAGTGACATATATAGATGATATTTGTGTCCATACAGATGACTGGACAACACACTTACTGAAACTCAGACATGTCTTCGATAGGTTGCGACTCTTCGGTCTCACTGTCAAACCGAGCAAAGTCGAATTGGGCCTACAAGAAATTGAATTTTTGGGTCATGTCATTTCACAAGGACAACTGAAAACTGACAATAGAATTATTACCAAAATTATGAACCTGACCATGCCTACAACAAAGAAGCAGGTCAGGAGCCTTTTGGGTTTGGTAAATTATTATAGCAAGTTCATACCGAACTTAGCTGAAATTACAAGTGTATTTTCAAATGTTTTAAAAGCATCAGTAAAATTGGATGTCAAAGATGCATTATTAATTTCTGCATTGTCAAAATTGAAAATTCTATTTAGTAATGTACCAATCCTCCGTTTGCCTAATCCTAGGCTCGTTTATTATCTTAGGACAGATGCCAGTAAGATTTCCATCGCTGCAGTACTAGGCCAGTTTTATGATGGCATCTTCCATCCGATTTGCTACGTGAGCCGCAAGATCACACCGGCTGAGTCCAGATATTCCATATCAGAGTTGGAAGCCCTAAGCGTCATCTATTCGGTGAGGAAGTTGCATCGATTTCTGGCGGGTAATCACTTCGTAGTCCAGACTGACAACTCCCCGATCACGGTCATACAAAGTGGGGTGCATCGCAACGACCGTATCTACAGGTGGTCCTTAATATTACAGAATTATACTTTTAGTATAGAGCATATTAAGGGTAAGGACAACATTCTTGCTGATACCCTTAGTCGACCATCTGAGGTAGAAATACCTGATATTCCACACGAATAGGTAGTTTAAGAAATGTTAATTTAGTTACACTTAAAAATATCCTGTGTATATACTGTGTAGAATATATTATTGAATACATAGACATCAGGATCAGAACTGTGTGCTAAGAACAGTGAACTACCATGTGTCCGTAGACAGCAGAATAAGAACTGTGCGCCAAGAACAAGGAAATCACCGTGTGTACATAGACAGCTCGTTACTTACTATGCTTCAGTTGTGCTCCGGTGAATCACCTGTGTTAATCACGTAAGAACAGTGTCAGAACATTGCTTAAATAACAGACACAACGATACGTGTCTACGACACCAGCAGATTCGACGATTGGAATAAGACCCATAAGACACAAGTATGACTGTGTAGTGTATTTAGTATACCCAGGACAATAGAATATATGTAAACTATGCCAAAGAAAGCAATTTCTATAAATTATGGCAACCACGAACCTAAGGTAAATAAATACAATGTAGATATATTTATTTAATGTGATATGTAATATAACGGTTTTAAGATAGTCATAAATTATAGTTAGATTAGTTACTTAAATATAGAGTTAAATTAGATTTAGGGAATATAATATATATATTTTTTTTAGTTTAGATAAATCATTAATTTACCCACTTACTTAGCTTAAAAGTAGAATTAGGATAGTACTTTAAACTTAATAACAGCGAATTAAAGATTAGAATAAAAGCTTAGATAGGAACAGCACCATTTAGTCATTTAATTTCATTTTATTTCATTCCATCTTTATGAACACTTTAACAACATCATCATTTAGGACTAAAATTAGGTTATACTTTTTAGGATAAAGGATCATACAGATGAACATACATCATTTACACCATGTAGATTAACAATATCCATTATATTTGTTTCATTTAAACATTAAAACATTATTTAGAATTTTGTTACATTTTACATTACCCATTTCATAAAGATACATAACTCATCTCACATCATTTTCATTTTTGTTTTAGATAGTTAGATTACTTCCCTTAAATTAGATTAATTTGTACAACAAATTAGAAATATATAATTTTAGAATTAGTATTAGTATTTCATTAGAATATAGTGTGTAATAATAGCAGGGTACAATCTAGCAACCCTATTTCACCCATGTAAATATTTTGTAAATACATGACTCGTGCAGTAAGTTACGCACAGTCATTAAGCTCAACTTTTTTCAAACTGAGCTAAACTTGTACAGTGTCACTTCAAGGTTTTTAAATAATTGTGAGAATAAAAGATGTGTGACAGAAGTGTGAAAGTAAGAGAGAATGGTAAATATACAATTGAGAGTGAAGGCAGCCAGCAGATTTTTTCTGCCGCTCAACGCGACTTTTTATTATTTGTCTGCGTCAAGTGTTTGCTTTCAGGTGTTGAAATGTGCTGTCTAAAATGTATTTTGTGTAGTTAGTGTAGATCTTAGATAAAGTATTTTAAGTCTCATAAGACGGGAACGTAGTCACGAATTAGTGTTATACACTTGTTTGTGGCCACATTTAACCGAATTATGGCACTTGAAAACTAACTTACATACATATTTATAGACAGACACACATGTTAGAAGTTAAATTATATAGTTAGTTAGATCCAAACACGCAAACAACCAGAAAAAAACAAACATGTAAATTACATACACTTTGTTTAGAACAAAGGGAGATAACTCCGGGTCAGGGGACACAATAAACAACGAAACACTAACTTAACAGTGAAAGATAACTTTACACGCGGAAGCGAGATAGGTAAAGCCTGTCGCACACAGCTTGTGCAAGGGTTGTTTAATATTATATGGGGGACATGAAGCAATTCATGTGTTGACCCTAAGAAAGTCAACTTTGTATGGGTAGTGAGTTAATTTACTATTTGAGGGCAGGTCTTATAAGACAATGGTCCGGTTCAGACAAACCTCTAATTATATAATATTGCGATTGAGAAGAGGGCTCACGCCAACCAGACAAGTTTGTGGCGATCACCAGTAGCCAAGTAAAGTGATACTACACTGTGACAATAGTCAGTAGAAGTCTATTGAGATACCCAGAACCAAGTTATCAGTAGTCTTTGACAAAAATTAGAGACACTAATTTTTTTAGAAACCTCTTGCGTCACAACCATGAGTCAAAGTTTGTAACGCAACATAGGAGGGGAGGGTGTGTGTCAAAGACTTAGGTAATTATGAATGAAGACCACCCTGAAAGAGTGGTCTACCTCGAGTAGAATAGAGGTAACCTAGTGCCCCTATATGAGGGCAGGGTAGGTGTAGGGAATAAGTAGAAAGGGGACTATTAAATAGTTCTCTCATGGGACACGGAGGTGTCAACCAGAGAGTTAGCACTCTGGTCACGGCATGATCACGCCAACGTGATAAGACACGTAGAAATAAACTAGAACTCAAGTGAGGCCACTACTCTAGCGTGCTGACTGATGTCGCACGCAAAAGCCGTAGTGCGCCCCAAGTCCTTCCGCGTGCTGTGTAAACAGCACGCGGAGATTATTCAGACGGGACACAGACTTCATAGTGAGAGCATCGCTTAGAGCCGATGCTTAGTTCGTTAGCCGAGTAGATAGATTAGCAATAGGGTTAGGAAACGACTAGTGATAGGGGAATTCTGTGCATTTATTCTTGTGTGATTTGTTAGCGACTGTTTGTTGTACATTGATGTGATGCAAAGAGCCAGTGGCAATAAAATGTGTATTCCTCTCGTACGACTAACAATTCCTTTTGTGTGGTGCGAGAGAAGTTATCCCGGGATGCCTGTGACATCGGTTGTTGACACCCCTCAACACCCAATAACAAGTTCAGACACACTCAACATTATGTTATGAAAAAAATAATTTAAAAAAAAACACTCTATGCCTAAACTTTTACACAATACTCTATTTAAACAGACAGTCTCCTGATTCCTCTTTTGAGTGATGCTTTAAATCTCTCTCTCTCTCTCTCTCTCTCTCTCTCTCTCTCTCTCTCTCTCTCTCTCTCTCTCTCTCTCTCTCTCTCTCCCTTTCTCTCTCTCCCTTACTCTCTCTCTCACACACACAAAAACACACACACACACACACATATCCGTAAAATAATCCTTGAAAAGTGTAAGGGTAGACCACAATTATATTACACCAGAATATTATCCCTTTTCACTGCTAATAAGAATTGAAAGGATAATCCCACACATTCTCCACCCGGAACATAATCCAACTAAGTCACAGCTGCTGATGAGCTGGTTTTGATATACTCTTGCGTAGAGTAATCCTTCTGGTATGGGAATGGCATATAGTTCTTCAGATCCACAAATCCCTTTTCTAGTTTCCAATGACAAGAACTTATTGTTTAAAGTTGTCTTCATTTGTTAGAATGCAATTTTTGCTTCTTCTATCCCGTTCTTTATCTCTGTGATGCATCATCTCCCATCTGATATGATCCTTGTGCCTAGATATATGAGTTAAGTACAGTAGTTGCCTGTGTGTTTCAGTCTGCTCAAAGGAAAATCTAACATCATCTACTGTAATTGTACATTCAGGCACTATCAGTTTATGCGATATCGTCATGACTTCGTTCTTCCTAATTTTTTTTTTCTTTTTAAGCTGCAGCGAGTGTGCCTGTTATTTCTTGAAGTTCCTTGTAGCGAGAAAATCCATGCAGACTGTGGAGATGTGGTTTTATAGAAGCATGCTGAACATTTCTTGGACATCAAACAATGTTTTCCCGTAGTGAATTTGAACAACGAAGACACAAACCATACATTGTACGATTTATTGCCTGGCATATTTCGCTGCATCTCGTCAGATACATACTGTAGAAGTCACACAACGTAGAGTAAAATAATTTGATACATCTTTCAGGCTGAAATATACATATGTTCGCATAGTAATATCAATTGTTTACCATGGTAATTTTAAATGGACTATCATGTCTTTCTGTTTGCACAAAATTGGCTTATGAAGATTAATCATTATGGCCTTTGCAAACTTTAACAAACGACTATTTTGTGTATGAAACAACACGCGAAAAGCACTGTCTCTATCAATTACATGACCGGTTTCCAAGACATGAGGTGCAATGGATGACGCCGTAAGTTTATAATTGTGGTGTGTCAGCCTTCCCATGATCCCATCGCCTGTGTGTAGTATCTTGTCAATCCAGCTTGGTATATGTTCAACAACCCTGCTGTGTAACTGCCGCTCTGTTCTGCCAATTTTGTGCAAACAAAAAGACATGATAGTCCGTTCTAAATTGCCATGGTACACAATTGATATTACTGTGCGAATATGTGTATATTTCAGCTTGAAAGATGTATCTAGTTATTTTAATCTACGTTGTGTGACTTCTGCATTATGTACCTGTCGAGATACACTGAAATATGCCAGGCAATCTATCGTACAATTTATGGTTTGTGTCTTCGTTATTCAAATTTCTTGGACAGTCAAAATGAGCAAATGAGGGAGGCTTAGTCGGAATGACAACTTATCATAAACATCAGAAAGGGGCAATTTACATCTGTTGGCCACATAACAAGAAGATAAAAACTGAATCATATTGTGACAGTTGGAAATATTTGTGAAAAGGGTGTTAGAGGACGACAACGAGAGAAAATTCGGGACAGTCTTATGTTATGGCACGGAGGGGAGTCAGCACACGAACTTATTGATACATGGTGTTGAAGATCGCAAGATTGGAGTAGCAAGAGAGCCAACGCCGACGCCAAGGCACCAAATGATGATGACTTGTACGAGCAGTAGTGAAGACTGTGACACCAAGACTGAATTTCATTGAATTTTTTTTTTTTTTTTTTTTTTGGGGGGGGGGGGGGGGGGAAGTGTTGCGTATCCCTTACGGGACGTTGCAGTCAACACCAGCATTTTTCAGCTACTGTTGATGTACTAGGCAAGTGTTACGTTCAGTAGTTTGCCATTGCTTTCTGAACGACCGGCCCCCATACCAGCACGTTATAGCACAACGCGACACGGTCTGCTGCACAAATCGGTCCTAGCTGAGCTTCGAACGCCTCGAACCCGGCTCACGAACCGCGTTCGCAAGCCTTTGGCCACGGAGGCCGATTTCGTTGAATAGCTCATGTTAAATATTTAATTAATTACTAATTAATGTTGCCGATTCCATCTATCATGTGCCATGCCGGTAAACATGGGTGGTCATAATTCGCCATTTCACTGGATCACCAGAGTCGTGGATAAGCTCAGTGTTTTTGTCTCGACTATGCCACGTGGTCAAGTCATCTCTAGGTTTTTGCTTCTCTGTCTTCCCCTTGTTCTCTTCCCCTCGATCTTGTCACTTGCCAGCAAGTTCTCTCATTTATTTCTTCTCATAACATGTCCAACACATTTTGACTGTCTACGTCTAATTTCTCTAATCAGTTTACGAAGTTTATTTGTTTCTTGTAGGTCTTGGTCGTTGTTTTTTTTCTGTCCGTCCATGGTATTCTTTGCATTCTCCTCAGAAACCACATTTCCACAGCCATTATATGTTTTTCAACTTGACTGCTCATTGTCCACGCTTCACATCCATACAAAAGTACAGGTTCTATGTAATACACCAACACTCTTTTTCTCGTGGCAATTCAATCAATCATGTGCCATGCCGGAAAGCGTGGGCGGTCATGACTCGCCATTTCACTCGATCACCAGTGTCGTGGATCAGCTCAGTGTTCCTGTCTCGTCCATGCCATGTGGCCAAGCCATCCAGGTATTTTCCTCTCGGTCTGCCTCTTGGTCTGTTCCCTTCGATCTTGCCAGTTGTCACCAAGTTCTCCAATCCATTTCTTCTCATAACATGTCCAAAAAATTTTCACTGTCTACGTCTTATTTCTCTAATCAGTTTACGATGTTCATTTGTCTCCTGTAGTACTTGGTCATTGGTTTTTCTGTCTGTCCATGGTATTCTTTGCATTTTCCTCAGAAACCACATTTCTGCAGCCATCAGATGTTTTTCAGCTTGACTGCCCATTGTCCAAGTTTCACATCCTTACAAAAGAACAGGCTCTATGTATCCCCTCAACACTCTTTTTCTCGTTTCAATTGACATCTTTTTATTGGTCAGAATGTTTTTCATCTTGCTAAAGGCTACTTTCGCCATGGCGATTCTTGTTCTAATCTCTTCAAGGCATCTCCCATCAGATGTTATGACTGTTCCAAGATAATTGTACCGATTCACTTGTTGAAGAATATTTCCATTTACTTGTATATTACATTGTGGCACTTCTTCCTTCCTAGTGACGACCATAACCTGAGTCTTTTTACAATTTAATTCTAACCCCAGTTGCTCACTGTGTACAACAACCGCATCTACTAATTGTTGCAGGTCCTGCGCATTGTCTGCAATTAATACTGTATCATCTGCATATCTAATGTTATTGATGTTTCGTCCTCCAATGCTGATTCCATTTATATCCTCTACATTTCTGAAAATATTTTCACTGTATAGGGAAAAAAGATCTGGAGACATCACACATCCCTGCCTAACACCTCTCTTAATTGGCTGATACTGTCCCACTTCATTATCAATCCTTATTGCAGCTTGTTGTTTCCAATATATGTTTTTATAAGTCTAATGTCTTTCCCATCAATTTGTAGATCTGCAAGCATACCCACCATGTTGACATGTCTAACTCTATCAAAAGCCTTTGTATAGTCAATAAAGCAAAGATGTATATCCTTGTTTACTTCTATAGCACGTTCAATAACTGTTCGCAGCATATACACAGCATTTACTGTACCCTTTCCTTCTACAAACCCACATTGTTCTTCCCCTATTTCAGGTTGTATCTTCTTCCTCACTCTTTGCATGATAATTCTTAGCAAAATCTTTGTGATGTGACTCATTATACTAATTGTTCTATGTTGATCACATTCCAAGGTTCCTGATTTCTTTGGGATTGCAATAAATACAGAGTTACATAATTCAGGAGGTATATCTCCAGTATCATATAATGTGTTCATCAGTCTGGTGACTTGCTCTAGTCCAAATTCTTCTAAAGCTTTAATCATTTCTGTTGTGATGTTATCTGCACCGGGGGCCTTGCCAGCTTTCATATGCTTAAGAACATTTCGAACCTCCATCTCCAAAATTGGCGGTCCTTCATTATTAAATCTAATATCATACTGTTCGTCTCTGTTATCATCATAAAGGTGTTTCACATAATCTGTCCATACATGTAGAATCTGGTCTTTTTCTATTATGATTTTGCCATCTTTAGTTTTTAGATATCCTGTTGATGTACTTGTTCTTTTATTAGTAAGTTCCTGAATTCTTTTGTGCACTAATTTGGTATTTTGACTGTTGTGTTGGTTTTCAATTTCTAAGCACTTTTCCTCAAGCCATGATTCTTTTGCCTCCTTACATAATATTCTGACTTGTCTGTGGATTTCTTCATATTTGACAGAATTATTTTTGTTGAGTCTTCTTGTTTCCATGAGGTGTAAAATTTCTTCAGTCATCCATTTCTTACGACCCACCTTCTTTAATTTTGGAATAGTTGTTTCTGCAGCCACATTGATTGAATTCTTCAACGTTTCCCATTGATCATCCACATCCTGGAATAATATCTCTAGATCAGACAATATTTCAAATCTGTTCTGTACTTCTATGTTGAATTTGTTTTGTATTTCCTTGTCATTACTCAATGTACACAAATCATATTTAGTGTTTCCTGTTATATACTTGACTTTCTTCAACTTTATCCTCAATGTTCCTGTGAGTAATCTGTGGTCACTATAACAATCAGCACTGGGAACTGTTTTTGCTACTGTTAGCGCGTTTCTAAATCTTCTGCTAATGAGAATGTAGTCAATCTGGTTTCTAATCCTGCTATCAGGACTCCTCCATGTCCATAATCTTCTAGGGTGTTGCTTAAACCAGGTGTTTCCTACAATCATTTCCTGTTCTTTTGCCCACTCCACGAGTCTGTATCCTCTTTCATTTCTCTCTCCTAAACCATAGTTTCCTACTGTGTATCTATCCCCTTGATTTCCTACTTTTGCATTGAAGTCCCCTATTATGATGTTTATTTCTGAATTTTTACATTTCTTTAAGGCAGACTCTATGTCATTATAAAATTCTTCTACACTATCTTCACTGGATTCTCCTGTTGGGGCATATACTTGAATAATATTTATGCTAAAAGGTCTGCCACTTAATTTAACTAGTAGAACTCTGTCCGACACGGCCCAATATCCTTGAACAGATGTTGATGTTTTCCGGTCCAAAATAATTGCCACTCCCCTATGACGATCTTCACCTCCAGAATAAATAATCTTGAAATCGTCATCTATCTTGATGCCTGATCCTGTCCATCTCGTTTCGCACATACCTAAAATATTAATTTTTTTTCCTTTTCAATTTCTTGTTTTATGTTCTCTAATTTTCCGTCGTTGTTTAACGTCCTAACGTTCCAAGTTGCTAATTTTAACGTCTCTGTCCTTGTCTTGCGATGATCAGTCTTTAAGCGAATCATGATATACTAGGCACTTTTAAAGAGGTAGTTTGCCGTTGCTTTCCTCTATGGCAGTGACCTTACTGGTCGAAGACCGCAGCCATTGACTCGAGAAGAGTTCCTCTGCCTGCCGTCGTAAAACTCGAGGCCATGACCCACAAATATCTGTCTGCTGCCCTCAAAATTTCATCCACCACCTGCCTTCCGTGGCTTCTTTTGAAAACTTCCAATCAAAGAACACAAAATAACATCACATAATCCACAGGAAAACACTATTCACAGGAAATCCATAGGAAATCACACGAAATCCAAAGGAAAACACTAAAAAGCGTCCCTCCGAAAAGTAACGCTTCATTTTGTCGTGGCAATTGACATCATGTTATTGGTCAGTATGTTTTTCATCTTGCAAAAGGATACTTTTGCCATGGCGATTCTTGTTTTAATCTCTTCAAGTTCAAGGCATCTCCCATCAGATTTTACGACTGTTCTGAGATAATTGTACTGATTTGCTACTTTAAGAATATTCCCATATACTTGTATATTACATTATGGTATTTCCTTCTTCTTAGTGACAACTATAATCTATGTTTTCTTACAATTTAATTCTAACCGTAGTTGTTTACTGTGTGCAGCAACCGCATCTACTAAATGTTGCAAATCCTGCTCATTGTCTGCAGTTAATACTGTATCATCTGCATATCTTATGTTATTAATGTTTCTTCCTCCCATATGAAATTATGATTCCTTTCATATCTTGTACATTTCTGAAAATATTTTCACTATACAGTGAAAACAGATCTGTAGACATTACACATTCCTATCTCACACCTCTGTTAATAGGCTGATATTGACCTACTTCATTATCATTTCTGATGGCAGCTTGTTGTTTCCAATATAGTCTTAGGCCTTTCCCATTAATTTGTAGATCTGCAAGCATCTCTATCATGTTGTTGACCTGTCTTACTCTATCGAAAGCCTTTGTGTAGTTAATAAAGTAAAGATGCATAAAAGTCTTTTAAAAAACTTACTTCTATAGAACGTTCAATTGCTGTTCTCAGCATGTACACAGCACTGACTGTACCCTTGCGTTCTACAAACCACATTATTCTTCTCCTATTCCGAGTTGTATTTTCTCCCTAACTCTTTGCATAATAATTCTTAGCAAAATCTTCATGATGTTGCTCATTATACATAATTGTTCTATGTTGATCACATTCCACGGCTCCTGATTTCTTTGAGATTGCAATAAACACAGAATTACATAATTCATGTCCAGAGACATATGTTGTGTTCAGCAATCTGGTGACTTGATCTATTCCATATTCTTCTAAAGCATTAATCATTTCTGTTGTGATGTTGTCTGAACAGGGGGTCTTGCCTGTTTTCATATGGTTAAAACATTCTGAACCTCCATCTTCAAAATTGATAGTCTTTCATTATTATTTCGAATATCATACTGTTCTTCTCTGCTATGATCATAAAGGGTTTTCACATAATCTGATCTGTTTCTATTATGATTTTTCCATCATTTGTTTTTAGGCAGCCTGCTGATGTACGTGTTGCCGATTATGAGGATATAAATATGAGAAAGATTTGCATTTTTCAAATATTGTCCTAAAGCACAGATTTCATAACTGAAATTACTTGTCATCACTCATTTCACTGAACTAAACAGTAGCAAGTCATATCATCCATCTGCATTTTCACTCACTTCACTGAATTAAATAGTAGCAAATCATATCATCCATCTGTTTTTTCACTCACTTCACTGAACTAAACAGTAGCAAGTCATATCATCCATCTGTGTTTTCACCTGATGAAAGATAAGTTTGGATGTAAGGACTGTGTGGTCTGGCCACGTCCCTGTAGTAAAGATGACAAGGGTGAAAGTGTTGTTTATATTGTGTGTCCCTGTTTAGACAAGCGTTACATCCTTCTGCACATTCCCAACATTGTAGTGAAACTGTTGTGTATATTGTGTGTCCCTGTTTAGACAAGCATCCATCATCCACACATTCACAACATTGTAGTGAAGCTGTTGTGTATATTGTGTGTCCCTGTTTAGACAAGCATGACTTCCTGCCACACATTCCCATTATTGTAGTGAAACCGTTGTGTATATTGTGTGTCCCTGTTTAGACAAGCGTTACATCCTTCTGCAGATTCCCAATATTGTGGTGAAGCTGAGAAGGGTGAAACTGTTGTGTATATTGTGTGTCCATGTCTAGACAAACATCCATCATCCGCACAGTCCCAACATTGTATTCTTGATCATCCCCAGCTGGTTGACTATTGACTGACTGAGCAATGCATTCTGGACCTCGATAGTCTGTTTCAGATTGTCCTCAGCTAGGACTGTTTTCAATGATATCCATCAGTTCTGTCAGTATCAGAGAACAAGGGGAAGACAGAGAAGTAAATATGTGGATGGCTAGACCACTTGGCATGGTCAAGACAGGAACACTTAACTGATCCATGACTCTGGTGATTGAGTGAGATGGCAGAACATGACTGCCTACGCTTACCGGCATGGCACATGATGGATGGATCAGTTCTCTAACAAAAGCCAGATTTGACCAAACACAATTCACATGAAGAATGCCTAGCTATGGCCTTGCTCCGACTGGACTATCTGGTTGAGATGTCGGTATTGTTTCTCTAACAGCCACGTTTTACTCAGCACGATTCAAGGAAGAAGCCCTAAAAAATCTCACACGAAAGGACAGTGGAGATTTGAGATCATAATTACATGAAGAGAACATAACAGACAGACAAAATGAGTTGACAACTAGTATAAACACAACAAACACACACATGTCTATGAAATTATAACAAACACACCATAGCAACATATATATAACAATTCCATACACGTTTCAGCAAGTAATCATCTTTATTGCTTGTCTCATCTTGTTTACATCAGTTTTGACAAATGGGTGAGTGATTGACAATTATGGTAACAATGGAAACTGTAGGCCTGTCAAATGTGTACAAAGCTGTGTTGATATTTGTTTATATGTACTTCTTGGTTTACAGATGTTATTTTACTTTCAAATAAACACATCAACAAACATGTTCTTATATTTTTTATCACCAGCCGTCAAATAATAACATTATATTGTGACGTATGACACAGCATATGTTTATACTAATTTATACACAATTCAGCAAATATTACACATGAACTAATAAATAGCAAGATAGATTAATACAAACAACTTTTGAACATTCCAAAAAGGCCTATATTCAATATAATTACTTCCAAATATCCCAGAATAGTAAACTGTTGAAAACATGTAGGAAACAACACATACACACAAATAAATAATCTTATGTCCAAACAGTCACATCAGTTTGACATACAAAATAACGTTGTTTAATATAAGGCAGCAGTGACTTGGAGGCAATATAACAGATGAGTTTGAGAGAGTTCACAGTGACATGGAGGCAACATAACTGATGAGTTTGAGATAGTTCAGTTACTTGCTGGCAAAATGAGGCATCTGTGACTGAAACAAGACACAACAATTGGCTTGTGTTCCAAGTTAGCGTGGCTGAAATAAACAAACACAAAATAGCTTCAACTGATTGTGATACTTGCTTAAAAAATGATATTCTGAGATCAAATTCAAACACAATGGTCAATATAATCAATAATTACAAGTGGAATAATAATGGTGACTGAACTGTGGCACTGTTGTATTGGCCATACTGAAAGTTATGAGTACTGAAGTCATAGGTCACACATTCTGCAAGTCAGGAGTACTGAAGTCAGAAGTCACACATTCTGCAAGTCACGAGTACTGAAGTCAGAAGTCACACATTCTGCAAGTCATGAGTACTGAAGTCAGAAGTCACACATTCTACAAGTTATGAGTACTGAAGTCATAAGTCATACATTCTGCAAGTCATGAGTACTGGAGTAAGAAGTCACATATACTGCAAGTTATGAGTACTGAAGTCAGAAGTCACACATACTGCAAGTTATGAGTACTGAAGTCATAAGTCACATATACTGCAAGTTATGAGTACTGAACTCAGAAGTCACACATTCTACAAGTTATGAGTACTGAAGTCATAAGTCACATATACTGCAAGTTATGAGTACTGAACTCAGAAGTCACACATATTGCAAGTTATGGGTACTGGAGTCAGAAGTCACACATACTGCAAGTTATGAGTACTGGAGTCAGAAGTCACACATACTGCAAGTTATGAGTACTGGAGTCAGAAGTCACACATACTGCAAGTTATGAGTACTGGAGTCAGAAGTCACACATACTGCAAGTTATGAGTACTGAAGTCAGAAGTCACACATACTGCAAGTTATGAGTATTGGAGTCACAAGTCACACATACTGTAAGTTATGAGTACTGGAGTCACAAGTCACACATACTGCAAGTTATGAGGGCTGGAGTCAGAAGTCACACATACTGCAAGTTATGAGTACTGGAGTCAGAAGTCACACATACTGCAAGTTATGAGTACTGAAGTCACAAGTTACACATACTGCAAGTTATGAGGGCTGAAGTCAGAAGTCACACATACTGCAAGTTATGAGTACTGGAGTCAGAAGTCACACATGTATTCTCCTTTCTTGTTCACAAATTTCACAATTATAATCAAGCTATTCAATCACTTTGAACAGACACTGGACAATATGAACACTCAAGTGTTTGTCCGTGTGTGTGTTTATGTGCGTGTAGTGTGTGTGTGCATGTATGTGTGTGCTTGTATATGTATCTTGCTCATGTACATGCATGCTTTGATTGGGAATTATCCAATGTCAGATTATTTCAGAAAAAGTAGAAGAAACTTTTACATTGATACAAAGTACATTACAGAAACATTGTACAGTCTGCTGATGGAAAAACTAGGAATGACAATTTAAACAACACCATATTCCGATACCACTGAACATGATTTTAATAAAACACCACAAATATAGAGATCTAATGAAATATAACCAAAGCTCTACTCACTTGGCCACTTTATTCATCCTCCACTGTGATCTGGATCCTCCTGCCCTGGCTGCACAGTTCCAGACTCCTGGGCACAAAGAAGTACTCACCAGGGCTGAGTGTGTGCACAGTGTTAAAGGCGTATGAGTTGTACGAGAATGGAGGGATCTTACATTTCTGCATGGTGGTGTAACTGCCCAGATCTTCCAGAGGTTCTGTCAGGTCGCTGGTGACAAACTTCACACGCGTTCCTTTCTTGACCACAATCTGCAGATGAGATTGAATTGTATTACTGCATGCTGGTGCCATCAACATGTGTTTGTAGAAAATGTTGTCAACATCAGACAATAGTTTTATACAAAATCTTTCACATAAGGAATAAAGCTACGTATCAAATGTTATAAACATGACATAGTTTTATAATAAACTAGCTGACCCGGCCCGGCTTCGCCCAGGCCCTGGAGGGGATCTATCTATCTATCAGTCTGTCTGTCTGCTTGTTTGTCTGTCTGTCTGTCTGTCTGGCTGACCCAGCCCGGCTTCACCCAGTCCCTGGTGGGGAGCATCTCATTTAATTAATATAAGTAGTCATATAAGCTCTCCCGTTCCCGACTATCTGTCTGTCTGTCTGTCTGTCTGACCCGGCTTCACCCAGTCCCTGGTGGGGAGCATCTCATTTTATTCATATACGTAGTCATATAAGCTCTCCCGTTCCCGACAATCTGTTTGTCTGTCTATCTGTCTGTCTGTCTGTCCCGGCCCGGCTTCACCCAGTCCCTGGTGGGAAGCATGTCATTTAATTCATTCATATAAGTAGTCAAATAAGCTTCCGTTCCCGACTATCTGTCTATCTATCTGACCCGGCGTGGTTTCGCCCAGCTCCTGGCGCACAGTAACTTAAAAGAATGTCCTTCCACACACCATTCATTATTTTTAATGAAAACTGTTTTTAATCACCGACATGACAGTTGATAAGTTTTGTAAGCAGAAAAAGATGGGTTAAAATGTTATGCATAATGCATTATTTTTATGCAAACTTTAAAAATACCTTAAAGATTATATCATTATTTAATATAACTCATATGCCTAAAATTAACTATAGACAAAGAGTTTAACAATAGTGCAGGTAAGTCCAACAATATGACTATAAAGTATATAGAAATGTTATTAAAAGTTATGCCCCTTGAAATAACTTTTCTAGAGTGAAGTTCCCCCTGCTATATAGACATTATATAATGAAAATGGAAAAGTAAATGTTATTAAATAAGTCGAAGATTTTACATTAAGAAATTATTATAGTCGGTTGCACAGGAATGAAAGGAAGACGTGTAGAAAATTTCATCTCAATCGGATGTACCGTTATCGAACGCATCCAAGACCCACAAACCCACAAACATACACTCTGTTTTATAGATATAGATGTTTATGAAGTAATACAAACATGAAATATAGTTTAATAAACATAAAATACAGTTCTAAACACATATTTTGATAACTAGAAACAGGGTTTATTTTAATGTGATAAGCTTGACAGAAAGTATGAAATGTGATAGACATGAAATATAGTGCATGAGACAGATGTAGAGGAACTTAAACCAACAACATCTAAATCGGATATACTACCAACCTTGGGCACCAGGTCATTGCTCTTGCTGACTGGGATGACCACAATATCATAATCAGAATAAGCGTTTCTTTCCACAATGATGACCTCTCCAGAACTTTCCTCATATGGCTGACCATTGTAGTTGAGGCTAGTTACCTTCACCTTGAGAAGCAAAGACACATATCTGACTTTATTACAGGAATCAATTTATCATACACACAAAACAAATCTGAATACAATGTTCCATTCTTTGTTTCTCCATTATTCTTTTTCAACAGATCCTGTTACTTTCCATTCATTTTTCATATTATCTGTTGTGCACATTCAAAGCCATTGACCTATATTGCACTTCCCTTTACTGATATTTATTTGGCTTTGAGAGTATCCACACAGATTTGTCATCAGTTTGAGAACACCTGATGAATTTACATATCATCTATATAATACTGAATTCTGAATTTACTGATGAATTTACATATCATTTATATAATACTGAATTCTGAATTTATCATTACAGTTGCATATATCAATAGAATACTCAATGCTGAATTTATCATTATATGTTTTTAACCTGTATAATTTTGAATGCTGAATTTACCATTCCAGTTCCATACAATAAGGATAACAACAAAAGTTATATATAACAACAGATTAGTTTGCTTTCTATTCTCTCATTCCAAGGTCAAGTATTTCTATTCTCTCATCCCATCATCAGGTATTTCTATTTTCTCATTCCATGGTCAGGTATTTCTATTCTCTCAATCCATGATCAGGTATTTCTATTCTCACATTCCATAGTCAGGTATTTCTATTCTCTCAATCCATGATCAGGTATTTCTATTCTCACATTCCATAGTCAGGTATTTCTATTCTCTCACTTCATGGTCAGGTAATTCAAACAGGTGCAGGATCTTGGGAGTTACCTACCTTGACTGGGCCGTTGGAAGTAATGCCAGCTTTCTTGGCAACATCAGTCACGTCGTACTTGAAGAGTCTTTCATAAGCCCAGGGCATCTCCTTCTGGCCTCCAAGAAGGTGGAAGTTTCCAGCACTATGGTACTGACCTGCATCATCAATGAGATCAATCTGTGGAGAACATCAGTGGAAAATCATTAGCAGATCACAGGCAAAATAACACAGTCACTGCTTGACATGCTCAAACCAGAACTGGGGAACTGCCTCACATTCTGCTGGTGAATTTAGTGATCTATCAACAATTTATCATCATCATTTATCATGGTTTATGTCAGAAAGTTAATGTGATTACTGAAGTATTCAGTTAAACTACACACATGGTCAACTGTCACAGAATGGCATTATTCCTGCCCATACATGAGTGAACTAGTTACTATTATCTTTGTTGACTCCATTCTTTCAACACAGAATTCATCAGACACAACAAACAGCCAGTGAGCTTAGAGTCAGAGAATTAATCAGCCTTCAACACTTGCTGCTTACATTGTATTCCAGGGTGTTCTGTTGTCCGTACAAGACAAAACCAATGTAGATTCTGTTGTTTTTGCGCAGTCCTTGAATAATTTCATTCAGCTCCTGGACATCATGGCCATTCAGTTCAAGTCTGTCAAACTGTGGATGGAGAGAACAACTTAATGTCAGGCTAAAGCCTGTGAACTCTTGACACACAAACAGAGAGTTAGATGTTCCCAATCTGAACTAACACATATCTTTACATTTAGATTCATCTGAAATGTTGTCTCACAAACTCCCTAATGTATACAACAGGTGTGAAAAACACACTACTACTGAAGATTATATGTATGAACACAATATAACTGTTGATTACACATATAACACAATACAGATGTTTATTACACATACAACCACACTATATACCTTGTAACCAAATCGTGAATGGTCAAATACGGCGCTGGGCTCTGCGTTGAGACGAGTCAAGTCATTGACATTGATGTCAGGGTAGTTGAACGGGTGCAGGGGCTCCTCCAGCAGATGGCCTGCACATTGAGCAGAGTTGAATGGTTTGTGGCGCAGTTTTTGAAGTTCCTGGAGAGATCAGCAATTTATAACACATAGGTTAAATATGACATGACAGGCTAACGTTTCATGATAAACTTAGTGTATAATTTTACAAATCTTCAAGAAATTTACTTCTACTTTCAATTGATCTATTTATGTATTTGACAAATGACCTGTGTAGCAGCCCATAGGCATACAAGATATCACTGTACATATCTGTCTGTCATCATTTCCTGTCTTGCCTACCTCCTGCACTGTTTCCACTGAATATAATGAATGGATAGTGACATAACTCAACAACTCACCTGCCATATGACCCAGATTCGATCAATGCTGGAGTGGTGAATGACAAAGAAGGGATCAAAAGCTGAATAGTCTAGAGTGGCCATAGAGAAGGTGGCGTTGCCTCCAATGAGGGCATGGATCTCATTGTGGAGCACTTCGTACTGGACTTCAAAGTCACAGTAGTTGTTCTCTTCCAAAGTGCTGAGGGCCAGATAGTACAGGTAGTTGTAACCGTTGATCTGATGTGGGTTGTACAACTCACTTTTCACGTTTCGTGTCGTCTTCTGCAATCAGAAATATGCAATAAGTTACCTCATATGAAGGCCAAGTTTATAAAATAAACTCTAACATGTATTTTGGTTTTCTTCTTAATATTTGTAAATATGTCCATGGCTAAGGCACAACAGACTAAGTAGAATATTAAATCTTGTTTATCCATAATTACTGATCACAGGAATGCCATACATAAATCTGGAAAATATGCATCCCTACAGGTTACATTGAAAGTTACTAGAAAATGTGTTTACTTCAAGAAGAACTGATATAATGTCAACAACTAAAATTGAGCTACTCATTTAAGTCATGATGGCGATAAATCTGGCAAACAATATAAATACTGACCTGACCAGCGAAGGAGATGGTGTAACTGTAGAATGGGTTGTAGTCAGCGCTGTCTCCAAACAAAGATGGCAGACTTCTGACCGGGGCTGTCCAGTCCCAGTAGGGTACACCCACTTTAGCACCATGGCCTTTGAGAGCTTGCTCAAACTGGACGGTCAGCAGACGGTGCCAGTGTGGGAACACAGGCATACCTGGCCACAGAAGACAGTCAGAGTGAATACATTGAACTGTGGGATACATCGCATAAAACAGTGAAACCTGGGATACATCACAAAAAACAGTGAATCCTGGGATACATCACATAAATCAGAGAACCCTGGGAAACATCACAAACAACAACGAACCCTGAGATACATCACAGAAAACAGTGAATCCTGGGATACATCACAGAAAACAGTGAATTATGGGATATATCACAGAAACTAGTGAATCCTGGAATATATCACAAAAACAGTGAATCCTGGGATATATCACAGAAAACAGTGAACCCTGGGATACATCACAGAAAACAGTCAGTGTGAACACATTGAACTGTGGGATACATCAAAGAAAATATCCAGAGTGAATACATTGAACTGTGGGATACATCACAGATTCCCATGCAGCTGGCACCATCCAGGTATTGGTGGTTATGATCAATTATCATGTTTGGACATCCACATACTGGCACATCATTGTTGCATTCACATAATTGTGACTCAAGAGGACAGGAAACAGACTAAATCTTTTAATTCATACATCAAATTAAGTACATATGTTGCTGTCGTTCTTGTTAATGTCTGATACTAGTAAAGTGCAAGTGATGGACAATTGTACACACCTAACTGGATGTATTCTGGTAGGCCCTTGTTTTGATAGGCCAATCGGCATTTGATGTGTCATGTGATGAGTCATGTGCTGGGTCATGTGATAAGTCATATGGTCAATATTGTGGCAACCTCCTTGACTTCCCCAAACATTTCCTGGTGCCTAGTTTAGGTTGCATTGACCTGGGAGCCCAGATAATCTTTTTAGATCTGCCTTTATGGGGTTTGAACACATGCCCAGCAAGCCAGGAGGCAAGTGTGCTAGTTACAACACTAGCATGACCTCCAAGCCAGCAGTTACAACACTGCCATGACCTCCAAGCCAGCAGTTACAACACTGCCATGACCTCCAAGTATAGTCAGAGAGCAACCTACCATGCACATAACATGTATAGTTAGAGAGCAACTTACTGTGCACACAATAAGTATAGTCAGAGAGCAACCTACCATGCACATAACATGTATAGTTAGAGAGCAACTTACTGTGCACACAATAAGTATAGTGAGAGCAACATACCATTCACACAACATGTATAGTTAGAGAGCAACTTACTGTGCACACAAGTATAATGAGAGCAACATACCATTCACACAACATGTATAGTCACAGAGCAACCTACTGTGCACACAACAAGTATAGACAGAGAGCAACCTAACATGCACACAACAAGTATAGTCAGAGAGCAACATACCATGCACACATCAAATATGATCAGAGAGCAACCTAATATGTGCACAACAAGTATAGCTATAGAGCAACCTACCGTGCACACAACAAGTATAGCTATAGAGCAACCTACCGTGCACACAACAAGTATAGCTATAGAGCAACCTACCGTGCACACAACAAATATAATCAGACAGCAACCTAACGTGCACACAACAAGTATAGCTATAGAGCAACCTACCGTGCACACAACAAGTATAGCTATAGAGCAACCTAACATGCACACAACAAGTATAGCTATAGAGCAACCTACCATGCACACAACAAGTATAGCTATAGAGCAACCTACCGTGCACACAACAAGTATAGCTATAGAGCAACCTACCGTGCACACAACAAGTATAGCTATAGAGCAACCTACCGTGCACACAACAAGTATAGTCAGAGAGCAACCTACCATGCACACAACAAGCGTATTTGTCGTCCCCATTGGCAGGGCACTTAAATGGAGCACCATGGAATCCAGCTATAGCCTCAAACCCATTGGCTCCCTGGTCTTGTTGGAGTTTAGTCAAGGCATCCCTCAAGTTGGCGCTTTCATCCAGTGTCAGCTGGTTGATGTCTTTCCTCACCAGCTTGCCAGACTCTTCACTGACTTCCTGCTCCGCTCGCCTGTGGTAGCCTGCTGTCAAAGTTCAGAGTTCAGATGTCACATGCCAGTGCCAGTAGTGGGGATAAATATAATGTGAGCATTGACTAACAACAAGATGGATGAATCAATATGACACATACAAGCATGATGGAGTTTATGGCTGGCTAACTGAGTACAGCATTTACAGCTGCCCAGACTCACAGAGCTTTGTCATACTGTTCTGTTTGGTTATATCATCATTTTCTGTTTTATGTCATTCTGTTCTGTTTCATTATGTCAAACTGTTCTGTTTGGTTATACCATAATTTTCTGTTCTATGTCATTCTGTTCTGTTTTATTATGTCATACTGTTATGCTTTCTGATGCCTTACTATTCTATACCAATGTTGTACTGCTCTGTTTTCTTATATAATAATCATCTGTTTTTTTATGTCACACTGTCTGGTTTTGTTCTGTACACATGGCTAACAGCACTATTTTACTGTTTTGGTGAATAACAACTTTGTCCTGTGCAAATGTCTCTGTCTTGTTTTGACATTTAAAGATGTCTCAATGTCTTATTCTGTACACACATCTCCCTATCTTGATTCACTCTATACACATGTCTCAGTCTTATTATGTACACATATCTCTCTATCTTGATTCACTCTATACACATGTCTCAGTCTTATTCTGTACACATATCTCTCTATCTTGATTCACTCTGTACACACATCTGTCTTATTTTGCTATGTAAGCATGTCTCACTGAGTTATTTTTCACTATACACGTGTCACTAAATTATTATTAACTTCAATATCATCATGTATGTAGATTAGGAAGTGAATATAAAGTGAAAAGAGTCACTGACCACTGAGTCCTGGTACAAACTGGACACTGGGTGACCGAATGAGATGGCTGTCAAGTTCTGTGCCATTGACCGCTGTAATGTGGACATCAAAATGGTACTCAGAGTCCAGTCTGAGGTGGAGTTTGTTGAATACGTTGGTCACGTCATACTTGAAGAGACGATCAAATGCCCAGGGCATCTCCAGGGGGCCACCCAGAATTGCAAAAGTTCCTGAAATGGTTCACAGACAGTTCACATATGAGGCAAGCCACTATCTCAGACATGATTCACAGATGGTTAACATATGAGGCAAGAAACGGCTCAGAATATTGAAATATAACATGTGGTGTTTAGAGCTAAGAAACTTACAGGAAAAAAAGAAAGTTTAGGTCCACTCAAACAACAGAATCAACAACAAAATCACATCTTGTAGCCTGCCAAGAGGACTCATGCAGGCCAGCAACAACAAATAATATGCTATTATCACAAGAGCTGAGATTTCATCTAAAGATTGCGTCGTCTACATTACTGGGACAACTACTTGTGTTCTTCTCTCCTTCTCCTCCTTCTTATTATTTATCTTCTTCTGCTGCTGCTCCTTCTCCTCCTAATCCTCCTCCCTCTTCTGCTTCTTCTTTCCCTCCTCATTCTTCTGCATCTTTGTGCTTCCCTGTCGTCATTGCTGCCTCCAGCTTCTCCTTCTTATTTTTCTATTTTCCTTCCACCGCCTTCTTCCTCTTCCTGTGCTTTGCCTAGCGATGTTTCTGTAACTGTCTAACACATATTCAGGTATAACATTTAGGGCTAATGTAATGACACAAGACGTACAAAACATTTAGACATGGAATGTTGGAAATATCAATGATGGTTAGAATATACATACAGAAAATGACAGGAAAAATCAAATTTGTGAATAAACAAAACAAAAAATACAAGCAAGGGAAGATAACGGATGAGGACAAAATAGTTAGAGGCTCAGGAAATACATAAACACAACATTGTAGTTAATGACTGGATGAAGCTCGGACAGTAAACAGGTCTCTGACTCAAAACAAAAACAGTTGGACCCACTGACCAGCAAATTCACAGTGATCTGTGGAGTCACACAGATCAAATGTGACATCTGCACTAGCTCCCAGTCCACGCAGTAGAAACTCAGCAAAGATGCGATCCTCCTCCTTGCGATGCTCCAACAGGTCGTTCAACTCAGAGATGGTATGTCCATGGAAGTTGAGGTCATCATACTGGTAGTTCAGTCTGTCAATTATCAACAACTTGTTATAAACGGTTTAGCTCAATGGAAATTTTTTTAATGAAATTCTACAAGTATAGAAGTTTTCTTCTCAGGAAATTCTAAAAGTAGAGAATTATTCATTAGCAAAGTTTTTTCATCAAATACACAGATGGCCATGTGCCTGCGCAGCTTTCTGTATTCAGAAGTGTGTACAGTTAGTGTCACTTCTCAGTTACCCCACCGACCAGTGTCAATATATCACTTCCCAAGTGTTCTCAACATTGCCTTGTATATAAGTGTGTGTACAGCTTGTATATAGGTGTGTGTATGTGTTTGCTTGTGGATCTGGGTGTCAATATGTGAATCTGTATGTGTATGCATGTCTCTTGTTAATAATTCCATTAATTTGTATTTTCCTTCTGTGTTCCTGAAAAAGGAACTCAGCACCTCAACCCAGCACAATTGTCATGTGTGGAAGGGAACTGTATTTGTGTATTCTTACCTTCATTAACTATCTTTCTAGAATGAATCTACCATGATCAAGTGCCATACATGTAAGCCATCACAGGGTGTATCCAGTCTTGAATTACCATTGTGCTCTTGTATCAGTTACATTGTTTGGCCATCAAGGTTATTATCTCTTTTGTTGTGTTTTGTTACCTTGTTTGGTCATGAATTTATTTTTCTTGTTCATTGTGTTTCAGTTACATTGATTGGCCATCAAGATGTTTATCTCTTTCATAGTGTTTTATTTACCTAGTTTAGTCATCAAGTTATTTATCTCTTCAGTTTTATTTTGTTCTTTTCCCATGTTTTCCAGTTGCTTTTCAATTACAAGTTATATCTCCTCATAACTTGCCCGCCCATAGCAACCACCTACATTTAATTTCTCACATTAGGTATCTTTTTTCATTGATTTCTTGAAAGACTGCTTCATTTGTTTTTCTGCCTGTCCTTTATATCCATTTATTCTTTATCATTCATATTCTTTATGTCCTTTATATTCTTTATATCCTTTACATATTTTGATCTCTTAAATTACCATGTCTAAAACATTCTTCTTTAAAACAGAAAATCTTCAAGAATTCTGTATCGATTGACTGCCCATGTAGAGGAAGAGATTACAGGCAGGTCAATGACACAGTCAGATACTAACCTCTCGTAGTTGAAGGCATCAATGGCCCTGGAGTTGGCTCTTGTGATTGGGTTCGTGTTGTCCTCATTGCTGAAAGGTTTCATTGGCTGGCGCAGGTGCTGGATGGCACAGTTAGCGCTGTTGTAGGGCAGGCCTCGGAACTTCTGTAAAGCTTGCCAGATGGCAAACTGACGGTCGACGTTGGAGTGATGGAGAAGGAATAGTGGATCATAAGCTGTGTATTCCAGAGTAGACATGCCGTAAGGAGACTGGCCACCAGTCCAAGAGTGGATAGCATTGTGTGTGATCTCAAACTGGACCTGTGAATACAGAAACAAAATCACCATTTCATTTGCAGCATGACACCGGGCATAGAAAAAGAATCGGCAGATTAAACTGTATTTCAATATTAGCAAGGCAGGACTTTCACATGAACAGAACTAAGAGAGTCAGTCATCTGTGGACACTACTAACCATCACTTCAGTTTCATAATATCATTGAATACAATGAATGCAATCCAGAAGACAAGTCATGTACGGCTCAATCCTGGACTTCAGGCACCAAGTGTGCTCTCATGGAGCAAAATATGAATACAATTTGCTGGAACTGCGGTAAAGCTGTGGAAATGTAAACAACATAAAATATCACAAAGTAATGTAGCTTTACAGAACAGAATTATGACATATACAGGACGTTGCAGTGACTAGCCTTCATCAGTAAACAAATACATGCACGAAACAAAACATATAGTACAGGAGAAGATCGTCCGGTGACCACAATAAGGCATAAGGACTACTATGGTAGTAGGTAGTAGTACAGCCTAGGACTCTGGGAGAAGTAAAAAATTTTAATATTTTAATTTTCTCTTCATTGCTCTAATTTTTATCATCCTTTTATTCTTCTCATTCCATTCTTATGCCTTATATAGTCACTGGATGATCTTCTCCTGTGCTATATGTTTTATTTCATTCATGTATTTGTTTGCTGATGAAGGCTAGTCGCCGCAATGTCCTGTATATGTCATAATCATGTTCTGTAAAGCTGCATTACTTTGTGTTATTTTATATTGTTCTCATGGAGCAAGACAACTAGGAAGGCACAGAACAAGACAAGAAATGAAGACATGGAACAAGACAAGGAGAACAGAACAAGACAAGGAAGTCGTGGAACAAGACAAGAAAGGAAGACATGGAACAAGACAAGGAAAACAGAACAAGACAAGAAAGGAAGACATGGAACAAGACAATAAAGTAAGACATGGAACAAGACAAGAAAGGAAGACATGAATTAGATGAGACAGTTTGGTTAGATGATAAAGGTTTGACAGATTAGCTACAGAAGACAGGTGACTAACAGAGATGGGAGGAAGCTGAGATAGGAGCTAGTCGATAAACGTGAGAAGGAAGAAGTCAAGATGCAAAAACAAGATGAGTGATGATGGTTACCTCAAAGTCACAATAGTCGCTTTGCTCAAAAGCAAGAAGGATCTGTCGGTAGAAGAAGGACTCAGACCCAAACTCTGGATCATTGAAGAGCTTCTCTCTGGGTGCTCTTGTTGTTACCTCCCCATTGTAGATGGTGCCGTGGTGGAATGGGTTGTTTTCTATTTCAGAAACCAATGTCGGAAGGGAGGTAAATGCTGTAGTCCAGTCCCAATAAGGAATTCCAACCGTAGCTCCCTTGAGACACAAAACCAGTATTCTGTTAGTATACAATTATGTAAATGTAATATGAATATATAAGCCGGTCTCTCTGGCCGAGGAGTTACACCACTTTCTCCGTAATCCCGTTTATCACGCAGAGTCTCATAGGGGGCGAGAACTGGGAGCGGTTCGTCCCCCGCTGGTGACGTGCGGGATAACTGAGCCGGCCGCTCAGAAAGCAATGGCAAACTACTGAGCGTAATCTTGCCAAGAAATCAACAGAAAGCTGAAAGATGCTGCTGTTGACAGCGATGTCCTGTAAAAGGATATGCGAATTTAAAAAAAAAAAAAAATATGAATGTATACGAATGTATGTATACAAAGAGATATGTGAACCTATGCATACAACCAGTTATGTAAATGTATACATACAATCAGAAATGTGAATGAATACATACAACCAGAAATATGAATGTGTACATACAAACAAGTATGTGAATGTGTACATACAACCAGTTATGTGAATGTGTACATACAACCTGATATGTGAATGTATACTTATACACAGATATGTGAATGTATGTGTACAGCTAGATATGTGAATGTATACTTACAACCAGCTATGTGAATGTATACTTACAGCCAAATATGTGAATGTATACTTACAAACAGACATGTGAATGTATACATTAAAACTAAGTATATGAATGTGTGCATACAACTGCGTAGTCAACACACATGCAACATCAATGTCACACACTAGAAAGCACCGATGGAACTGAATACAAACATGAAACATGTGTACAATAATATCACCACATAGACTACATGAAACATTTGTACAGAAATATTGCCAAAGTGACTACATGAAATGTTTGTAAAGAAATATGACAAGACAAAGAAACCTCATGTACATACATGGGCAGCCAAGGCATCCTCCCATTGCTTGGCATAGAGTCGGTGCCACTGAGGGAAGTTAGCCATCCCATGGAGGCAGCAGGCAATTGGCTGGTTGTTGTATTCACACTGAGCAGGGCTCCCATGGTAACTGGCAAGTCTCTGCAAAGGTTAACAATAACTCATACTACATCTGTCCAGATTTTTCTGGGAAGGTCAGAGTAGAAGGAAACTCTAATCATATTGTCATCATAAAGTATGTGAAACTCTAATTGTAATGTCATCATAAAGTATGTGAAACTCTAATCATAATGTCATCATACGTATATGAAACTCTAATCATAATGTCATCATACAGTATGTGATACTCTAATCGTAATGTCATCATACAGTATGTGATACTCTAATCATAATATCATCATAAAGTATGTGAAACTCTAATCGTAATGTCATCATACAATATGTGAAACTCTAATCGTAATGTCATCATACAGTATGTGAAACTCTAATTGTAATGTCATCATACAGTATGTGATACTCTAATCATAATGTCATCATCCATCCATCCATCCATCATGTGTCATGCCGGTAAGCATGGGCAGTCATGTTCTGCCATCTCACTCGATCACCAGAGTCGTGGATCAGTTCCGTGTTTCTGTCTCGACCATGCCACAAGGCCACGCTATCCAGGTACTTGCTTCTAGGTCTTCCCCTTGGTCTGTTCCCCTCGATCTTACCAGTTGTCACCAAGTTCTCCAGATCATTTCTTCTCATAACATGCCCAAAAAATTGTGACAGTCTACGTATAATGTCTCTAATCAGTTTACGATCTTCATTTGTTTCTTGAAGAACTTGTTCATTGGTCTTTCTGGCTGTCCATGGTATTCTTTGCATTTTCCTCAGAAACCACATTTCTACAGCCATCAGATGTCATCATACTGTATGTGAAACTCTAATTGTAATGTGATCATACAGTATGTGAAACTAATCGTAATGTCATCATACATATTCATGGTAACAATTAAAAGACTGAGATGCTCACATGTTATTATCTTATCTAGACAGTGTATATTATCTTATCTAGACAGTGTATATTATCATGTCTAGACAGTGTATATTATCTTATCTAGACAGTGTATATTATCTTATCTAGACAGTGTATATTATCATGTCTAGACAGTACATATTATGTTGTCTAGCCAGTACATATTATGTTGTCTAGTCAGTACATATTATGTTGTCTAGTCAGTATATTATATTGTCTATATCAGTGTATATTATTTACATATACAATCAGGACAGTGTATATTATCATGTCTAGACAGTACATATTATGTTGTCTATATCAGTGTATATTATTTACATATACGATCAGGACAGTGTATATTATCATGTCTAGACAGTACATATTATCTTGTCTAGCCAGTACATATTATCTTGTCTAGACAGTTATATTATCTTGTCTAGACAGTACATATTATCTTGTCTAGACAGTGTATATTATCTTGTCTAGACAGTACATATTATGTTGTCTAGTTAGTATATTATCTTGTCTAGACAGTACATATTATCTTGTATAGACAGTGTATATTATCTTGTCTAGACAGTATATATTATGTTGTCTAGTCAGTATATTATATTGTCTATATCAGTGTATATTATTTACATGTACAATCAGGACAGGTATATTATCTTATCTAGACAATGTATATTATCTTGTCTAGACAGTACATATTATATTGTCTAGACAGTATATTATATTGTCTATATCAGTGTATATTATTTACATGTACGATCAGGACAGTGTATATTATCATGTCTAGACAGTGTATATTATCATGTCTAGACAGTACATATTATCATGTCTAGACAGTACATATTATCTTGTCTAGTCAGTACATATTATCATGTCTATCAGTATATTATATTGTCTATATCAGTGTATATTATCATGTCTAGACAGTACATATTATGTTGTCTAGACAGTGTATATTATCATGTCTATCAGTATATTATATTGTCTATATCAGTGTTTATTATCTTATCTAGACAGTACATATTATATTGTCTATATCAGTGTATATTATATTGTCTATATCAGTGTATATTATATTGTCTATATCAGTGTATATTATGTACATGTACAGTCAGCAGCAGGCTAGTGCCTGGTGTCAGCATACACACCTGGAAGCCATTGGGCCCTGCATCAGCCTGCACTCGGCGCAGAGCTTCACGCAGATTCTCAGTCTCAGACACAGACAGGTGAGAGACATCCTTGCGGACACCAAAACCATCAATGGAAGTTGACTCCACATCTTCAGCATCATCTGGGGTTATATACAAATATGTTTATTTATGTGAAGTATCCCTCAGGCAATGATATTACAGATGTATTGTTACATGCAGACATACCTCGGTGATATTGCTACATACAAGCATACCTCATCAATACTGCTACATACTGGAATAATTCCATGATAATGTTACACACAAACATGTGATTGTGTTAATACATGGGTGTATCAAATCAAAGAATATGGCATTCATATGACTGTGTTCTTGGACTGCCAGAGTAACTAACGACGACTGCCTGAAACAGGCTAATGAAACTAGAACATTATATACAACAATAAGACAGAGACAAACATCTTTCTTCGGTCACGTGATGAGAAGAGAGGCATTGGAGAACATCGTAACAACTGGAAAGATCGAGGGGAAGAGAGGTAGAGGTAGACCAAGAGAAGTGATGCTGGATGGATTGAGATGGTGGCATGGAGGAATATCAGCAGCAGAGTTGATCCAGAAAACCAAAGACCGAGATCTATGGAGAGCCATGAACGCCTATGCCAGCCGGCACGGCACTTGATGATGATGATGACTGTGTTAATACATGGGTGTATCAATTCAAAGTATGTGACATTCATATGACTGTGTTAATACATAGGTGTATCAGATCAACAAATGTGACATTTGTGTGACTGTGTTAATACATGGGTGTATCAGATCAAAGAATGTGACATTTGTGTGACTGTGTTAATACATGGGTGTATCAAATCAAAGAATGCAACATTCATGTGACTGTGTTAATACATGGGGGTACCCACTGTAGAATGTGACATGCATGTGACTGTATTAATACATGTGTATATCAAATCAAAGAATGTGATATGCATGTGACTGTGTTAGTATATGGGTGTATGCTCTGAAGAATGTGACATTCATGTTACACTGCATTCAGAATTGTGTATGTAGAGTGCACTGAGAAATGAGCATAAGAGTCTACTAACAAATCTGTTGGACAAACTCACCATGGGCAGGTTCGAAGATCAAAGTTGGAGGTGGCATAACGCTCTTCAGGCTAAGGGCATGACCTTCAACATCGAACACCTCAACCTCCAAGTGTAGCTGAGATGCAGCATCCAACACATCCTCAGGATGAAACCCTGCCTCTTCCAGGGCTCCGGTAATGTCACGTTTAAACAGACGGTTAAAAGCCCAGGGCATTTCCAGAGATCCTCCCAAAAGATTGAAACGACCAGCAAATGTGCACTTAGTCTTGCCTACACCCTGGAAGCCAAAGTTCAATAAGTTCAAGGTGATTCCGTTTGACAGTGTTGCCCCACAAACGATTTAACAGTCTGCTTTAGAATTTGTAAAATTAGCATAAGAAATGGGTTTCTCATTACACTTAATATAAAGCATAAAAACTTTCCATTATGAACAAATGGCAGCTGTAAGAGTATGTGATGATACAACAGACTGGTTTGTTGTAGAACAGAGAATCAGACAGGGTTCATTGTGTCCCTTTATCTGTTTAATCTCTATACTAAAAACATGAAGATGGATGTTAGAACAAATATTGACAAGGACCAATGTGATCCCTTGTGATCGGATGAATACCTATAGCTGAGTGTTGATATGCTAACAATATGATCACTTGTCTTCTTCTTCTTCAGCGTTCTGAGCCATTGAGGTTCTTTGCTGCAAATACAATCCGTCTCCATTTGTCTCTCTGGTGGACCCTCTCTTGCCAGTCGTTGACCCGAAGTGCCTGTAGGTTTGTACATGTATTATCTCTCCACCGCCTTCCTGGCCCACCTCGGGGTCCACGGTCATCCACTTCCTGAGTGCAAGCGAGTTCCGTTTCCCCACTATCTTCCATTCTTTCTATATGCCCCAGCCACTGCAGTCCACCAGCCCCCATGACACCAGTGACCAGCGGGGACCCAAACAGATCACAAATGTCCCTGTTACCTCCCCCCCTCCACTCTCCACCCTGCGCATCCCCAATGGGTCCAAAGATGCGTCTTAAAATTTTGTTCTCAAAGATTTGCAACAAGGCTTCGTCTCCCTCCGCTGCACTCCAGGCCTCAGAGCCACACAGTACAACCGGCCCGATCAGAGCTTTGTATATTGTGATTTTGGTGTTACGAGATAGCGCCTTTGATTTTAGTAGATGTTGTAGTGCATAGTATATCTTATTTCCAGAGTTGATTCTAGTTTGTATTTCTTCCCTTATGATGTTGGAGCAGTTGAAGATTGTACCCAGGTATTTGTATATTTCCGTTCTTTTAATGGTCATATTATCTATTTGTATGTGGCCAGAGTTTCTAGCCATTCCATCTCTTGAAATTACCGTATATTCTGTCTTATCTTGGTTGATAACCAGCCCCATCTGTTGGGCTTTTTGCTTTAAGTGAGTCAATATTTCCAATGTCTTTTGTTCACTTTGCCCTATAATATCTATATCATCTGCATAACCAAGCAGCTTGGATGTTCCTCCAATATCACATTCCTCCTTTACCTTCCTTACAACTTTCTCTAGAGCCAGATTGAAGAGTAGCGGTGATAGTGCATCACCCTGTTTCAAGCCAGATGTTATTTGGAAGGGGTCTGATTTCCTGCCTTTATATGTTACTATATTATAAATATCTTCCATGCATAGTCTGGTCATGTTGATTAACTTCCTTGGTATTCCAAATTCCTGCATAGCATTCCATAGACTATTCCGATGGACACTATCATAAGCCTTTTTAAAATCCACAAAAATGTTATGGAGATCTCTTTTATATTCCCAATGTTTCTCGGCTATTTGTCGTAAGATAAATATCTGATCTATTGTTGATCTGTTTTGTCTAAAGCCCGCCTGGTAGTCACCTAATATGTCTTCTGAATATGGTTGTCTATTTAGTAATACTGCGGATAGTATCTTATAGCTTGTGGACAGTAGTGATATTCCTCTATAATTTCCACATTGGAACTTGTCTCCTTTCTTAAAGATAGGTATCAATAATGACTCTTTCCAGTCATGGGGTAATTCTTCTGTCCTCCAGATTTTTATTATTAGTTCGTATAGCTTTAGATGTAATGCATGGCCACCTGCCTTTATAAATTCAGCAGCAATTCCATCAGTCCCAGTTGCCTTATTGTTTTTAAGTCGTGTGATTACATATAGGATTTCTTAGCAGTGCTTCGAAGGTGTTATGCGTGATTGTGTATTGATTTCATAACCCCTTCACCACAGTGCTAGAGTGTAAGATTGATTTCATAACCCCTCCACCACAGTGCCAGAGTGTAAGAGCAAAGTAAAGAATAAAATACAGCAATAAAAATTGCAACTAGCAACAGAACAAATTTCTAAACAGATTTATTTATCAATGTAAAGAAATGACAGAAAGTGACAGTTTTCAATATCTAGCTTCACTGCTGATGGGTGATGGAAATGTGATGACAGAAATTTTAAACAAAAATAAACATTGCTCTTCAAAAAACATCACTAGAGGCTGTTAGAGGCAAAAATTTACCACAGGGCATTTGGTTTTTGACACAAAACATCTATAAAGGATGTTAGAGGTAAACATTTACTACAGGACAAGCCACTATATGATGATGGTGAGGATGATGAGCATAATGTTTTTTGTCAGTCAGCAACATGAGACTGGTTTTGATTATCACTGGATGTTACAGTATGAATGTTTGTTATGACTAGAATTAGCACATGGAATCAGATAGTGGCAACTGAAAGAGATCGTAAACATAGCAGAAACAAAGAAGCCACTGCTGTTCACAAATACAACAACAGATGAGAAATATCCTACATCCAGCATGTCACAAAACTGTTAGAAGTGCTTGTATAACAATAAATGAGAAACTAACAAATTGGACTTGCACACAAACTAACTGACTTATCTGGCACACAACTGGCACACAAGCTAAGAAACATACTTGGAACACAAACCAATAAATTTACCTGGCACAGATTGATGACCACAGACCCTGATGTCTTGATCCCCTTGAGCAAGAAGCCAGCCCAGACTCGAGGCTTGGTCTGTCTCTCATGGATCAGCTGCTCCAGCTGGTCTAGGTTGTAGTTGCCGATGTCGTAGTTGTCGTAGACATATCCAAGGTCCTCATGGTTGAACACAGAGTTAGGTACCGCATGTTCCCTACACAGCATACACAGACACATGTCAAGGTTTTAAAAGTGGCTAGATATATGTATTTATAACATACACAGTCATTTATATTCTAGGTATGTGTACACATGTGTGTACCCCACAAGCTTAATACCTGGTTAACGCTTGTCAGACAAAAAGCATAATACCTGGTTTAACTTTTGTCTGACAAAAAGCGTTATACCTGGTTTAACATTTTTTATGCAAAAAGCATAATACCTGGTTTAAGTTTTGTCAGACAAAAAGTATAACACCTAGTTTAACTTTTGTCAGACAAAAAGCATAATACCTGGTTTAACTTTCATCAGACAAAAAGCATAATATCTGATTTAACTTTTGTCGGAAAAAAGCGTAATACCTGGTCTAACTTTTATCAGACACAAAGCTTAATATCTGGTTAACTTATGTCAGACAAAAAGCATAATACCTGATTTAACCTTTGTCAGAAAAAAAAGCGTAATACATATTTAACTTTTGTCAGAAAAATAAACATAATATATATTTAATTTTTGTCAGACAGGTAGCATACTACCTGGTTTACCTATTACTTTGGAAATGGACCAGTATAATTCTCACCTAGTTAACTTGTTCAGATTAAATCCTTCAAAGCTGAAAGGTTTCATTGGCTCGGTCATGAAGTTGAGTGCACAGTCAGCTCTGTTGTGAGGCAGGTGTCTTCTTTTTTGCAGCTCCTGCCAGACAGCCCAGATCTTGTCCGTGAAAGAATGATGCAGGAAGAATATAGGGTCATAGGCTGAGTACTCCAAGGATGAGAGCGAGTAAGTCTGGTGACCTCCAACAAGGTAGTGGATGGCATTGTGCATGATCTCAAACTGTACCTGCAGAGTCCAGCATACCAGGGTTATTGTCAACTCTAGGTCAACATTTGACACAGAAATGTAACAGAGCTTGCACAGTTTTTATGTTTTCTAAAATAAATTTCACAAGAAATGGGTCTTGATGACATGAGAAAACTTTTAGAGCTGCAAGAGAATCTCCATCTTTAATCTGAGAATTGGCCGCCACAGAGATTCTTGAAGATTTGATACATAAACTGAATGTAAGCATTACTGCTGTATGAAAGGTGACTATAGAGATACTTAAACTAAAAGTACATGTTTATGAAGCATGGATGCTCTCATTCTCTTCAGGAACACAGATTCTTGGACTGGAGTGCATCAGTACACAAGACTTGACAACATCATGAGCAATCTTCTGCCCATGCATTGACTATCACTAATGACAAACACTTACATGAACACACTGCCTGAAAGCAGAAGGCAACACCACAATGTCCAATGATAGGAATTTAGATATGTGGTCAGAGTAGATGAAAGACCTTTGTAATGATCCATGTAAGTAACAGCTTCATATTCCCAATAACAATAAGGAATGCCAATTTTTAAGATGGAAGTTCAGAATGCTGTTAACCATATGATATCTGGCAAAACCCATCATCCAAACAACATTACAACTGAATTTATCAGTGCCAGAGAAGAAAATAGAACAGACTAGGCCAC
This sequence comes from Cepaea nemoralis, assembly GCA_014155875.1. Classification (NCBI taxonomy): domain Eukaryota; kingdom Metazoa; phylum Mollusca; class Gastropoda; order Stylommatophora; family Helicidae; genus Cepaea; species Cepaea nemoralis. Next base: position 634,349 of record JACEFZ010027352.1, on the reverse strand, counting down.
CAGGCTGCTGAACAAAGTATATGATACTGGAGATATACCTCCTGGATTATGTAACTCTACTTTTATTACAATCCCAAAGAAATCAAGAGCCCTGGATTGTGATGAACATAAAAAACACTAGGATAATGAGTTACATCACAAAGATTATGCTAAGTATCATCATGCAATGAGATAGGAAAACAATACACCCTGAAATAGAGGAAGAACAAAGTTGGCCCGCAGAAGGCAAGGATACAACAAATGCTGTGAATTTGCTGAGAACATGAATGCAACATTCTATAGAAGAAACAAAGATCTACATTTTTTGGTTTATTAACTACACAAAGGCCTTTCGATAAAGTAAGACATGTCAACATGATAAAATGCTTTCACATCTTGAAACTGATGGGAAAGATGTTAAACTTATTGAAAAGATATACTGGAGCAACATACTGACATAAAGATTGGTACTGAAGAAGGTCAGTAACAGTCAATCAGGAAAGGTATACTAGAGTCATGTGTAATGTCTGCAGTAATTTTGCTCTACACAGAGAAAGAGAAGAGAGAAGAGATGAAGAGATGAGAACAAGAAGAGATGAAGAGATTAGAACAAGAAGAGTGAAGAGATGAGAACAAGAATCGCCATGGCGAAGGCAGCCTTTTGCAAGATGAAAAACATAATGACCAATAAAAAGATGACATTTGCAACAAGAAAAAGAGTGTTGAGGTGCTCCATAGAACTTGTGATTTTGTATGGATGCGAAGTGTGGACAATGAACAGACAAGCTGAAATAATATCTGATGGCTGTGGAAATGCAGTTTCTGAGGAAAATGCAACGACTATCATGGACAGACAGAATAACCAATGGCCAAGTCCTACAAGAAACAAATGAAAATCATAAATTGACTAGAGAAATTAGATGTAGACTATCACAATTATTTGGTCACGTTATGAGAAGAAATAAATTGGAGAACTTGGTGACAACTGGCAAGATCGAGGGGAAGAGAACATGGGGAGGACAGAGAAGTAAATACCTGGATGGCTTGTCCACGTTGTATGGTCAAGACAGGAATGTTGAGCTGATCCACGACTTTGGTGATCGAGTGAGATGGCAAAACATGACTGCCCACACTTACCGTCATGGCACATGATGATGATGGTACAAAGAAATATGAGAAATTCAAAAAATATTGGAGGAATTACCATTGGAGGATACAACATCAATAATATTTGATATCCAGATGACACAGTAATAATTGCAGACAATAAACAGGATCTGCAACATGTATTCCAAGTGCTTTCTGTACACAGTGAAGAACTGGGGCTAGAATTAAATTATAAGAAAATAGAGATTATAATCTTCTCCTGAAAAAAAAAAAAGAAATATCACAATTTAACACTCCAGTAAATACAAGAATTCTCAAACAAGTGAATGAGTACAACTATCTTGGAACAATCATAACATCTGAAAGAAAGTGCATTGTAGAGATTAGAACAAGATTCGCCATGGCAAAGGTAGCCTTTCGCAAAATGGAAAATATAGTCATCAACAATTTTCTCCCTGATAGAGAACTGAATATACTTCTCCCTGCCAGAACACTGAACATTTCTCCCTGCCAGAGAACTGAACATACTTCTCTCTGCCAGAGAAATGAACATACTTCTCCCTGCCAGAGAAATGAACATACTTCTCCCTGCCAGAGAACTGAACATACTTTCCTCTGTCTGCCAAAGAACTGAACATTCTTCTCCCTGCCAGAGAACTGAACATACTTCTCCCTGCTAGAGAAATGAAAATACTTCTCCCTCCCAGAGAACTGAACATACTTCTCCCTGCCAGAGAACTGAACATACTTCTCCTTGCCAGATAAATGAACATACTTCTCCCTGCCAGAGTACTGAACATATTTTTCCCTGCCAGAGAATTGAACATTTCTCCCTGACAGAGAACTGAACATACTTCTCCCTGCCAGAGAAACTGAACATACTTCTCCCTGCCAGAGAAATGAACATACTTCTCCCTGCCAGAGAACTTAACATACCTCTCCCTGCCAGAGAACTGCAGTCATGCCCCATGTCCCACAAATGATCATACCTCAAAGTCACAGAAGTCAGTCTGCTCCAGGGCATCCAAGACCAGGTCAAAGAGGGCAGAGTGGTTCCCATCCTTGTGTCTGGCATGGATCAGGTCCTGCACATCCCGGACGGTGTAGACTTTCTCCGTGGGCACGTATCCATGGGCGAAGGGGTTCGCAATAACCTGACAGACAAATAAAGAAAGCATGCTGTCTTACAGACACTGAGATGACAGACTTACACATGTACACAGACTCAGACATGCTCTCCTTACAATCAATACACTGTACTACATGTGCTCAAACACAGACAAATAGAAAAATAAGTGTATGACATTCACACATTGAGCAAAGCCCACTACTAGCAACGCTGATCATATTCCTGTACAAACCTAAGGCCTTGTCCACGTCAATTTGGAAGCACTAGACTTGAGTTTCACTCTCGTTTGAGCTCATCAGTAGTGCATATCCTTGACTGGACCCGGGATGAAACCCGGATTACTGGCATGTGATGCGGGTATGTAACCACTAAACCACGTGGCATACGCTACATGAAACCAAATTATCATACTAGAATATTGCAACGTCACCCCTTGTAGGCTATAGGTCAAAATTTGCCTGATCGCAGCAATTGACATCTGTGTCGTTGTGGCCCTAAATGATCAGGTCTTCTCAACTGGCAAGGCACACCAGGCAGCCTAAAGTCCATTGAGCAATAATCAAATTGATTTATTGTCAGTTGGTGAACTATAACCTCCCAGTCTATCAGCATGGCACATGATGATGATGGTGATTAATAACAAATATCTTGACATCAAAACAGACTCTGGTGGCAAACTCTGTGAAAATATTGGAGTTAGCTTGAGAAAAATATGTTCTCTAGATACGATGACAAAAGGCATAAGAGAAACAAGACAGGACTAGTCTTGGCATGTATTTCATGTTGTCAGCTCTTTGGAGTACTCAGACTCAGGCGTGATTCTTTGGGATCTTCAGGTGGGCAAGGTATAGTCAGATGAAAAGCCCTACTCATGGACAGCCAGCACAGGAACACCTACACCACCTGATATAATCTCTCACTGATTTCCTGCTAGAGAATTGAACATACTTCTGCCTGACAGAGAATTGAACATTCTTCTCTCTGTTAGAGAACTGAACATACTTCTCCCTGCAACAGAACTGAACATTCTTTTCCCTGCCTGGTGTGCCTTGCCAGTCTAGAAGACCTGATCATTCATACCAGATCACCAAGCCATCCACATATTTACTTCTCTGTCTTCCCCTTGTTCTCTTCCCCTCGATCTTGCCAGTTGTGATCATGTTCACCAATTTATTTCTCCTCATAAAGTGACCAAACAATTGTGACTGTCTACATTTCTGTCTAATTGACTGTCTAATTTCTCTAATCAGTGTATGATTTTCATTTGTTTCCTGTAGTACTTGGTAATTTGTTTTTCTGTCTGTACCTGGTATTTTTTGCATTTTCCTCAGAAACCACATTTCCACAGCCATCAGATGTTTTTAATCTTGTCTGCTCATTGTCCACTTCAAATCCATACAAAAGTATAGGTTCTATGTAGCACCTCAATACTCTTTTTCTCATTGCAATTGACATATTTTTATTGGTCAGTATGTTTTTCATCTCGCAAAAGGCTACCTTCAGACAGACAGACAAACAAAAAGCAGAAAGTAAGGAGAAAGGACAGACACACACACAGAAAGTACTCTTACACAATTAGAAGACTGGACAGACAGACCTACATAAAGTACTCTCACACAGAAGAAAGCAGAGACAGACAAAAAGAAAGTACTCTCAGACAGTGCAGAGAAAGTACAGAGAAGCAGACATAAAGCAAGACACTACCTCATCTCTCCAGACATCATAGTAGTCTTGTGAGGTGAACGTGCTGGGCAGGTCTTCGATAGCCAGTGTCCAGTCCCAGTAGGGCACAGCGATAGAGCTGCCATGTCTGTGTAGAGCTTGTTCAACCTGAGCAGAAGGGTGGAGGTTTGTGAAGTCTGATCAGTTGATTTACTTCAGTCATCAGTCTCTCGTCAGTTAATGTTGGTTATCTATTCTATTATCTCTAGTTTGATTGTTCATGTTGTGTTGTATGATCATGAAAGGATAAAACTATTATCTTTCTTGTTTAAACATACATATACAGGGGTTTTGTAAAGTCTCACTGCACTTTGTATGTTGAACTATTTTGAAAAATGAAGTACATGGTGTCATCTAAAAATGTGTTCCACAGTCCATCATGCTGCAAATGGCTGTCGTCTGCTGAAGTAATTCTTTGCACTCCAAACAGAAAGGTGTTATCAAGGGAAGAAATATTTTTTTTTGGTTGAACAAATGTTTATACACACGGATGGTTGTTTAAAGATTAATAGCAAGATTTCCTGATTAACAACCTCCTCATCACATTACAGTAAGAAATTTGTTGAAACAGTTATAATTAATACTTCATTGGTACTTTCCAGCTTCCCCAAAAAAAGTGTTAGACAATATAGCAGTGACTGTTATAACTAATTTAATGAATAGTTAGCACATTTTTGTTATGATGTCATGTACTTAATTTTTCAAAATTGTTCTGCATACAAAGTGTAGTGAGACTACAAAAATTTTTATTTACATAATTTTACAGCTGGTGAGTAGATAATCTTATTTATTTAGCTTACATAATCTTATACTTCAAGTTACGTAACTTAAAACCTGATCATACATAATCTTGTAGCGGGAGTGTTCATAATCTTTGTGTACACAACTGTATATCTTTAGTGTACATAATTGTTTAACTTGCATGTGCATAATCTTATTGTATGGGCATGTACATAATCTTGTAGTTTGGGCTGCCATAATTTACCTGAAGAGTAAACAGCCTGTGCCAGTGGGGGAATGTGGGCATGCCATGCTGGCAGCAAGCCACACTTGGATGTTCAGGATCTGGACAACGAGCAGGAGCTCCATGGAAGGATGCAATGTTAGCCCAGCCGTCGTTTGTGGTGTCATGTTGGAGGTCGTGCAGAGCTGCCTGTAGACTTTGGATGTCTCTCTCGACCAGCGAGTTCAGGTTGCGACGAACATGGTTTGGAGTCACCTTCTGAATGTGGTTGTCATCTGCAGATGGAGCAATACAGTGACTGGTAGTTCAGAGATTTAAACAAATGATGGCAGGTGAGTGCAAGAGAAAGACAGATACAGATGTGTTTAACTGACTTAAAATTTTATAATTCATAATTCTAGACATGTGAAGAAGTGGCTGTTCAGAGATAGTAAACTGATGGTGATAGGAAGGTGTAAGAGAAAGACAGATACAGACATGTTTTACTGACATTGAAAGTTTTATTGTAAGCTAATGCTGGTAGTATGGTGTAAGAAAAAGAAAGATACAGACTTGTTTTACTGACATTGAAAGTTTTATTGTAAGTTTATGCTGGTAGGAGGGTGTGGGACACAGGCAGATATAGACATGTCTGTGTAACTGACCTGAGGGTATGATAATTGTAGATACATGTGGATGAGGCAGAGTTGTATGTGTGAGTGTGGCAAGTATGATAACTGTAGACACATTAAGACGTGGCAGAGTTGTATGTGTGAGTGTGTTGTAGATGCAAGTGTGTTGTAGATGTGGCAGAGTTGTATGTGTGAGTGTGTTGTAGTTGCATGTGTGTTGTAGATGTGGCAGAGTTGTAGATGTGAGTGTGTTGTAGATATGGCAGAGTTGTATGTGTGAGTGTGTTGTAGATGTGGCAACTGGCGTCTGTGTAACTGACCTGAGGGTATGATAATTGTAGATACATGTGGATGAGGCAGAGTTGTATGTGTGAGTGTGGCAAGTATGATAACTGTAGACACATTAAGACGTGGCAGAGTTGTATGTGTGAGTGTGTTGTAGATGCAAGTGTGTTGTAGATGTGGCAGAGTTGTATGTGTGAGTGTGTTGTAGATGTGGCAGAGTTGTAGATGTGAGTGTGTTGTAGATGTGGCAGAGTTGTAGATGTGAGTGTGTTGTAGATGTGGCAGAGTTGTAGATGTGAGTGTGTTGTAGATGTGGCAGAGTTGTATGTGTGAGTGTGTTGTAGATGTGGCAGAGTTGTAGATGTGAGTGTGTTGTAGATGTGGCAGAGTTGTATGTGTGAGTGTGTTGTAGATGCATGTGTGTTGTAGATGTGGTAGAGTTATAGATGTGAGTGTGTTGTAGATGTGGCAAAGTTGTAGATGTGAGTGTGTTGTAGAGGTGGCAGAGTTGTAGATGTGAGTGTTTTGTAGATGCGAGTGTGTTGTAGACATGGCAGAGTTGTAGATGTGAGTGTGTTGTAGATGTGGCAGAGTTGTAGATGTGAGTGTGTTGTAGATATGGCAGAGTTGAATGTGTGAGTGTGTTGTAGATGTGGCAGAGTTGTAGATGTGAGTGTGTTGTAGATATGGCAGAGTTGAATGTGTGAGTGTGTTGTAGATGTGGCAGAGTTGTAGATGTGAATGTGTTGTAGATGTGGCAGAGTTGTAGATGTGAGTGTGTTGTAGATGTGGCAGAGTTGTAGATGTGAGTGTGTTGTAGATGTGGCAGAGTTGTATGTGTGAGTGTGTTGTAGATGTGGCAGAGTTGTAGATGTGAGTGTGTTGTAGATGTGGCAGAGTTGTATGTGTGAGTGTGTTGTAGATGCATGTGTGTTGTAGATGTGGCAGAGTTGTATGTGTAAGTGTGTTGTAGATGCATGTGTGTTGTAGATGTGGCAGAGTTGTAGATGTGAGTGTGTGTGTTGTAGATGTGGCAGAGTTGTATATGTGAGTGTGTTGTAGATGCATGTGTGTTGTAGATGTGGCAGAGTTGTAGATGTGAGTGTGTTGTAGATGTGGCAGAGTTGTATGTGTGAGTGTGTTGTAGATGCATGTGTGTTGTAGATGTGGCAGAGTTATAGATGTGAGTGTGTAGTAGATGTGGCAGAGTTGTAGATGTGAGTGTGTTGTAGAGGTGGCAGAGTTGTAGATGTGAGTGTTTTGTAGATGCGAGTGTGTTGTAGACATGGCAGAGTTGTAGATGTGAGTGTGTTGTAGATGTGGCAGAGTTGTAGATGTGAGTGTGTTGTAGATGTGGCAGAGTTGTAGATGTGAGTGTTTTGTAGATGCGAGTGTGTTGTAGACATGGCAGAGTTGTAGATGTGAGTGTGTTGTAGATGTGGCAGAGTTGTAGATGTGAGTGTGTTGTAGATTTGGCAGAGTTGTAGATGTGAGTGTGTTGTAGACATGGCAGAGTTGTAGATGTGAGTGTATTGTAAATGCGAGTGTGCTGTAGATGTGGCAGAGTTGTAGATCTGAGTGTGTTGTAGACGTGGCAGAGTTGAATGTGTGAGTGTGGCAAGCATCAAGCTGTACTTACCTCGAGCAGGTACAAAGATCACACTGGGCTTGGGGATGAGTTCACTGCTCAGTTGTGTCCCGTTGATGGCGGTGATGTACACATGGAAGTGGTAATCATCATCATGTTTGATGTTGTGCTCCTCCAGCTAAAATGGACATTTGTGGTCACAATTTAGTCACCAAGCATCAAGCATCAAGCATGCTGGTCGCTACAATTATGAAGTTTTATGTCAAGCAATGAAGACTATTCATGTGTAACACTGAAGATCATTCATGTGTAACACTGAAGACCTTTCATGTCAAACCCTGACAATTATTCATGTAAATCAATACAAACTTCTTATTAATCACTGACAATCATTCATTTCTATCAGTGGCAATTATTGATTGTCATAAATAAAAGACACCGTTATTTTACAAACAAAATTAAAACACTAAACAATACAATGTGATTGCAACTTATCTGATCTTGAAATTACTGACAGTGTTCTGACAGTGTTCTGTGAATGAAGGCTAGCATGTTTCACATAAACTATCAATATTCTATTCTACACATAACAAATTTTCACAGTCAAACTAGAACAGAAAAGGAGAATGTTGCCTACACACTGTTGCCTATCATTCTATTGTTAGTTGTAATATGTTGCTGTTGAATCAGTGATACCAGAGTTTAATATCATTCTATTATTAGTTGTAATGTGTTGTTGTAGAATCAGTGTTAACTTGATAACTATTTGCAATAAAGGTTAGTTAAGGGAAATCAGTCACATTGCAGAACTACAGACCTGATGAGTTATCTCGTATTTAAATAGTCTGTCAAAGTGCCATGGCATCTCTGCAGATCCTCCCAGAATTGTAAAGTATCCACCAGGGAAGCAGTTCTTCATGGCACCATCACAAATTGTAAAGTTCACAGAAGCAGAAGTGCCAAAACCCTTCAGAAGGAATCCTAAAAGGAAGACACAAATAACATTGAGCACATGGGAATTATATGAAATATACAAACAGTTGTGTTTATGCTACATATGGCACATAGAAATTCTATGATACCAAAGACTTTATGAAACTCATAACTTCTATGTTTATGTTACATCTGACAACACATAATTCTATAATATCATAATTCCTAGGAAACATAACTTGTGGGTTATATCTTCTTCTTCTTCTGCGTTCATTTAGAGAGTTTTTTTTTTAAATTTACAGCAGAGCTGCACTCTTGTGCCATTAGACTGATGCATCCGACCTCTGCAGGTGTTTGTTGGCCGGGTTAACCGTCCCAGGTGTTTCGAAGGACTTAGGACTCTCACTTGGATGTAGTTGCATTGTGCCTATTTAATTGCTCCTATAGGCCGACACATCTGACTTCAGAGGATGTTTGTTGACCGGGTTAACCTTCCCTGGTGTGGGTTATATTACAACTGCCACATATGCAAGTTGTAGTTCTGACGTATGCAGTAAAATCAACAATCCAGCTTGTGGATGTGGCTGGAAACTAACCAAAAAACTCACTCTAAATCTGTGATCATTCATTCCATGTATCCACCAACACCTCCTCCTCCCCCCCTCCCTCTTCCACACACACACACACACATACATGCACGCATGCATACATGCATGTATGCACACACGCATGATGCACGCATGCACACACACACACCACCCTATGACCGCATGAATTGTTATTTGTAACAGTAGAAGCTTCTGGAAAAAGCTATCCTCACAAACCAAAATGAACATGCAGACGTGAACTGACCAGCGAAGACTCGATCGTGTTCTCTGCGCTCCTTGATGAAGGCATCTAAAGCTGGGATGTTCATGCCCACAAACTCCAGGCTGTCGTACTGATAGTGGAAGTGGTTCCTGTAGTTGAAGGTGGCCTCAGGTCGAGAGTACTCCAGGGTCTGGGGGTTCAGATTGTACGGGGATCCAAAGCTGAATGGTTTCAGAGGTTCCTGGACGACAAGCAGCATTATATTCTGTTAGTCAGTAGCAACATAATTTGTGGGTGTAGCAGAAAGATTAAAGGGATAAGAATGGTCACAGTAACATTCAACAACAGGAAATATAAAATACAACTTGAAACAGGGGATAACAATGTGGATTTATAGAAGGTAATAGCACTGACTTGTGCTGCGTATATGCTGAACACATTATTGGAGCATTGAATGGAAGTCAACAAAGGTTGACATCTTTATTTCATTGACCACACAAAGACTTTCAATAAAGTCAGACATTCAACATGATGAAGATGCTTGCAGATCTACAAATTGATAGGAATGACCTCATACTTGTAAAATAACATATAATGGAAACAAAAAGTTGTCACAAAGATTGATAATAAAGTAGGTCGATATCAGCCTATCATGCTGCTGATGATGATGATGATGAGACAAATATTACAAATAAACCAGAACAAATGTTACCAGACAACAATGAGAGATGGCTGGGCTCTTGTGACATGTTTGATGTGTGTATGAGCAACAGAAGATGTGTATGTGTTTATGTGCATGAGAACATTCAAGTGTTTATGTGTATGAGAAGATGTGTATGCATGTATATGTATGAGAAGAAATGTGTATGTATATGAGTGATTTTGTGTATGAGAATATGTGTATGTGTGTATGTGCAACAGAAGATGTCTTCCCCATGGCAGGTGTTGCCAACGTGTGGTACTTATTCAAGCCACTACCCAGCAGCTGTGGCTGAGGGACAGTGAACACTATGCCACAATCCCAACCTCTCAGGTTCAAGCCACTACCCAGCAGATGTGGCTGAGGGACAGTGAACACTATGCCACAATCCCAACTTCTCAGGTTCAAGCCACTACCCAGCAGCTGTGGCTGAGGGACAGTGAACACTATGCCACAATCCCAACCTTTCAGGTTCAAGCCACTACCCAGCAGATGTGGCTGAGGGACAGTGAACACTATGCCACAATCCCAACCTCTCAGGTTCAAGCCACTACCCAGCAGATGTGGCTGAGGGACAGTGAACACTATGCCACAATCCAAACTCTCAGGTTCAAGCCACTACCCAGCAGCTGTGGCTGAGGGACAGTGAACACTATGCCACAATCCCAACCTCTCAGGTTCCAAGTTGTTACAGCAGATGTGGTTGAGGGACAGTGAACACTATGCCACAAACCCAACCTCTCAGGTTCCAAGTTGTTACAGCAGATGTGGCTGAGGGACAGTGAACACTATGCCACAATCCCAACCTCTCAGGTTCCAAGTTGTTACAGCAGATGTGGCTGAGGGACAGTGAACACTATGCCACAATCCCAACCTCTCAGGTTCAAGCCACTACCCAGCAGCTGTGGCTGAGGGACAGTGAACACTATGCCACAATCCCAACCTCTCAGGTTCAAGCCACTACCCAGCAGCTGTGGCTGAGGGACAGTGAACACTATGCCACAATCCCAACCTCTCAGGTTCAAGCCACTACCCAGCAGCTGTGGGAGCAGGCTGCTTTGTGTTCATTTATTCAATAGTATCAGTGTTGAATATACAGAAAGCAATGGCAAACTATTGGAAATGTAACGTTGCCTAGACAATCACCAACTGCTATTGCATACTGGGGTTGATTACAGCATCCTGTCAAAGGTATGCAACTAACTGTTATTTCAGCTGTGGTTTTGTTCAATGCATTTGACTATTTTTCTGTATGTAGACACATATAACGACCAACAATGGACACTACTTACCCTCATAAGTTCTAAGGCACAGTTAGCCTCATTTGGATCATGACCTCTGTACTCCTGGAGTTCTTGCCAGACGGCCCACAGCCTGTCAGTGTTTGAGTGATGGATGAAAAAAGCCGGGTCATACGAGGCATAATGAAGATGTCCCATGGAGTGCTCCTTTGAGCCACCCACCCAGGAGTGAATTGCATTGTGGGTAATCTCAAACTGAACCTCAAAGTCACAGTAATCTTCCTGTTCTAGAGCCAGCAGTGTCTGCTCAAACAGCCAGCTGTCCCAGCCGTGGGGGCCAAGCTTAAACAGAAACTCATCCTGTCAACAGAACAAAGCAATCAGTGAGATCTTGGCATCAAAGACATGGCTAAATAATGTGGTCTATGACCAGCAGCGTCTGCTCCAACAGCCAGCAGCAGCTGCTCAAACACCAGCCATGGGGTCCAAGTTCAAACAGCCAGCAGTGTCTGCTCAAACAGCCAGCTGTCCCATGATTAGGGTCTAAACTTATACAAAACCTCTCTCTGACAGCAGAACAAACTAATAAGTGAGAACATGTATTAAAGACATTGCTAAATAATATGCAAATGCCAATATTCATACATCATTCAGTCAATATACATAACAAACTATGGTTAGAGGTTATGGTTACAAACTGATCTAGTTGTTTATGTATAGATCTTAGCCAGATTTCTGCAGGCAAGTTAAGCCACAGCTCCAAGACATATATTCTATTTCAGGTCTTTATGTGATGTCATCATCTGGAGGGACAACAACCTCAGAGCTCAGAATTCAATAAATCCAGAATAAACATTTTAAACTATGTAGTTATCTTGTGAAACAAAATACAAAGAAGCTATTTCATATCTAATACTGAAGTCCTACCAGCACACTACAATGTGTACTATGTTTCAGTTGTTACTATAGTAATACCTGGATATCTCTTTCTGTGTGTGAATGCTCAAACTCAATATTGGCTCCATGCCAGGGGTTTTCTAAAGTTTGCTTCGTGTACGCATCTGTATAGTTTTGGTTGGTTAAGAATTGTGGCAGGGACTGGCTAGCACGGGTCCAATCCCAGTAGGGGATCCCCACAAGTGAGCCATGGCGACGGAGGGCGTCTTCAATCTGTACAGTGTAGAGCCGATGCCACTGAGGGAATGTTGCCATGCCATGGAGACAGCAAGCATATCTGCAAAATGCAAAGACAGGATTTCCAAACATTATTCCAAGCTGCCATGTACTGTAAAACATTTAATTTGTCTAGTAAATGAATTTGTAATATTTGAAAGTGATCAGCCATTCCTTCTCAATACTAACTGGATGATAATGAATAGTGAGGAAGACCTGATCTATTGAGCCTCAGTAACATTCTTTTCTCATGTTACAACCTTTGTAACTGAACAATTGAGATGACATTCTTCTCTCATGTCACAACCTTCATCACTGGACAATAGAGATGACATTCTTCTCTCATGTCACAATCTTCATCACTGGACAATAGAGATGACATTCTTCTCTCATGTCACAACCTTCATCACTGGACAATAGAGATGACATTCTTCTCTCATGTCACAATCTTCATCACTGGACAATAGAGATGACATTCTTCTCTCATGTCACAACCTTCATCACTGAACAATAGAGATGACATTCTTCTCTCATGTCACAACCTTCATCACTGGACAATAGAGATGACATTCTTCTCTCATGTCACAACCTTCATCACTGGACAATAGAGATGACATTCTTCTCTCATGTCACAACCTTCATCACTGGACAATAGAGATGACATTCTTCTCTCATGTCACAACCTTCATCACTGGACAATAGAGATGACATTCTTCTCTCATGTCACAACCTTCAGTCACTGGACAATAGAGATGACATTCTTCTCTCATGTCACAACCTTCATCACTGGACAATAGAGATGACATTCTTCTCTCATGTCACAACCTTCATCACTGGACAATAGAGATGACATTCTTCTCTCATGTCACAACCTTCATCACTGGACAATAGAGATGACATTCTTCTCTCATGTCACAACCTTCATCACTGGACAATAGAGATGACATTCTTCTCTCATGTCACAACCTTCATCACTGGACAATAGAGATGACATTCTTCTCTCATGTCACAACCTTCATCACTGGACAATAGAGATGACATTCTTCTCTCATGTCACAACCTTCATCACTGGACAATAGAGATGACATTCTTCTCTCATGTCACAACCTTTGTCACTGGACAATAGAGATGACATTCTTCTCTCATATCACAACATTTGTCACTGGACAATAGAGATGACATTCTTCTCTCATGTCACAACCTTTGTCACTGGACAATAGAGATGACATTCTTCTCTCATGTCACAACCTTCATCACTGGACAATAGAGATGACATTCTTCTCTCATGTCACAACCTTCATCACTGGACAATAGAAATGACATTCTTCTCTCATGTCACAACCTTTGTCACTGGACAATAGAGATGACATTCTTCTCTCATGTCACAACCTTTGTCACTGGACAATAGAGAAGACATTCTTCTCTCATGTCACAACCTTCATCACTGGACAATAGAGATGACATTCTTCTCTCATGTCACAACCTTCATCACTGGACAATAGAGATGACATTCTTCTCTCATGTCACAACCTTCATCACTGGACAATAGAGATGACATTCTTCTCTCATGTCACAACCTTTGTCACTGGACAATAGAGATGACATTCTTCTCTCATGTCACAACCTTCATCACTGAACAATAGAGATGACATTCTTCTCTCATGTCACAACCTTCATCACTGAACAATAGAGATGACATTCTTCTCTCATGTCACAACCTTCATCACTGGACAATAGAGATGACATTCTTCTCTCATGTCACAACCTTCATCACTGAACAATTGAGATGACATTCTTCTCTCATGTCACAACCTTTGTCACTGAACAATTGAAGGCAACACCAGATTCAATTATTTCAAGAGATGTAAAGAGCAAGGTAATATCAGATTCAGTGAGCTCAAGAGAGATGTGAATAGCAAGGTAACATCAGACTGAATGAGCTCAAGATCTGCAGTGTTTCTTTCTTGTTTCCATTCACTCGCTATGAACTGAATTATAGTCCACACATAAGCTACTGCTACTACTTGCAGGTGTTGCTACTAGAGAGTGTACTATATAGAGTGTACTATATAGAGTGTACTATATCTGTTTTGTGTGAGGTTAGCTTGTCCTACTGCCAGTGTCCCTCACCATCAGTTCAACCATCTCTGACTTCTGATGTACTTGCAGTGTATGTCTCCAAGTCAAGGACGAGAAGTCAACATTCCAATCCAACTGACCAGTGTGTGAAATTCCCCCAAGTCAAGGGCAAGAAGTCAACATTTCAGTCCAACTGACCAGTGTGTGAAATGTCCTCAAGTCAAGGGCAAAAAGTCAACATTTAAGTTCTACTGATCAGTGTGTGAAATGTCCCCAAGTCAAGGACGAGAAGTCATTTCAGTCCAACTGACCAGTGTGTGAAATGAACACACTATGCCATGGTCAGCAGAGAAATTCAACTTCTCATGATTGTGAATAAGCAGATCATGTTTGTGATTAATATTGTGAATAAACAGATCATGTTTATGATTAATATCAAAAAATTTGTTAGAGTTAGGATGCAGAGAAATAGACTGTAATAGCCTAATGGTGAGTTGTAAGACAAAACATGTTTACCTATATAACATTTCTACCTACACAACATTTCAACCTGTTTAACATTTCTACCTATACAACATTTCTATATACACAACAGTTGTATCTGGATTTCAGGATTAACCAGAAATCTAACATGAACAGAAATGCAACCATCACCTGTGGCTAGCTGTGGGACTTGGACATAGAGGTGGAAGGGCGTGGAATGATGCAATAGACTGGAAACCATCAGCAGAGTTGTCAGCTTGCAGAGATTTCAGAGCATGGACCAATGAGAGCTCTTCACGAGGACTCAGTGCCTGCAGGTTTTTCCTGACCTGGTAACGACTCACTTGTCCATTGTGCTCCTGCCTCTCCTCTGAGAACATTAAATAGTGTAGAAGTTGAAAACATTCACCACAAATGTAATAACTGCTGTCAGAAGATGACAATACCTCTATTGTCATCTTCTGACAGCAGTTATTACATTTGATACACATTAAAACATTTACAACAAATGTAATAAATTCTGTCAGGAGATGAAAATAAAGGATTTCAGATAAACTTGAAAACATCCACAACAAATGTAATAACTGCAGTCAGGAGATGTCAATAGAGGATATCAGATAAACTTGAAAACATTTACAACAAATGTATAATAACTGCTCCCAGGAGCTGACAATGAAGGATATCAGATACACTTGAAAACATCCACAACAAACATAATAGCTGCAGTCAGGAGATGATGTCAGAAGGCAGCAAGACAAGTAGTGTAAGGACATTTAGCAGTTGAAGAAACTAAATCTCAGGCCTGAAGCTGCTTTTTTCATTGCTCAGGTTCAGCATTTATAAATAATCATGAACAAATGACCTTGTGGTGCTTATTTCAAAGTGCATTAGGCTCCTGATATAATCACCAGCATTGAAGAAACTGATTTTACTCTGCAGAAAACTGAGGGCCTGATGTCAGTTGGTTGACAGTGTATGCTTCATTGGAATAGGAAAGGCAGATGAAGAACAACATTCAAGAAACTGCAAAACTGTGACAGGGAACTCAGAAAAACAAACCTGCCACCAGCTGGTACTGACCTGTCCCTGGCAGATAAATAATTGTAGGTTCTGGCAAAATATGTGCATCCAGAAGACTTCCGTTGACAGCCTTCAACTCAACCTTGAGATGGAAATTTGCAGCGTTGTCCAGCTTCAATCCCAAGTGCCTGATAGTTGATGTGATCTCGTGTTTGTACAGGCGATCAAACGTGAATGGCATCTCCAGTTGGCCACCCAGTAAAGAGAAGACTCCAGCCTAAAACACATGAACGAATCAAGCATTATTTCAACAGTACATTCATGTGTGTGTGTATACATCAATAAGTGTGTGTACATCCATGTGTGTGTGTAAATCCATGTGTGTATACATCCATGAGTGTATACATCCATGGGTGTGTGTGAATGTGGTACACATAACAAATAAGCTTGACTTAAAATTCCCCAACATACAAGTGCTAAATATATGTATGCCAACATATGGATGTGGATGTATATGTGTTAACATAATGATGCTACAATACACTAACTTACTGAGATTTAATGTATTAACAAACAAACACTAACATACATGTGTTTGCATGTGTCAGAAAACATCTATGTACTAACATGTGTATGTATATATACATGCTGACAGTAATGTTTTATACAGTAATGTGCTAACATATGTGTGCTAATATAATGTGTGGTGACACACATACACATATCTGTGTGCTCTATCCTGTGTGTGCTAATATAATATGTGGTAACATACATACACATACTTCCATATGCTAACATATATGTGCTAATATAATATGTGGTAACATACATACACATACTTCCATATGCTAACATATATGTGCTAATATAATGTGTGGTAACATACATACACATATTTGTGTACTCTATCTTATGTGTGCTAATATAATGTGTGGTAACATACATACACATATTTGTGTACTCTATCTTATGTGTGTTAATATAATGTGTGGTAGCATACATACATATATTTGTGTACTCTATCTTATGTGTGCTAATATAATGTGTGGTAACATACATACACATATTTGTGTACTCTATCTTATGTGTGTTAATATAATGTGTGGTAACATACATACACATATTTGTGTACTCTATCTTATGTGTGTTAATATAATGTGTGGTAACATACATACACATATTTGTGTACTCTATCTTATGTGTGTTAATATAATGTGTGGTAGCATACATACACATATTTGTGTACTCTATCTTATGTGTGCTAATATAATGTGTGGTAACATACATACACATATTTGTGTACTCTATCTTATGTGTGCTAATATAATGTGTGGTAACATACATACACATATGTGTGTACTCTATCTTATGTGTGCTAATATAATGTGTGGTAGCATACATACACATATTTGTGTACTCTATCTTATGTGTGTTAATATAATGTGTGGTAACATACATACACATATTTGTGTACTCTATCTTATGTGTGCTAATATAATGTGTGGTAACATACATACACATATGTGTGTACTCTATCTTATGTGTGTTAATATAATGTGTGGTAGCATACATACACATATTTGTGTACTCTATCTTATGTGTGTTAATATAATGTGTGGTAGCATACATACATATATTTGCATGTGCTAACATATGTGACTAATAACATGACTATACACATAAAAAGATGTAACAAATGTGTTAATACATGTGGCTAATAGCATGACTGTACAAATGAAAAGATGTAGCAAATGTGTTTAACACATCTGGCTAGTAACATGACTGTACACTTGACAAGATGTAACAAATGTGCTAACATATGTGGCTAATAGCACGACTGTACACATGAAAAGATGTAACAAATGTGCTAACATATGTGTGCTAATAACATGACTCTACACTTGACAAGATGTAACAAATGAAAACTAAGATGAGAGCACACAGGTCACGATTCATAAATGACAAAACATGAACATTGCACATGACATGACTAGATATATGACATGACAACACAGCTAACAAGCACATATGACATGACATGACAAATGACAAGACAGCACCAGTATCATGAAAGCACACAGGACGTGTGGTATACCTTGTTGTCACAGTTGTCTCTGCCCTTTTGTCCGGTGGGTACACAGACGAAGATCTCCACATCAGCCGAAGCACCAATGTTGTGAAGGAGGAAGCCAGCAAAGACGCGGCCATGCTGTCTGCGGGTCTTCAGCACGTTCTCCAGCTGAGGGATGGTCATGTGGTTAAACTCCAGCGTGTCATATTCATAATGGAAGTTGTTGCGGTAGTCAAAGGTGTCGATTGGTCGGCTGTTGAAAATACAATCCATATTACATGAATTTATTCTAACTTGACATATGATGTCAAGCAAGCATCTAGAAACATGGGATGTCAAGGTAGACATCTAGAAACATGTGATGTCAAGGTAGACATCTAGAAACATATGATGTCAAGGTAGACATCTAGAAACATATGATGTCAAGGTAGACATCTAGAAACATGTGATGTTAGAGTAACATCTAGAAACTTATGATGTTGAGGTATACATCTGGAAACATGATATCAGGGTAACATATAGAAACATATGATGTCAAGGTAGATATCTAGAAACATGTGATATCAAGTATGACATCTAAAAACATTTGATGTCAAGTGACATATGGAAACATGTGATGTCAAGGTAGACATCTAGAAACATTTGATATCAAGCAAGTGTCTAGAAACAGTATTGCCAACAATATCCTCAACCCATTGTTTATCAAAGAAACAACCTTTTCATCAATATTCTCTACCCACTGTTTGTTTATGGGGCAAGAATGTTAGCAATATTTTATGCCCATTGTTTATCTATGAACAAGATTGCCATCAGTATTCTATATTCACTTTTGTTTGTAAAGCATGGATCATCAGTATTCTCTACCCATTGTTTGTTTATAACGCATGTATTATCAATAACCTGCACTCATTGTTTGGTTATGAACCAATCAGCTCATCAATATTCTCTAACCATTGCTTGTCTCTGAAGTCTTCCAGCAACATGTGATGTGGGGTAGGGTCTTCTCTGTGAATCCAAGTCATCAACCAATATGCTGTCTTGCCTTGTACAACCATCAACGTGTCATAAGGCCATGTAAGACATTCACATGTCACCTGACCACCTAAACAAAAATCACATGTCACTTGGCCACCTAAGACAACCACATGTCACCAGACCACCTAAGACAATCACATGTCGCTTGGCCACCTAAGACAATCACATGTGACTTGGCCACCTAAGACAATCACATGTCACCGGACCACCTAAGACAATAACATGTCACCTGGCCAACTAAGACAATCACATGTCACCTGGCCACCTAAGACAATCACATGTCACTGGATCCCTCAACCAAGAACATGCCAGGTGAGTCACATGTGCCTACCTGTATCTGGTGGTAGCATCCCCGTGATTTAGCTCCTGGTTGTTGAATGGCTGCAGGGGTTTCCTCATCAGGTTAATGGCACAGTCAGCTTCATTGTAAGCCAGACCTCTGTATCGCTGAAGTTCTTGCCAGACTGCCCAGATCCTGGAAACAACCAGCATACGTATGCAATAAGAAACTGAAGTGGGTTGAAATGCCAGCATGATTCATGTACAAGCAACAAGGACAAGGAAGGGAACTGGAGACAGAAGATGTGAATAACAGAACAAACAACTGTGATGTGATTTACAGAGAGGACAGAATTAGTTGATGGAGCATCTTGGCATTGAAGCTGACCTGTGATGATGTGATATGTTGTTACAGGACAAATGTTATATTGTGATGTGTTGTTACAGAACAAATGAGATGTTACTGATGGTTTGTTACAGAACAAAATGAAAGGATCAATCAAATGATGACATGTATTTAATTATAAATAGTTGATGGCATCTATCATTTTGTCAGTATGGGAAAAATACAAAGAAGGTGATCAGAAGGGCAGCAGGAAACAGGTGTAAAACTCCCAAAACACAAGAAGACAACATGTCACAGAAAATAGACAATCTGATAACACAACCAGAGGAAATGTCAGAGAATATACAGAATTTGATAACAAAAACAGAAGAAATGTCACAGAATATACACAATCTGATCATTCTACAAGAATTCTAGCTTCTTCTGTCGCAAATATAACAATTAATTTGTATTCTAAGCATATGAATGTCATGAGAGAAAACATGATCAGAATGTATAATGAAATAACAGTTTGCTCATACCAGTTAGTGACCCAGTCTAGCAAGGCTGCCAGCAAATGTCTTTGGAAATGTATGCATCACACATCACCCATCACACATCACCAATCACACATCAACCATCAACCATTACCCATCAGACATCAACCATCAGACATCAAGCATCACACATCAACCATCACACATCAACCATCAGACATCAACAATCACACATCACACATCAACCATCACATGTCACTCATCAAATATCACACATTACACATCAAAATACACACATGACGCTCTTACTGGTATTTTAAAATATGGGGACCAGCACCATATACACAATACACCTCAAGACAAGGACAGAGGTCCTTTACTCTGCAGGACTTACACCTCAAGACAAGGACAGAGGTCCTTTACTCTGCAGGACTTACACCTCAAGACAAGGACAGAGGTCCTTTACTCTACAGGACTTACACCACTTACCTGTCAGTGTTGGCATATTGGAGGAATGAACTCTATCACAGTTTGTGATGAACTGTGAGTGTATCCTTACCTGTCGGTGTTGGCATGGTGGAGGAAGAAAACTGGATCGAAAGCTGTGTAGTCCAGGGATGAGAAAGAGTACTGAGCATGGCCACCCAGCCAGGAGTGCAGGGCATTGTGCAGGATCTCAAACTGAATCTCAAAGTCACAGAAGTTGTCCTGCTCCAGGGCAAACAGAGCCTGCTCGTAGAAGTAGTCGTTGTTGAACAGCTGTGGCTGCGGATCTCTGTCGGGAAGTTACAAGTGGTCAGTTTGCAGGTTTTCTTACTGTCTAACTTGTATGACTACAAGTTGGTTTGGTTAAATCACCCACCTATATGTCAGTCAGTACAATGGACTGACATTTTTTATGCTATCTAAGTAAAGTATAACTACATATTGGTTTGGTTAAATCACCCACCTATATGTCAGTCAGTACAATGAGCTGAGAGTTTGTATGCTATCTAACTTAGCATAACTACTAAGTGATTTGGTTAAATCACCCACAGATATGTCAGACAGTATAACAAGCTGACAGTTTGTATGCTATCTAAGTAAGTATGACTACTAATTTGTTTGGTTAAATCACCCACAGATACAGTTTGTATGCTACCTAACTAAGTATAACTACTAACTGTTTTAGTGACATTATTCATACCTGACAGCTCTCATTGAACATGATCTTTTCCAGCTGCTGCTTTCTGACTCTCCTGTTGATCCATTCCTACTCTGATTTATAGTTCCTTCATGTACTTTTAAATGTTTTACTACCATCAATTGCATGTACTGATTCTGTTGAGTTTTACTACCATCAGTTGCTTGTGTGTAATCAATGAGTGTTAATACTATCAAGTGTATATATGGTTTCAGATAGTTTAGCTAGACTAACTGACTGACTGGCACCTTGCTGTCTTGACAGATGATAGTTTGGAAAATGGAGTTATACTTCTCCATAACACACAGCCTGGGCTGAATTTAGAGACCATGTATTGCCCATGCAGCATGATCCCTCTCTTGGCCTCCCTAGTTTACTCCAGAGGAAAGGTAACATTGATACGTCTGGAACTTCCAATTGCACTCCTCCACCCGAAGCTGTTGGCACAATGCGGGGTGCCGGGTTTGGTGAGTGCTGCCCAACATTTGGCGCTAACAGAAAGCAGGTAGTACCATCTACTATCACATGTTAGCTCAATCATACCTGACTAAGACCTGACACCATAATTGCCACTTTTTCTAGAAACATTGTAATCAATGATGATAAGATCAGAGAGATCTCAAATGACAGTTGAATTTATCTGATTTTAGACAATAACTCAGTTTCCAGAGTCACAGATGAACATTTTATTGAGTGTCCACATTAACTACTGGACCAACTCATCTCATCTCATCATGTTCCTCTTGTACCTTGCGGTGTCGAGGTGAAGTATAAACTTCGTGAGAGTGCCCGGTTATGGGCTTCGTATATCGACATTCCCATGGATTCTGTTATTCCCTCAGTCCAACGTTTACGAGGTCGGCCTCTTCCTCTGTTTCCATCTGGTCTGTACATCATTGCTTGTTGTGGCATGCTGTTGACTGGTAGCCTACTTGCATGGCCAAACCATTTGACTTGCTGCTTTCTAATAAAATCTAGAGCAGCTTTAACCCCTATTTTAGTTCTGGACCAACAATTATGTTAAACTGCTTTATTTCATAGATGTTCACATTTGTTTACATCTGTTTCAGTGGAAACTCAATATTTCTACAGGCTTCACACTTGCAAACATACCTGGTTGTGACAGCATCTTCACCAGCAATCTTGCCACTGAAGAAAGGGTTGGGATCGAACCTTTGTTTGCGTGAATTGTAATATGTTGCTTTGCTAATGAGATCAGGTAGTTTTTCAATTGGACTGGTCCAGTCCCAGTAGGGCACAGCGACAGATGATCCTTGGCTTAGAAGTGCCTCCTCAACCTGAGTGGCAGAAAGTCAAGGTCTGAATAATCAATTCCTGTCTGTGATACATATAAACAAAGTCAGACTAATTAAATTTACATAAAATCAATCTAGGGTTGATTACAACATTCTGCAAAGAACATGCAACATTTACCTATTGGGTATTTGGTCAGTCAATGTCTCTACTACCCCTTCCAAATAACATCTGGCTTGAAACAGGGTGATGCACTATCGCCGCTACTCTTCAATCTGGCTCTAGAGAAAGTTGTAAGGAAGGTAAAGGAGGAATGTGATATTGGAGGAACATCCAAGCTGCTTGGTTATGCAGATGATATAGATATTATAGGGCAAAGTGAACAAAAGACATTAGAAATATTGACTCACTTAAAGGAAAAAGCCCAACAGATGGGGCTGGTTATCAACCAAGATAAGACAGAATATATGGTAATTTCAAGAGACGGAATGGCTAAAAACTCTGGCCACATACAAATAGATAATATGACCATTAAAAGAACGGAAACATACAAATACCTGGGTACAATCTTCAACTGCTCCAACATCATAAGGGAAGAAATACAAACTAGAATCAACTCTGGAAATAAGATATACTATGCACTACAACATCTACTAAAATCAAAGGCGCTATCTCGTAACACCAAAATCACAATATACAAAACACTGATCAGACCAGTTGTGCTGTATGGCTCTGAAACCTGGAGTACAACGAAAGGAGACGAAGCCTTGTTACAAACCTTTGAGAACAAAATTTTAAGACGCATCTTTGGACCCATTAGGGATACACAAAGTGGAGAGTGGAAAAGAAGAAGTAACAAAGACATTTATGATTTGTTTAAGTCCCCGCTAATCACTGGTATCATGAAGGCTAATAGACTACAATGGCTGGGGCATATAGAAAGAATGGAAGATAATAGGGAAACAAAACTCGCTTACACTCAGGAAATAAATGACCGTAGACCCCGAGGTAGACCAAGAAGGCGGTGGAGAGATAATATACATACAGACCTACAAGCACTTGGAATCAACGACTGGCAAGAGAAGGTCCACCAGAGAGACGAATGGAGACAGATTGTATTTGCAGCAAAGAACCTCAATGGCTCGGAATGCTGAAGAAGAAGAAGAATGTCTCTACTACATGCAACATTTACTTATTGGGTATTTGGTCAGTCAATGTCTCTACTACATGCAACATTTACCTATTGGGTATATGGTCAGTCAATGAACCTACTACATGCAACATGTACCTATTGGGTATTTGGTCAGTCAATGACCCTATTGCATGTAACATTTACCTATTGGGTATTTGGTCAGTCAATGTCTCTACTACATGCAACATTTACCTATTGGGTATTTGGTCATTCAATGAACCTACTACATGCAACATTTACCTATTTGGTATATGGTCAGTCAATGTCTCTACTACATGCAATATTTACATATTGGGTATATAGCAAGTATTAGTTACAATAGGACATCATAGCTGTCAGTAACAACAGGAAATCACAGCCATTGTTTACAAGAAGATCCAGTGCTTACCCTCTCCACATAGAGCCTGTGCCATGATGGGAAGGTGGGCATGCCGTGGACGCAGCAGGCAATCTTGTGACCTTCATATTCACACAAGCCAGGTTTCCCATGGTAGGAGGCAATGTTTTCGTAAGTGTGATCCTGCTGAATTGCCAGGAAAGCTGAGCGCAGACTCTCAACCTCTCCAACACTCAGACTTTCAAGATTGCGACGAACTTGAGAGCCATATGTGATCGATTACACGATATTCTTGCCCATACAGATGATCTAAAATGAATGAATTGCAACAGGTTAAGCAATGTTAAGACTGATTTGAAATATTTGTGGCAAGTAACTTCACTTAAAACCTAGCTTTTTAGAATGTCAGTAAACTATAGACCTAGCTTTGTAGCATATCACTGAAATAGAAATATAGCTCTGTAGCATGTCACTAAACTATAAATGAAGCTCTCTAGCTTGTTACTAATCTATAAATCTAGTTCTGTAGCATGTTACTAAACTATAAATCTGCGAGGGTGAGTCAATAAGTAAGTCACACTGTTCTGTGGGATGGCAGGTAAATGTAGTTGGTGTTTTCTACAGGTGTCATTAGGTAACAGCAACATCAAACTTTATATTCCCGTTTGTCAGGTGGTGCTAGGTGTCTCATGTTCATATGCAGCGCATAGACAAAATGGCGACTGTACTTACAGAGTGTACAACCAAAGAGCAATGTGCTGTTGTCTGTTTTTTGTAGGCAAAAGGACTGCCTGCAAAGGACATTCATAAGGAAATGCTTCCTGTTTATGCTGACAAATGTTTGTCCCGTAAAGCGGTGCATAGCTGGGTAGAAAAATTTTCTCAAGGAGTGTTGCTTCTTCATGACAAAGCTAGACCAAATACTGCTCGATTAACTCAGGAGAAATTTACCAACTAAGGTGGGAAGTTCTGGAACATCCACCTTACAGCCCTGACTTAGCAAATGGCGATTTCCACCATTTTGGTCCACTGAAAACCCACCATGGCGGGAGACATATCGTGAATAATGCCGAAGTTGAATGTGAAGTGAAAACGCGGTTTAGAAAACAGAGCACGCAGTTCTTTGCAGCCGGTTTGGGAGGACTGATAAAACGATGGGATAAGTGCATCAATGTTGGTGAAAATTATGTTGAGAAATAAAGAGACAATGTATGTATAAAATTAAACTGGTTTCAAGTTGTTATCATATTTAGTTATATTTCTACAGCCATTTGTGACTTCCCCTCGTAGCTTTCTAGCATGTAATGAAACTATAAATCTAACTTTGTCACTGCCCATACAAGTAATCTTTGGAACCTTATTGTGGTGATTTCTCTCTACTTGCACTATTTACTCATATAGAGATACATATGATATAACATTTAAGATATAAGATATAATATATATGATTTAAATAATAACATTTAAGGTAATCAGTCAGTCAGTCAGTCAGTCAGTCAGTCAGTCAGTCAGTCAGTCAGTCAGTTAGTTAGTTGCATTTCCAACTTCACAGCAACGGGTCGTCCCCATTATGCTCCGTTCCTGTGCCAGTGAATATCACACAAAATGCTCCTCACTGCCAATGTGAAAAGAGGAACAGACAGGAGTCTTGACAAGCCAACGGCCCGCACAGGTACACTGTGCATAATGCTGCCGTCAGAATGCCAACACCAAAGTACTCCACGGAAAATACAGTTCATCGTCGAAGGAAGCGGCAGTCACTATTTAAGGTATAAAATATGAAATATAAGCTATAACATATAATGCAGTACATTTTTCTTGTGGCAGCTTGTGTAATGTTAGATTTGTGACATGGGAAGCTTAATCTCACAAGTTGTTTTCTGTTCAATTATTTGGAGGTGTTGTTTTTCTGACAGCTTGATTCTTCCTGATGATAAACAAATGTTCTCAGCAGCTGTAGACTGACTTCATTGCTTGTGCCTTGTTGTATAATTGTTATTTGCCTTGTATATTTATATCTGTATTAATTAATATAGAGTAGGTAATTGCCTTTTAATTTCTATGACACATTTGTTAGAGCTACTAATGACAGATCCAAGAGGGTCAATTGTTTACAGAAAACTAAGAAAGTAAATATCTCTGAAATATTACTGCACAACTAACTGTGTGCGTGTATGTATGAAACATCACTACATGACTATTTTGTTTTGATATCTGTGAAATACCACAGACAAATGGATCAATAGTACCATCATAAAAAGCTGCTTATAAATTTCCTGATAATGGAAAGTTTATTGAATAAAGACAGTTCTATGAATTTGGTAAGTGTGTGAATCTATTCACTGTGTAAATCAAGCTGCTTGTCTAAACAACATAATCTAAGTGAAAACGGAACTGAGAGACATTACATATAATCTACAATTAACATTGCACCTAATATGTAAGTGACATACATTGCACCTAATCTACAACAGACAAACATTTTACCTAATCTACAATTGATAGACATTACACCTAATCTACAACTGCATGTAATCTACAACTGGCAGACAATTTTGCAAGTCTACTTACTGGTTCCCAGCTGATGTAGTACAGTTGGAGTTGGGAAGAGTTGACCAAGATCATTTCCACTGAGATCATGGATCTCATATCTGATATAGTAGCGATCGTTGTAGCGGAGGTTCAGCTCTGCCAGCTTGTCTGTGATCTCATACTTGTAAAGACGATCGTAAGTCCAAGGCATCTCATGTGGGTCACCCAGGATGTAGAATTCTCCAGCATGATTGCTGCAGTCATCAGCATTCCTGGCAGAAAGAAATGAGGTCAAGCAAACCGTAAAATAATTAAATACTATCCATATTTCAGCCTGGTTGATTGTCAGCCCATGTTTTCCCATGCATGAACTTGTCTGATGTCTACACCAGCCATCTTCTCTCATTCATTACTTGTATAATGATAAATATCTCCTTTGTGCCTGTAAGTTCAACCATCATGTTAAATAGTACTATTATATTATATGATTATCTCCTACTTTGTTCTCTTAATTCAACTATCATGTTACAAGTTACTACGCTATTTCATCTATGTATCATCTGACACCAAACCATCATCAAGCTACAGGTGGCAAAATCAAAACCAAGAAATTTAGAAAAGGAACTTGGAATGTCAGGACATTAGAGGAAATGGAACTGCTTGATGCTGCAGTAAAAGACATGAACAAGATGATAATTAATACTCTAGGAATGTGCGAGATGAGATGGAAAGAATGTGATAAAATAATAATGGACAAACACACAATATATTCAGGAGGTGATAAAAGTGTGAAAAGAGAAGGGCTACTGTTTGACAAAGGAAATAGCTAAATTAATTAGTGGTTAGTGGAGCATTAAAGATCAAGTTATCATGATTCAAATCATAGGCAAACCAATATTTATAAACATTATACACATAAATCCACCAACAACAAGCAGTAGTGATGAAGAAATACAAATAATTTATGATGAAAAAGAAATGGCAACCTTCAACACAAAGCAAAAGAAGTGAATATAATTCTTGGTGAGTTCAATGCTGAAGTAGGAAATAAGAGATTTGAAGATGTGGTTGGTGAAAATAGTTTGGGAATAAGAAATTAAAGGGAAGAAAATCTGATAGAAATGGCAAAAATATATGACATGCTGATCGCAAACACCTGGTTTAAGCAACATAAGAGATGGCTATACACATAGAAAAGTTCTGATAAGAAATATTTCAAACTGACTGCATATTTATTAATAGGAGATTCAGGCATGCTTTGATAAATGTGACAATAATTGTAATTGTTGACGATAATTGTTGACTGTAAAAGTGATCACAGTATGGACAATTGAACATATGATTGAAAAGTAAACACAGCTGTTAAGAGAACTAGAGTAAACAAAGAAATTGTAAGATTAGATAAAGAAATGTAAGAACAATACATGGTGGCTATAAGAAACAGCTACAATATAATGCTAACAATACAAAGCATTAAATGAACAATGGAAAATGCTGAAAAACTGCATGGGAAGACATACAAGAAAGCCATGAAGAGAGGGATGTAGCTGCATCTTCTACTGTTGAGTCAGATTAAACAGCACACAAATACATGTGCTTCTCATCACTACATTCAGTGTACCTGCAAATGAAGAAGTGGATCAAAGCTGACTGGCCAATTCCATGGAGCAAGAATCCAGCAAAGACTCGGTTTTCTCCCTTGTTCTGCTCCAGGACACGTGCAAGCTGCGCAACTCCCAGGCCATTGAACTCAAGATTGTCATAATCATAGTGGAAGTTTTCACGGTAGTTGAACACCTGAATTCAAAGTTAGTTTATTATTCACATAATCATAAAAGAAGTTTTCACGATATTTGAACTCCTGAAGTCAAAGTTTAGTTTATTATTTACATAATCATAGAGGAAGTTTTCATGGTAGTTGAACACCTGAAGTCAAAGTTTAGTTTATTACTTGCCATAATCAAAGTGGAAGTTTTCATGGTAGGTAGTTGAACACCTAAACTCAAAGTTTAGTTTATTATTTACATAATCATAGAGAAAGTTTTCATGGTAGTTGAACACCTGAAGTCAAAGTTTAGTTTATTACTTGCCATAATCAAAGTGGAAGTTTTCAAGGTAGTTGAAAACCTAAACTCAAAGTTTAGTTTATTATTTGTCATAGTCATAGTGGAAGTTTTCACTGTAGTTAAATACCTGAAGTCAAAGTTTAGTTTATAACAAGTCAATAATAAAATTTCTCATTGTGGTTTAAAACCTGAAGTTAAAGGTTTATTTTATAACTTATCACAATTATCGTAGGAGTTCTCATGGTAGTTAAACACATGAAGTCTCAGTTTGGTTCATGACTTGTGTCATTATATTGACCATTCTCATGGTAGTTGAACAAAGAAGTCAAAGTTTAGATTGTAATGTGAGTCAATATTGAAAGTTATCATGGTAGTTGAACTCTTGAAGTCAAAGTTTAGTTTATAACTTGTCATAATAATAGTGGACGCTTTTGTGGTAGTTGAACACTTGAAGTCAAAGTTTAGTTTGAAACTTTAGTCAATATGCTGCAAGCTTTCATGATGATTGAACACCTGAAGTCATAGATTTTTGTGTTTAGTATGTGTTGGTATAAGATTAGTCACTTGGCAATAAAAATGGAAGGTAAGTCACATGGCAATAACAATAGAAGATAAGTCACATGGCAATAACAATAAAAGGTATGTCACTTGGCAATAACAATATCAGATAAGTCACTTGGCAATAAAAATAGAAGGTAAGTCACTGGCAATAACAATAGAAGGTAAGTCACATGGCAATAACAATAGAAGGTAAGTCACATGGCAATAACAATAAAAGGTATGTCACTTGGCAATAACAATATCAGATAAGTCACTTGGCAATAAAAATAGAAGGTAAGTCACTGGCAATAACAATAGAAGGTAAGTCACTTGGCAATAACTATAGAAGGCAAGTTAATTGGCAATAACAATAGAAGGTAAGTCACTTGGCAATAACAATAGAAGGTAGGTCACTTGGCAATAACAATAGAAGGTAAGTCACTTGACAATAACAATAGAAGGTAAGTCACTTGGCAATAACAGTAGAAGGTAAGTCACTTGGCAATAACAATAGAAGGTAATTCACTGGCAATAACAATACATCTGCATACATATTAGTGTTTTAACTGTAGAGACATGAACTTTGACCTACAAACACTGATGAACATAGGAAAAAACAACCACAAATTGGCATATTTACCTGGAATGGAACTGAGTGCTCCCGGGTCACAGGGTCAGGGTTTACATCAGAGGTCAGACTGAAAGGTGACAGTGGCTTCCGAAGTTGTCCGAGGGCACAGTTGGCAGTGTTATATGGTTTACCACGATATTTTTGTAATGCCTGGGGTGGCCAGAAATAAACATTTCTTAGTTTAAAAATGTATTGGTGTATGTAGAGGATACTGTTGTATATAAAAAATACTGTCGTATGTTGAGTGTACAGTTGTATATAGAGGATACTGTTGTATATAAAAAATACTGTCGTATGTTGAGTGTACAGTTGTATATAGAGGATACTGTTGTATATAAAAAATACTGTCGTATGTTGAGTGTACAGTTGTATATAGAGGATACTGTTGTATATAAAAAATACTGTCGTATGTTGAGTGTACAGTTGTATATAGAGGATACTGTTGTATATAAAAAATACTGTCGTATGTTGAGTGTACAGTTGTATATAGAGGATACTGTTGTATTAGATGATGCTGTTGTATATTGGGTTGGAGGATTTTTAATGTGTGTGGCAGAAACAACAGAAATGTGGTGGAAAATGGAATGTGCTAATAATATAATACATCACAACAACACAAATGTAACAAATACAGAATAACACATGTAAACATCTGTACAAACAAGGTATGTGAGCAAACAAGACATTTAAACCAGACTTAACAGTTTACTGGACAACATTGTCCATAGTGATTCATTATGTACAGTTAGGAAGGTAATGTTTCATTGAAATGTATACACAGAAAGCACACTGTTAAACAATGTCTATGGAATTGAGACATAGAACTCTTCTGTGCTGTTGCCCTTAGCTCTTCTGAGTTTTCACAGAGAGCTTGTCCATGTTGTTGCACTTAGCTCTTCTGAGTTATTACAGAGATCTCTTCCACATTGCTGCATTTTGCTCTCTTTTGTGCTGTTTCACTTAGCTCTTCCATGTTGTTGCCCTTAGCTCTTCTCAGTTATTACAGAAAGCTCTACCATGTTGTTGCACTTAGTTATTATCTGAGTTATTACATACAACTCTTCCATGTTGCTGCATCTAGCCAACAATGTTGCTGGATATTTGATCAATGTGACAGAAAGTCACAGGAGACCATAGAAATACTGCTTCTATGAAATAATTGTAAATAGTTCAGAATGCCATGTCCAACGAAAAAGAGAATGGTCTTGTAGCAGCTGATGAGAATATCCTGAAAGCAGCTGATGAGAATGTCATGATAGAAGCTGATGAGAATGCCCTGATAGAAGCTGATGAGAATGCCCTGATAGAAGCTAATAAGAATGCCTTGATAGAAGCTCATAAGATTGCCCCGATAGAAGCAGATGAGAATGTACTGATAGAAGCTCACGAGAATGCCCTGAAAGAAGCTGATAAGAATGTCCTGAAAGAAGCTGATGAGAATGTCATGATAGATTCTAATGAGAATGCCATGATAGAAGCTGATGAGAATGTCCTGAAAGAAGCTGATGAGAATGTCATGATAGATTCTAATGAGAATGCCATGAGAGAAGCTCATGAGAATGGCCTGAAAGAAGCTGATGAGAATGTCATGATAGATTCTAATGAGAATGCCATGAGAGAAGCTCATGAGAATGGCCTGAAAGAAGCTGATGAGAATGTCATGATAGATTCTAATGAGAATGCCATGAGAGAAGCTCATGAGAATGTCCTGAAAGAAGCTGATGAGAATGTCATGATAGATTCTAATGAGAATGCCATGAGAGAAGCTCATGAGAATGGCCTGAAAGAAGCTGATGAGAATGTCATGATAGATTCTAATGAGAATGCCATGAGAGAAGCTCATGAGAATGTCCTGAAAGAAGCTGATGAGAATGTCATGATAGATTCTAATGAGAATGCCATGAGAGAAGCTCATGAGAATGGCCTGAAAGAAGCTGATGAGAATGTCATGATAGATTCTAATGAGAATGCCATGAGAGAAGCTCATGAGAATGGCCTGAAAGAAGCTAATAATGCACTGAAAGATTATCATGAGAATGCCCCGAAAGAAGCTCATGAGAATGTCTTGAAAGAAGCTCATGAGAATGGCTGTAAAGTTTGCTGCAGAAATTAAGCACAAGCATGGGCATGTAACAAAACATCAAATCTGAGATACATGTAAAACACAGACACAATGGTCTAAGTTTAGCAAGAAAACCTGGAATATATGATGGTCCACTTATCAGCTATTGTCATGGCATGAAGTATTCTAGTGTCAATAATGTGAAAGATTAGTGAGAAAACAATATATGACAGTCCGCTAGTCAGCTATTGTCATGACATGAAGTATTCTAGTGTCAATAATGTGAAAGATTAGT
Source organism: Cepaea nemoralis (assembly GCA_014155875.1). Lineage (NCBI taxonomy): Eukaryota > Metazoa > Mollusca > Gastropoda > Stylommatophora > Helicidae > Cepaea > Cepaea nemoralis. Next base: position 602,226 of record JACEFZ010027352.1, on the reverse strand, counting down.
GAGAAAACAATATATGACAGTCCACTAGTCAGCTATTGTCATGGCATGAAGTATTCTAGTGTCAATAATGTGAAAGAATAGTGAGAAAACAATATATGACAGTCCACTAGTCAGCTATTGTCATGACATGAAGTATTCTAGTGTCAATAATGTGAAAGATTAGTGAGAAAACAATATATGACAGTCCGCTAGTCAGCTATTGTCATGACATGAAGTATTCTAGTGTCAATAATGTGAAAGATTAGTGAGAAAACAATATATGACAGTCCGCTAGTCAGCTATTGTCATGACATGAAGTATTCTAGTGTCAATAATGTGAAAGATTAGTGAGAAAACAATATATGACAGTCCACTAGTCAGCTATTGTCATGACATGAAGTATTCTAGTGTCAATAATGTGAAAGAATAGTGAGAAAACAATATATGACAGTCCACTAGTCAGCTATTGTCATGACATGAAGTATTCTAGTGTCAATAATGTGAAAGATTAGTGAGAAAACAATATATGACAGTCCACTAGTCAGCTATTGTCATGACATGAAGTATTCTAGTGTCAATAATGTGAAAGATTAGTGAGAAAACAATATATGACAGTCCGCTAGTCAGCTATTGTCATGACATGAAGTGTACTGGTATCAATAATGTAAAAGATTAGTGAGAAAACCTTGAATATATGACGGTTCGCTAGTCAGCCATTGTCATGATATGAAGTATGCTAACATCAATAATGCGAGATGTTCATAAGTTGTGAAGAAAGGTGCTGCCAGCTGGAACAATTTAATCAAAAAATGATAATTATGCAACAGCTTGTATATTCCCCCACTAGATCATTTTATCAGCAACTGATAAGCAGATCAAAAAAAAAAAAAAACAACAACATAATTCTCAAATATTCAAATAAAAGCAATTATTTATAATATCATGTCAAATACTTCCAAAACAAATACAAAATAATTATATGCCTTAAAGTAATTCAGTAATTTCCAGGTCTAGAAATGGAATGACTGACAGATATATGAGATAAGTACCCACCTGCCAGATGGCCCAGATCCTGTCCGTGTTGGAGTGATGGAGATAAAAGAGTGGATCAAATGCTGTATACAGCAGGGAAGCCATTGAGTATGTTTCACCACTGCCCACTAGAGCGTGGATGAAGTTGTGGGCAATCTCAAACTGAACCTCAAAGTCACAGAAGTTCTCCTGTTCCAGTGCCAGCAGGACCTGCAGTCACAGAAACATCAACAGTCTTTATTTGACACACTCAAACCTGCATCTTTAGCTCTGGGGACATGATATCTAGCATGATATCTTCAGCTCTGGGGACTGGTAATATATAGCATGATATCTTCAGCTCTGGGGACTGGTAATATATAACATGATATCTTCAGCTCTGGGGACATGATATCTATAGTATGACATCTTTAGCTCTAGGGACGTGATATCTAGCATGACATCTGCAGCTCTGGGGACTGGTAATATATAGCATGATATCTTCAGCTCTGGGGACTGGTAATATATAGCATGATATCTTCAGCTCTGGGGACATGATATCTATAGTATGACATCTTTAGCTCTAGGGACGTGATATCTAGCATGACATCTGCAGCTCTGGGGATTGGTAATAACTAGCATATCTTCAGCTTTGTCCCTCTAATAATTGTTATATAATTTACTGGACTGATCTAATTTCTTTCTCTAAAATCTATTATAAATATTTAACACCTGTGCATAGTTAAGCCAATGACTGGAATATTTGTTTCTTGTTTTCATTATGCAAACATGAATCCATGTTTTGAGGAAAAGGAAATGACAAGCATTTGTTTGGGACACATCTTAATGTGTCAAGGCTGACTGACATATATTACCTGTTTAGCGATGTCTGTATATTCTCCAAATGCAGGCTGTTGAAACAGTTCATTTCTGACTGCCCTGACTGTATTCTTGTTGACATCATCAATATGGGCACTGAGGGGAAAATCATTCATTAATTGAGTTCTCCTGGTCCCAGCACATGTGATCATACACTGTAGTTGTTGTACTCTTCTGTGTTGTCTTCACAGATCATCATTATTACAAAGGGATGATGTCAATTAATTATATTGTCCAGCAATTCACAACCACATGACTTTAGATATGCATTTGTTAGGTAGTTCTTTAAGAGACTAAAACAGATTACCTAACCAGAATAAAACTAGAAAAGATAATGAAAAGGTATTGCACAGCTACAACTGGCATGATGTCAACACATGATTATCATAACAATTATGATTTTATTGATTACGTTTACAAAAGCTTCAGCCTGAGAAATCTCGTGAACACATTTTCATTCATAATAATAACATGTCAGTCCACAGACAGTCCATCTTTAGACTGTCAATGCAAAGATTGTCACTTCACAGTCTGTTCATAGTCTGTTCATAGTCCGTTAACATTCTGTCATTTAATAGTCTGTAATTATGTACTCAGTCAGTCCACATTCTGTCAATTCACAGTCTGTCAGTCCACAAATTGTTAGTTCATGTGGCTGTTATTTGAATATAATTTCATAGTCTCTTACTACACAGTTGGTTCATTCATAAGCTGTCATTTGTTATTCCATATTTTGTCAGTCCAAAATCTGCCGGTTCATGTGACTGTAATTTAACTGTCATATGACAGTCTGTCAGTTCAAAGTCTGTCATTGCACAGACTGTTATTCCACAGTCTGTCAGTTCACAGCGTGTCAGTCCAAAGTCTGTCAGTTCACAGTCTGTTATTTCACATTATGTCACTTCACACTTTGTCAGTTCACAATGTATCATTTCACATTATGTCACTTCACAGTTTGTCAGTTCACAGTCTGTTAGATCACAGTTTGTCAGTTCACAGTTTGTCAGTTCACAGTGTGTCAATACAATACTTACTCAAAGAAGGGATTGTGGGTGTCCTTGCCAGTGCTGGGGTCCACGTATGTCTCCGATGACACGATGGCAGGCAGGGATGTCATTGGCTGAGTCCAGTCCCAGTACGGGAGAGCTCCGGTGTAACTATGGCTACGCAAAGCATTCTCTGCTTGAACAGTCAACAACCTAGGAAGAGAGAATGATGTTCCAGAATATTTGATTGACTCATTGGCTGTTTCCTGTCTCATTGACTGTTTTTGTCTCATTGTTTGCTGTCTCATTGACTGTTTGCTGTCTCATTGACTGTTTGCTGTCTCATTGACTGTTTGCTGTCTCATTGATTGTTTGCTGTCTCATTGACTATTTGCTGTCTCATTGACTGTTTGCTGTCTCATTGATGTTTTCTGTCTCATTGACTGTTTGCTGTCTCATTGACTGTTTGCCGTCAGAAACATGCAGTTCCATTCTTGATCATTAAAACGTTTAAAAATATGTCTATGTATTACCAAACTCTGACTGTGTCAAGTCAATGACAAGGCTCAGAATAATTATGTCTATAAACTTGTACAGTGACAGTTTCTGTTGACACTTGTTTCATCTCATGAATAATCATAAACACACGAGGACAGTTATCATCCTTCAGCTTGTAGTTACAGGTGGCATTTGTGTAACTGGATGCTACCATTCTACCTGTATGCTACCATTCTACCAGGCAATCTACCAACTTCCTAGCTTCTACCATTCTGCGTAGATTCTACCTATCTGTCTGAATTATACCAATCTTCCCATATTCAACCATTGTAATTTGATTATACCAATCTTCCTAGAGTCCACAATTCTACCTGACATTCGACCAATCTTCCCAGATTATATCAATCTACCTGGTATTTAACCAATTTTCCCAGATTCTATCATTTTACTTGGCTTCTACCAAACTACTTGAATTCTACCAACCTACTTGCGTTAAGTCAATCTATCTCAATATACCAATCTTCTTATGTCAATCTACCAGAATTTATCAATCTACCTAGATTATATCAACACACTTGTGTACTGCCAATCTGCCAGGGTCAATTAAATACTGCAGTTTATAAAACACCTACATCTCCTGGCTCCTTCAGAAGACAGAGTATAACTGATACAGATTATAGAGTATAATTGCTACATATGACAGAGTATAATTGTTACAGATGCCATAATATAACTGCCACATAAGACAGAGTATAACTGCCACAGATGACAGATTATAAATGATACAGATTATAGAGTATAATTGCTACAGATGACAGAGTATAATTGCTACATATGACAGAGTATAATTGCTACATATGACAGAGTATAATTGCCACAGATGGCAGAGTATAATTGCCACAGATGGCAGAGTATAATTGCTACAGATGACAGTATAATTGCCACAGATGGCAGAGTATAATTGCCACAGATGGCAGAGTATAATTGCTACAGATGACAGAGTATAATTGCTACGTATGACAGAGTATAATTGCTACAGATGACAGTATAATTGCCACATATGAAAGAGTATAATTGCCACAGATGGCAGAGTATAATTGCCACAGATGGCAGAGTATAATTGCTACATATGACAGAGTATAATTGCCACAGATGACAGAGTACAATTGCCACAGATGACGGAGTATAATTGCTACAGATGACAGTATAATTGCCACATATGAAAGAGTATAATTGCCACAGATGGCAGAGTATAATTGCTACAGATGACAGAGTATAATTGCTACATATGAAAGAGTATAATTGCCACAGATAGCGGAGTATAATTGCCACAGATGACAGAGTATAATTGCCACATATGAAAGAGTATATTTGCCACAGATGGCGGAGTATAATTTCTACAGATGACAGTATAATTGCCACAGATGACAGAGTATAATTTCTACAGATGACAGTATAATTGCCACAAATGAAAGAGTATAATTGCCACAGATGACAGAATATAATTGCCACAGATGACAGAGTATAACTGCTACACATGACAGAGTATAATTGCCACATATGAAAGAGTATAATTGCTACAGATGATAGTGTATTTGCTTCAGATGATAGAGTATAATTGCTAAAGATGACAAGGTATAACTGGCACAGATTATAGAGTATAACTGCCACAGATGGCAGAGTACCAACAACAGCTGTTGACTCCTGCAGGTTGAGAAATGAGAGAAAGAAGAGACAGCAATCAGAGAGGTGACCTCTACCTGTGCCAGTGGGGGAATGTAGGCATGCCATGAAGGCAGCAAGCAAACTTGGTCTCAGCAGATGGACTGGGGCACCATCTGGGGGTTCCATGGAAGCGGCCCAGATCTTGATAGCCTCCAGTAGATTTGTCCTCTTCCAGTTTGGTCAGAGCATGGCGAAGTTCCAGGATTTCTGCTTCAGTGAGGAAGTTAGCGTTCTTTCGTACATGTAGGTCGTCGTCGCTGGGCTCGTGGGGTTCTGGAGCCAGGAATAAGTCTGTTATTGCATGTTTATATATTCTCTCTCTCTCTCTCTCTCTCTCTCTCTCTCTCTCTCTCTCTCTCTCTCACACACTCACTCACACACACACACACACACACAGACAGACAGACACACACACACACACACACATGGTGTCAAAATAATACATATACATATTAAAGTGAGAAAACATACACAATGACATATCAAAGTAATAAATTCACACAAACATATATAAACATATAAACACAGACTCACACACACACATGCACGTGCACACACACACACACACACACAGAGATGGTAAAGTTACACAAAAATAAAGTTTTGTCTGACCTTTACTGGTTCATTCTAGAATGATTGCTTCCACAAATAGCCAGACAGGTATTTCAGTGAGACAAAGTTCTCCTCCTGTCTTATTAAATAAAGGGAGCTATCCCCAAGTATAAATGAAGGGAGCTATGCCCATGTATAAATGAAGGGAGCTATCCCATGTATAATTAAAGGGAGCTATCCCATGTATAAATGAAGGGAGCTATGCTCATGTATAAATAAAGTGAGCAATCCCATGTATAAATAAAGCAAAGGAATGAGCTTACGTTCGGCTGCCCTGTGGATGATGCTGATTTTTGGGAACAGGCTAATGTCAATTGGGGTGTCATCAAACTCGTGCATCTCGATGGTGACATCATAGCGGTCATTGTAGGCCAGGCCCAGAGCTTCCAACGCATGAGAGATGTCGTGTCTGAAGTATGAATCCCATGTTACATTAGTTCATGTCTAAAGTATGAATCCAATGCTATAATAGTCCATTTCAAAGTATGAATTCCATGTTACAATAGCCCATGTCTAAAGTATGAATCCTATGTTACATTAGTTCATGTCTAAAGTATGAATCCAATGTTATAATAGTTCATGTCTAAAGTATGAATCCCATGTTACAATAAATGTCTAATGTATGAATCCCATGCTACAATAGTTCAGTCTAATGTATGAATCTCATGTTACATTAGTTCATGTCTAAAGTACAAATCCCATGTTACAATAGCTCATGTCTAAAGTAAGAATCCCATGCTACAATAGTTCATATTTAAAGTATGAATCCCATGTTACAATAGTTCATGTCTAAAGTATGAATCTCATGTTACAATAGTTCATGTCTAAAGTATGTATCCCATGCTACAATAGTTCATGTTTAAAGTATGAATCCAATGTTATAATAAATCATGTCTAAAGTATGATTCCCATGTTACAATAGTTCACATCTATGGTATGAATCCCATGTTACAGTAGTTCATGTCTAAAGTATTAATCCAATGTTACAATAGTTCATATCTAAAGCACAAATTCCATGTTACAATAGTTCATGTCTAAAGTATGAATTCCATATTACAATACTTCATGTCTAAAGTATGAAACCCATGCTACAATATTTCATGTCTAAAGTATGAATCCATGTTATAATAGTTCATGTCTAATGTATGAATCCCATGTTACAATAGTTCATGTCTAAAGTATGAAACCCATGCTACAATAGTTCATGTCTAAAGTATGAAACCCATGCTACAATATTTCATGTCTAAAGCATGAATTCCATATTACAATACTTCATGTCTAAAGCATGAATTCCATATTACAATACTTCATGTCTAAAGTATGAATCCCATGCTACAACATTTCATGTCTAAAGTATGAATCTATGTTATAATAGTTCATGTCTAATGTATGAATCCCATGTTACAATAGTTCATGTCTAAAGTATGAATCCAATGTCATAATAAATCATGTCTAAAGTATGAATCCCATGTTACAATAATTCATGTCTAAGGTATGAATCCCACATTACAGTAATTCATGTCTAAAGTATTAATCCAATGTTACAATAGTTCATATCAAAAGCATGAATCCCATGTTACAATAGTTCATGTCTAAAGTATGAATCCCATGTTACAATAGTTCATGTCTAATGTATGAATCCCATGTTACAATAGTTCATGTCTAATGTATGAATCCCATGTTACAATAGTTAATGTCTAAAGTATAAATCCCATGTTACAATAGTTCATGTCTAAAGTATAAATCCCATGTTACAATAGTTCATGTCTAAAGTATGAATCCCATGTTACAATAGTTCATGTCTAATGTATGAATCCCATGTTACAATAGTTCATGTCTAATGTATGAATCCCATGCCAAATAATAGTTCATGTCTAATGTATGAATCCCATGTTACAATAGTTAATGTCTAAAGTATAAATCCCATGTTAGAATAGTTCATGAGTGAGCTTTCCTTATTACCAGTGTCCTTCGCTGTCAGACATATCCTTCTCTGACTTCCTGGAGAAGTAAACAGAGAGACAATACACACACAGAGTGAGTTACCTGTTATATGTAAACGGACAGACACACACACAAAGCAAGTTACCTGTACACACGGTCAAAGCCCCATGGCATCTCTGATGGTCCACCAAGTAGAGCAAACACACCAGCGGTGTAATTCTGCTTTCCTGGGGTAGTCACGTGGATAGTTGCCGTGCCTGGAAAGAGAAAGCAACAGGCAGTGATGTGGGATGAACTCTACTTCATACAGGTCAAATTAATCTCATCAACTGATAGGTCATTGTGAAATATATACAGAACTTGGAACAAGATGGCAGACTGATGAGAAAGACCAGTTCAGTGGTAAAACATGGAATGCCAGCACACCATCGTGCTCACTGAACACCAAGACTGGCAGGAATGGATTTAGCAGACACATCAGCAGCTTCCATCAAGCGATCACCACTTTGGGCAGAAAGTGCAGGCAGTCATATAGTGACAGAATGAGAGGTCCAACAACTGACAGATGTCAATGTTAGCAACAATAAAACAATAGTATACGTCCACGATTCAATGTGTCATGGACAGGAAAATGGTTGTGGATTCTCAGCTAGAGGCTGCACAAATCATTGCTTAACAGAATCGAGCTTGTAGATCGCTAATTGGTTGGTTATGTTATTGGTGGCATAATCTTCTCTCTAATATATTGGTTATGATGTGAGAAATACGTACTTGTCTGTAATTGGTTGGTTGTGTTGAGAGTGATACAAGTTTGTCCCTAATTGGTTGGTTGTGTTGTAAGTAATATTGGTTGGTTGTGTTGAGAGTGATACAAGCTTGTCTCTAATTGGTTGGTTATATTGGGAGTGATATGAGCTTGTTGAATTGGTTGGTTATGTTGGGAGTGATATGAGCTTGTTGAATTGGTTGGTTATGTTGGGAGTGATATGAGCTTGTTGAATTGGTTGGTTATGTTGGGAGTGATATGAGCTTGTTGAATTGGTTGGTTATGTTGGGAGTGATATGAGCTTGTTGAATTGGTTGGTTATGTTGGGAGTGATATGAGCTTGTTGAATTGGTTGGTTATGTTGGGAGTGATATGAGCTTGTTGAATTGGTTGGTTATGTTGGGAGTGATATGAGCTTGTTGAATTGGTTGGTTATGTTGGGAGTGATATGAGCTTGTTGAATTGGTTGGTTATGTTGGGAGTGATATGAGCTTGTTGAATTGGTTGGTTATGTTGGGAGTGATATGAGCTTGTTGAATTGGTTGGTTATGTTGGGAGTGATATGAGCTTGTTGAATTGGTTGGTTATGTTGGGAGTGATATGAGCTTGTTGAATTGGTTGTTATGTTGGGAGTGATATGAGCTTGTTGAATTGGTTGGTTATGTTGGGAGTGATATGAGCTTGTTGAATTGGTTGGTTATGTTGGGAGTGATATGAGCTTGTTGAATTGGTTGGTTATGTTGGGAGTGATATGAGCTTGTTGAATTGGTTGGTTATGTTGGGAGTGATATGAGCTTGTTGAATTGGTTGGTTATGTTGGGAGTGATATGAGCTTGTTGAATTGGTTGGTTATATTGGGAGTGATATGAGCTTGTTGAATTGGTTGGTTATGTTGGGAGTGATACAAGCTTGTTGAATTGGTTGGTTATGTTGGGAGTGATATGAGCTTGTTGAATTGGTTGGTTATGTTGGGAGTGATATGAGCTTGTTGAATTGGTTGGTTATGTTGGGAGTGATACAAGCTTTTTAAATTGGTTGGTTATATTGGGAGTGATACAAGCTTGTTGAATTGGTTGGTTATATTGGGAGTGATACAAACTTGTTGAATTGGTTGGTTATATTGGGAGTGATATGAGCTTGTTGAATTGGTTGGTTATGTTGGGAGTGATATGAGCTTGTTGAATTGGTTGGTTATGTTGGGAGTGATATGAGCTTGTTGAATTGGTTGGTTATGTTGGGAGTGATATGAGCTTGTTGAATTGGTTGGTTATATTGGGAGTGATATGAGCTTGTTGAATTGGTTGGTTATGTTGGGAGTGATATGAGCTTGTTGAATTGGTTGGTTATGTTGGGAGTGATATGAGCTTGTTGAATTGGTTGGTTATGTTGGGAGTGATATGAGCTTGTTGAATTGGTTGGTTATGTTGGGAGTGATATGAGCTTGTTGAATTGGTTGGTTATGTTGGGAGTGATATGAGCTTGTTGAATTGGTTGGTTATGTTGGGAGTGATATGAGCTTGTTGAATTGGTTGGTTATGTTGGGAGTGATATGAGCTTGTTGAATTGGTTGGTTATGTTGGGAGTGATATGAGCTTGTTGAATTGGTTGGTTATGTTGGGAGTGATATGAGCTTGTTGAATTGGTTGGTTATGTTGGGAGTGATATGAGCTTGTTGAATTGGTTGGTTATGTTGGGAGTGATATGAGCTTGTTGAATTGGTTGGTTATATTGGGAGTGATATGAGCTTGTTGAAATTGGTTGGTTATGTTGGGAGTGATACTGAAGCTTGTTGAATTGGTTGGTTATGTTGGGAGTGATATGAGCTTGTTGAATTGGTTGGTTATGTTGGGAGTGATATGAGCTTGTTGAATTGGTTGGTTATGTTGGGAGTGATACAAGCTTTTTAAATTGGTTGGTTATATTGGGAGTGATACAAGCTTGTTGAATTGGTTGGTTATATTAGGAGTGATACAAGCTTGTTGAATTGGTTGGTTATATTGGGAGTGATATGAGCTTGTTGAATTGGTTGGTTATGTTGGGAGTGATATGAGCTTGTTGAATTGGTTGGTTATGTTGGGAGTGATATGAGCTTGTTGAATTGGTTGGTTATGTTGGGAGTGATATGAGCTTGTTGAATTGGTTGGTTATATTGGGAGTGATATGAGCTTGTTGAATTGGTTGGTTATGTTGGGAGTGATATGAGCTTGTTGAATTGGTTGGTTATGTTGGGAGTGATATGAGCTTGTTGAATTGGTTGGTTATGTTGGGAGTGATATGAGCTTGTTGAATTGGTTGGTTATGTTGGGAGTGATATGAGCTTGTTGAATTGGTTGGTTATGTTGGGAGTGATATGAGCTTGTTGAATTGGTTGGTTATGTTGGGAGTGATATGAGCTTGTTGAATTGGTTGGTTATGTTGGGAGTGATATGAGCTTGTTGAATTGGTTGGTTATGTTGGGAGTGATATGAGCTTGTTGAATTGGTTGGTTATGTTGGGAGTGATATGAGCTTGTTGAATTGGTTGGTTATGTTGGGAGTGATATGAGCTTGTTGAATTGGTTGGTTATGTTGGGAGTGATATGAGCTTGTTGAATTGGTTGGTTATGTTGGGAGTGATATGAGCTTGTTGAATTGGTTGGTTATGTTGGGAGTGATATGAGCTTGTTGAATTGGTTGGTTATGTTGGGAGTGATATGAGCTTGTTGAATTGGTTGGTTATGTTGGGAGTGATATGAGCTTGTTGAATTGGTTGGTTATGTTGGGAGTGATATGAGCTTGTTGAATTGGTTGGTTATGTTGGGAGTGATATGAGCTTGTTGAATTGGTTGGTTATGTTGGGAGTGATATGAGCTTGTTGAATTGGTTGGTTATGTTGGGAGTGATATGAGCTTGTTGAATTGGTTGGTTATATTGGGAGTGATATGAGCTTGTTGAATTGGTTGGTTATGTTGGGAGTGATACAAGCTTGTTGAATTGGTTGGTTATGTTGGGAGTGATATGAGCTTGTTGAATTGGTTGGTTATGTTGGGAGTGATATGAGCTTGTTGAATTGGTTGGTTATGTTGGGAGTGATACAAGCTTGTTGAATTGGTTGGTTATATTGGGAGTGATACGAGCTTGTTGAATTGGTTGGTTATAGTTAGGAGTGATACAAGCTTGTTGAATTGGTTGTTTATATTGGGAGTGATATGAGCTTGTTGAATTGGTTGGTTATGTCTGGGAGTGATATGAGCTTGTTGAATTGGTTGGTTATGTTGGGAGTGATATGAGCTTGTTGAATTGGTTGGTTATGTTGGGAGTGATATGAGCTTGTTTGAATTGGTTGGTTATAGTTGGGAGTGATATGAGCTTGTTGAATTGGTTGGTTATGTTGGGAGTGATATGAGCTTGTTGAATTGGTTGGTTATGTTGGGAGTGATATGAGCTTGTTGAATTGGTTGGTTATGTTGGGAGTGATATGAGCTTGTTGAATTGGTTGGTTATGTTGGGAGTGATATGAGCTTGTTGAATTGGTTGGTTATGTTGGGAGTGATATGAGCTTGTTGAATTGGTTGGTTATGTTGGGAGTGATATGAGCTTGTTGAATTGGTTGGTTATGTTGGGAGTGATATGAGCTTGTTGAATTGGTTGGTTATGTTGGGAGTGATATGAGCTTGTTGAATTGGTTGGTTATGTTGGGAGTGATATGAGCTTGTTGAATTGGTTGGTTATGTTGGGAGTGATATGAGCTTGTTGAATTGGTTGGTTATGTTGGGAGTGATATGAGCTTGTTGAATTGGTTGGTTATGTTGGGAGTGATATGAGCTTGTTGAATTGGTTGGTTATGTTGGGAGTGATATGAGCTTGTTGAATTGGTTGGTTATGTTGGGAGTGATATGAGCTTGTTGAATTGGTTGGTTATGTTGGGAGTGATATGAGCTTGTTGAATTGGTTGGTTATGTTGGGAGTGATATGAGCTGGTTGAATTGGTTGGTTATGTTGGGAGTGATATGAGCTTGTTGAATTGGTTGGTTATGTTGGGAGTGATATGAGCTTGTTGAATTGGTTGGTTATGTTGGGAGTGATATGAGCTTGTTGAATTGGTTGGTTATGTTGGGAGTGATATGAGCTTGTTGAATTGGTTGGTTATGTTGGGAGTGATACAAGCTTGTCTCTAATTGGTTGGTTATATTGGGAGTGATATGAGCTTGTTGAATTGGTTGGTTATGTTGGGAGTGATATGAGCTTGTTGAATTGGTTGGTTATGTTGGGAGTGATATGAGCTTGTTGAATTGGTTGGTTATGTTGGGAGTGATATCAACTTATCTCTAATTGATTGATTATGTTGGGAGTGATATGAGCTTGTTTCTAATTGCTTGTTTACATTGTGAGGGACTAGATTTTCTCTCTAATTAATTGGTTGTGTTATCAGTGACACAAACTTGTTTATAACTGGTTGGTTTTGGTTTTAGTCTCATTAAGTGGTCTCTAATTACTTGGTTATCTTATCAGTGACATGAACTTGTCTGTAATTAGTTATCTGTGTCATCTATGAAATTTATTCTTTACTGCTGTATCTGCTACTAACTTAAAGTCACTTAAAAGTCAACAGGGTCGACTTCATTGCACCGGATTTTCATCCCATATGGCTCAGTCTCTTTCCGCAGCAAGGAAAGCGTCGCACAAAGCACAAACTCAATAACTCCAGCAACAACCCTCAGGAGTCTCCGAAAAAATGCACTTGTGAACCAAAGGATGCTGTCCAAAATTGAACCCACAACCTTCAGAGCCCAAGGCAGACAGCTTGACCATGGAGACTCCCAAACTGTGGATAAGACAAGACTACTATCTTGGCACTTACTACAACCCATCACTTTACAACAATGCAAGACTGAAAATGTACCATAGAAAATTGTACCTGATTTCTGAATTCCATGTAGCTGGATTCCAACAAATGTCCTTGCTTTGCCCTTGAGGTTAGTGTTGATGTAGTTGTCCAGTTCTGGAATACGCATGCCTCCATACTCTAGGCTGTCATACGTGTATCCAAGCTCTTTCTCATATCCATAGACATTAACAGGGGTTGAATGAGCATATGTCTTCTCATTGTTGTTGTACGGTGTGTGGAAGGCAAACGGCTTCAGTGGCGTATGCACATATGACTGGGCACAGTGAGCTTTGTAAGGCTTACCCCTGGAGACAAGATTATAAGAGATTGTCACATGGCACTCTCTGGAAGTTTTACAGCAAGGAAGACATAAGCCTGCATGTGTGTGTGAGTGCATCAGGCTCCTAAACTTAGACAAAGTTAGGAACCGTCTTCCATGACTGAGCTTATGCTGTAGGACACATCATACATAATTATCGGCCATGTAACTTGGACTGAGTGATCATGATCATTAACTATTATACCTGTGGTTTACCCTTGTCTTATATTATCTTCTTTAAGCAGCAGACCCTATAAAGCAGCAAGGGGAGAGAAGCTGTTGTTCATCTTATCCACAGATTGTATTTTAGAGGTATTGTGGAACTGATGAAGCCAAACATCATACCCTTTTGCTCATTATGTCCCTGATTGCTGCACTGTGTAGAAAATAAGTCATAATGTCCAGATAGAAGTCATGGTGTCCAGGTAAGTCATGATATCCAAATAGAAGTCATAATGTCCAGATCTAAGTCATGATGTCCAGTTAAATCATGATGTCCAGATGTAAGTTGTGATGCCCACATAGAAATCATGATGTTCAGATATAAACTATGATGTCCAGATAGAAGTCATGATGTCCAGATAGAAGTCATGATGTCCAGGTACAAGCCATGATGTCCGGATATAAGTCATGATTTCCACATAGAAGTCATGATATCCAGATATAACTCCAGATAAAGCTATGATGTCCAGATATAACCCATGAACTCAAGATATAATCCTTGATGTCCAGATAGAAGTCATGATGTCTAAATAGAAGTCATGATGCCCAGATATAAGTCATGATGTTGAGATGCAAGCCATGATGTCTAGATAGAAGTCATAATGTCCAGATAGTGGTCATAATGTCCAGATCTAAGGCTTGCTGTTAACATAGAAGTCATGATGTCCACATGGAAGTCATGATGTCAACATGGAATTCATGATGTCTATATATAAGTCATTATGTCCATATATAAGTCATAATGTCTATATAAGCCATGATGTCAACATATAAATCATTATGTCCAGATAGAAGTCATGATGTCCACATAGAAGTCATGATGTCCATATATAAGTCATTATGTCCACATATAAGTCATAATGTCTATATAAGCCATGATGTCCACATATAAGTCATTATTTCCAGATAGAAGTCATGATGTCCACATAGAAGTCATGATGTCCTCATAGATGTCAAGATAGTTCAGATAAGCTAGAGGAGACTACAATAGCCAGCAAACAAGGACTCCTTCCCGTGGGAGAGTATTTGCTGTTGACAGAAGCAATGTTGTCGAATAAGAAAGGTTACTGCCGACATTGTCAATATATTTCTGGCGATTGATGAGACAATAGAACTATCGGCTTTGATTGATAGGCATACATTATTTGTACTGTCATTGTTGTTACTGTTGTCACGCTGAAAGTACAAAGTAGTCATGATGAAAACACAAAGTAGTGCAAGATACAGGTGCAAGTACTAGCAAAGAATGTTAATAAAGAGTAAACAACCCCACCTGTGCTCCTGCAGGGCTGTCCAGATGGCCCAGATCCTGTCCACATTGCTGTGATGGATGTAGAAAATTGGGTCAAAGGCACTGTAGGAAAGGGAAGACAATCCATACTGGGTCTTTCCACCAACCAGCCCATGGATCAAATTATGGGCAATTTCAAACTGAACCTGTGGATGGACAAACACATCATCACAACTGATATAACTGATATCTTTATGACTGTGAAAAAAGAGATTAACATCAAGAGTTAACAGGCATATCTGTTTAGTCTGAGCTACTTGTGTACAAATTTGGTGTTTTTATCAGCTCAAACCTGCAAACATCTTCTCTGCTAGCAAAGCCACGTTTCTATAAACAACATTTGTTTTATGTATAACAAATATACTCATCTTGTGGTTGCCTCACTTTAGATTTTGATCAAACTACAATGACACTTCACACATTTAAAATTCACACATTCGTAGAAACACATTCACAATTCAGAAACATTATGCTTTCTTGCTGTCAGTTCATTCATTAATTGCCGGTGAATTGATGTACTTATTCAAATCTATAAACATATTTGATCTTTGCTGCTGAAGAACTCACCTCAAAGTCACAAAAGTTGTCTTGCTCAAGGGCAAGAAGGAAGGCATCAAAAAGGTCAGTGTGGTCACCCCACTCTGGAGTTTGTGACAGGCCAGGCTGAACATCTCGACTGGTTTGAGCTCCATTTCCCAAAAATCCAATGCGTGCATGGTGGAAAGGATTGGTATGTTCTTGGTTGCTGGCAAGAATATAGGTCAATGTTTGTTAGCATGATACAAGTGTCATTAAGTATATATTAGTGTGTGACAAATATAAAATGTTGTAAAGCAAAACCAGAATATATTAGTGTGTGACAAATATAAAATAATATGCTGTAAAATATACCAGAATATATTAATTAGTGTGTGACAAATATAAAATAAAATGTTGTAAAACATACAAGAATAGATTATTTGTGTGTGATAAATATAACATAAAATGTTGTGAAACATACCAGAATTTATTGGTATGTGACAAATATAAAATAAAATGTAAAACATACCAGAATATATATGTCTACAGACAATGATCCCATATCGGACGACCCCCAGACATGAACAAGTTGCTAGGTGACACAATCACAGCGAACAACAAAATAACACCATCCCAGTTAAAACACAGGAAGCTTTAACTTGTTGAACAATAAACACTGATGCAATTCACAAACTGCAAAGATCTGAAATCGTTCAAAGCTACTTCAAGTAGTGCTTGTAATGTTGTTGAAGATCTTGTAGTTTTGAGTTCAACATGCTTATACAGATGTGTAAGACTACATTTGACTGACTCACTCGTGTGGATCCATGAATGTTTCTTCAGCTGCTAGTGCAGGGATATTTGTTCTGGGTTTGGTCCAGTCCCAGTATGGAATTCCGATATGAGCACCTCTGTGACGAAGAGCATCTTCCACCTGAAATCAAATGTGCAGCATTAAATAATCAGCATAATGGAACATTGACAAATAATAAGCAACACCAATAATGATAGATGTAACAATTTTTTTTTTCATTTGTATGAATATATTCTGAAAAAATACAGAACAAATGTATCAATTTTCAATGTGGTAACCACTGTGTTGGATGCAAGTCCTCCAGCATCAATAAAAATCTTGGATTCCTGTAAAAAAAAATTGACTCTGGGTCACTACTCGGTGTGCCTCACCCGGTCGGGAACAGCCTGTCACAGAAGTCACATCGTTTTCAAACTTCAAGCTCCACTTATACACTTGCTGAACTGAGAGCATGCATCACCATACTGGACTTTCATTTGCCAATGAATTTCTATAGGTTTCACCCCTTCACTGATCAAAAATCAGATAACAGAACGCTGCTCCTCTTTGGTGCATGTTGAATGTGGGGCAGATATCTTTAAACTGTCATTATGATGTCACCGTATTTGTCTGCACCATGATGTCATGTGCTTAACACTGCTGACATCCTTAAAAACAATATTGACACGTTACAAGACATTAGCATGTTTATTGTAATTTCTATCACACTTTTAAGGTTTTTACTTGTATCCACCCTTGTATAACAATGAGACATAGATGAAACAATGTGATATATTTATCACAACATGAGAAAAAATACAGTGCGATGTAAACATCTATGTTTATTTGTCAGCGCACCACTATTGATACATTCTGTGAAATAGAATCACATGTTATGTGATCACTGTGTGAACATCACAGATATACTCAGCACAGTTATACGAGATGTTGTATATTATCTGTGTTCACCGCTGCTTATGATTCGAAGCATGTACTTTTATATGGCAAACTGTTTATTTGTTAGGATGGAAAGCTGACATTAAAATAATGGTAGAACCTACAGCAAAGTACATTAGTAGCCATGCAGCGTAGACGTTTATGATGACTTGCAAGCAATATATACTCTATTGTAGGTTTTGTGTGTACTCTATTGCAGGTTACGTGTATTCTACTATTGGTGTCTAACATCACAATATCTGTGTGCTGTGACTCAAGACAGATGAGACATGTGTCACACGTTGCACTCTATGTACTGTGATTTAAGACAGAAGAGCATGGGTCACATGTGTTTTTATGTCCATTTATTTCATCTGCCTTTTTCTATATAAATTTGTACTCTGTCATAACCTTATGAGATCAAAGACATATATGCCATTGGATGATCTTTCAACAGACATTATGTGGTGTACACCTGCATATGTACACATGAATATCATAGCATACGTACACATGCATATCATAGCATATGTACACGTGCATATCACAGTTGACATGCTCAGTACATTGGTTATTTGATTGGTTTATAAAGTCATTTATTGGTAGCTGAAATGGTTGCTTGATTGGTGATTACAGGACAGGAATACTTGGTCTGGATGATGTCTTGGCATGATAATCTTATTTATTGCCATTATTCATGATACAATATTTTAAAAAGACATGTCTCAAAACAGGAACCTGCTACAACTCTGTGATGTGATAAAGCTATCACATTTTGTAGGCCTGAAACAACATCATGTACCATGTAGATAAGCATGGGCGCTCATGTTTCGCCATCTCACATGATCACCAGAGTTGTGGATCAGCTGTGTGTTCTTGTCCCAACCATACCACATGACCAAGCCATCCAGATATTTACTTCTCTGCCTTCTCCTTGTTCTTTTCCCCTCAGTCTTGCCAATTATCACCAAGTTCTCCAATTTATTTTTTCTCATAACACAAAATATTGTGACTGTTTACGTCTAATTTATCTAATCAGTTTACAGTTTTCATTTGTTTCTTGTAGGACTTGGTCATTGGTTTTTTCTGTCTGTCCATAGTATTCTTTGCATTCTCCTCAGAAACCACATGTCCACAGCCATCAGATGTTTTTCACATTGACTGCTCATTGTCCACGCTTCACATCCATACAAAAGTACAGGCTCTATGTAGCACCTCAATACTCTTTTTCTCTTGTAGTAATTGACATCTTTTTATTGGTTGGTATAGTTTTCATCTTGAAAATGGCTACCTTTGCCATGGTGATTCTTGTTCTAATCTCTTTAAGGCATCTCCCATCAGATGTTATGACTGTTCCGAGATAATTGCACCGATTCACTTGTTTAAGAATATTCCCATTTACTTGTATATTACATTGTAGTATTTCCTTCTTCCTAGTGACGACCATAATATGTGTCTTCTTAGAATTTAATTTTAACCCTAGTTGTCCATTGCATCTAATAAATGATGTACATCCTGCTCATTGTCTGCAATCAACACTGTATCACCCGCATATATAATGTAGACCTGAATACATTGAGAAATAAGTGGCCAGTCTTATCCTCATTTGGTGGATGATGAGTGAAGGTGTCAAATCCTCATCTGTAATTATCTATTGGTTCAGGATCAAAAGGGCCTGCAACTCACTTGTGTCTATGTTCAGTTAGTGTAATTGTTAAACTGATGTCCCCTGTATAATCATGACTTGTTTTAGCATTTCTTACCTTGCTTGGCCTAGAGCTAATAGGAACCTGTCTAAACAATTTATTCAACACATTTTCTAGTCATCATTTGGTTTGTTCAATTCCACCAGGCAAACTATCTTACCTGGACAACCAGCAGTCTGTGCCAGTGGGGAAAGTTGGGCATGCCGTGAACACAACAAGCAAACCTGTCCCTAGCCGTTGGGAATGGACACTTCCCTGGGTCACCATGGAACTCTGCAATAGCTTGGTATCCATCAACACTTCCATCATTCTGGAAGGTTTGAAATATTGTACAAGTTACGTTATGTTATGTCAAACAGCATCAGTGCACATGGTAAAAGATATATTATGTCAAACAGCATTAGTGCACATTGTAAAAGTTATGTTATTTTATGTCAAATAACATTACTGCACATGGTAAAAAAAAGTCGCTTAAAAGTCGACAGGGTCGACTTCATTGCACTGGTTTTATCCCATATGGCTCGGTCCCTTTCCGCAGTGCGGAAAGCGTTGCACAAAGCACGAACTCAGTAGCTTTTAGCGACGACCCACAGGAGTCTCCGAAACATTTAACTCGTAAACCGAAGGGTGCGGCCTGGAATCGAACCCACAACCTTCGGAGCACGAGTCAAACGGCTTGACCACTTCGCCACAGAGACTCCCTGGCACATGGTAAAAGATATGTTATGTCAAATAACATCACTGCACATGGTAAAAGATATGTTATGTCAAACAGCATCAATGCATGTTGTAAAAGGTACGTTATGTTACGTCAAATAGCATCAGTGCACATTGTAACAGCCAACTCTGTACTGCATTGATTATATTAGCCCTGACCATGTTTCTTCTTGTGTGTATTGGTGCATTACTTGTCATCTCATCTGCTCATTTGTTAATTTTTACTTTGGTTGGTCCATTTGTGTATAGCCATGTAAAAGTTCCTTGACAATTTAGCCTAACAGATGAGTACAATCATTAAAACAAATAATAGCAATTCTCATTTAATTTAGCCTGACCGATGAATACAACTGTTAAAATCAACTTTCTAGATTTTCTCCTCTGTTGGCTAGAAATTGCAGTCATAGCAATGTTCAGAAATGTTCACATCAGAGTATCAGACATTGCCAATATCTTAGACACAGATACCAAACATAGGTCAGGACACAGGTAATCTAGGTAAATCAGGGACTTTGTGTACTGGGCACAGATAGCCTACATAGATTCTAGACACAGATACCAAACATAGGTCAGGACATAGTTAACTGGACACAGACATGATAGGTAGACCAGAGACACAGTTACCTGGAATTTCCCCATGGCCTCCCTGAGCTGTAGAATCTCCTCTCTGCTGAGATGCTCTGCATTTTTCCTGACAGAGATGTCCTGGCTGTTGTCGTGGTTGTGGCTGGCCTCATTGATGGGGGCTGCAGATGGTACCACACAGGTCAAGGCTAATGTTTCAGTGTAGCAAAATTGTGTCTGTGCTTACATCCCTAACTTGTGTTCTAGCATCAACATAACCAGCCAACTATGACTGTGTATATATTCAGGTCCCAGTGTCACAACACAACTAGCTGTTTATTTATTAGCACAAACAGTCAGCAGCCCTTTTTCATACCTCAAGGTTTTTGGGGTATATGGTGCTAAACCCATAATTTTATAGACCAATCTGCACTAGACGGGTAGTGTTGTGAATATCATGCCAATCTGCACTAGACAGGTAATGTGAATATCATGTAGTGAATATCATGTAGTGAATATCATGTTGTGAATATCATGTAGTGAATATCATGTTGTGAATGCCATGTTATGAACATCATGTTGTGAACATCATGTTGTGAATATCATGTTATGAATATCATATTGTGGCTAATTGCCTTAATTTCCCAGTACATTTTTCTGGCATCCAGTTTAGGCTGGGTCGACCTGGAAGGTCAAGGTAAATGTGGAAAATGTGGCTTGATGGGGATCTGAACACATGACCCCTGCACTGGCAGGCTGGCTACGGAACTACTGGGTGCCCTGTTGTATATCTGGTGACATAACACTATGTTTCAGGGTCTAACTTACACAGTTATATGTGTCAAACTGTATATTAGCTGACATAACACATTATGTTCCAGGGTTTAAAATACACAATTATATGTGCCCTGTTGTATATCAGCTGACATAACACATTATGTTCCAGGGTCTAATGTACACAATTATATGTGCCCTATTGTATATCAGCTGACATAACACAGTATGTTCCGGGGTCTAGCATACATACTATGTGTAAAGTATGTGGAACTATTTTAAAAAATACATTTAGAGTATGTTTCACTATCTCAACAATAAATTTAGAGTGTATATGGCACTCTCTCAAAAATAATATAGAGTGTAAGTGGAACTCTCTAAAAAAAATTGTAGTGTATATGGTACTCTCTCAACAATAAATTTAAAGTGTACATGGCACTATCTCAAAGATAAATTTAGAGTGTATGTGGCACTTTTTTCAACAATATATTTAGAGTGCATGTGGTGCTATCTCAAGAATAAATTTAGAGTGTATGTGACACTAGTTCAGCAATAAATTTAGGGTATATGCAGCAAAATTACATTTAGAGTGCATGTAGCACTCTCTCAACAATAATATTTAGAGTACATGTGGCACTCTCAAGAATAACTTTAGAGAGTATTTCGCACTAGATCAGCAACAAATTTAAAGTATGTGGCACACTCTCAACAATAAATTTAGAGTGTATGTGGCACTCTCTCAAAAATATATTTGGAGTGCATGTAGCACTCGCTCAACAATAAATTTAGAGTGTATCTGACACTAGATCAGCAATAAATTTAGAGTATGGGGCACCCTCTCAACAATAAATTCAAAGTATGTAAACAATAAGCTTAGACTGTATATAGCAATATCTTCCTGGTTACTTTATGTTAATAAGACTAATTAAGAATGTGTGTGGCAATCTTTCAGCAGACTGACAAAACATCCATCATGATGGCCTGAGGATAGGATGGCTGAGGTGTGTGTTGTGAAACCCTCGCTTGTGTGACCAGGTATTACTACAAACTTACGATCTCTCTTTCCAATTGCAGGTCTGAAGGAGACAGATGGCTGTGGCAGGATGTTGGATGGCAACTGGGTGCCGTTAACACTGTAGACCTCAATCTCCACATGGTAGTCTGCATCCAAGGCAACACCCAGACGCTCCACAGTCTTTGTGATGTCAAAGTAGTAGGGTCTGCTGAAAGTCCAGGCCATCTCCAGGGGACCACCCAGGATGAAGAAGTCACCAGCAAACTCACAATATTCTCCAGCCAATTTAGTTTGTAGGGGGACACAAACCTGCAGGAAGTCACAGACAATGTGTACTGTAATGCACAAGATGTCACAGACAATGTGTACTGTAATGCACAAGATGTCACAGACAATTGCATGTACATAATGCACACACCATGTCACAGATGACATGTTGTTAACACACAAGATGTCACAGACAATAGCATGTACATAATGCACTCAACATGTCACAGATGACATGTACTCAACACACAAGATGTCACAAACAATAAAATGTATTCTCACATACTGAACATGTCATAGACAATAATATGTACTGTCATGCACAAGATGTCACAGACAATAGCATGTGCATAATGCACTCAACATGTCACAGATGACATGTAGTTAGCACACAAGATGTCACAGAAAATAGCATGTGCATAATGCACTCAACATGTCACAGATGACATGTAGTTAGCACACAAGATGTCACAGACAATAGCATGTACATAATGCACTCAACATGTCACAGATGACATGTACTCAACACACAAGATGTCACAGACAATAGCATGTGCATAATGCACTCAACATGTCACAGACTGGTGTCAGATGGAGAATGGTGTTAGAGAGATAATGATGTTAGAGATAGAATGATGTCAGAGAGAGTGTAGTGTCAGACAGAGAGTGGTGTTAAAGATAGAATGATGTCAGAGAGAGAATAATATCAGTGAAAGTATCATTGTGGTGTCAAACAGAGAATGATGTCAGAGAGAGTATAGTATCAGACAGAGTGGTGTTTAGCGGAGAATGATGTCAGATTGAGAATGATGTCAGATGGAGAGTCATAAGTGAATCTGTGGTAATGCAGTTGTGCTTCAGAAACTAACTGTAATTGGCACACAGTACAAAGCTCACATAAACATGTCCCCAGCCGCTGCCTGCAGCAGTATAAGATTTGTCATCTAATATTCAAATGACTGACCTTGATTCTGACGTCAGCAGAGACCCCAAGGCCATGCAGACGGAAACTTGCGAAAGCTCGATCATGTGACTGTCTCTCTCTGAGCAATCTCTGGATGCTCTCAATGCTGTAGCCATTTAAGGTCAAATTATCATACCTGGATGAAACAACGATGATACTGGGTCAACATTTACTTAACTTGAGAGAATACTGAGATGTAGTGCTGGTTGACATATAGTAGACATAATTTCATGTGTGTATACTGTCACACTTAGAGAGTATGTTTAACATTTTGTATGCATGTCTTTCACATCTAGCATGTATGTTTAACATGTGTGAACACATCTTACAGTAGCAGGTATGTTTAGTGTCTGTGAACACATCTTACATGTAGCAGGTATGTTTAGTGTCTGTGAACACATCTTACATGTAGCAAGTATGTTTAGTGTTTGTGAACACATCTTACATGTAGCAGGTATGTTTAGTGTCTGTGAACACATCTTACATGTAGCAGGTATGTTTAGTACCTGTGAACACACCTTACATGTAGCAGGTATGTTTAGTACCTGTGAACACACCTTACATGAAGCAGGTGTGTTTAGTGTCTGTGTAGATATGTCTCAGATGTTGTTGGAGCTAGTTCCTTGACCAGACTCTGTTTAAATTCTCAGTCTAATCTCTGATCATGATCATCTGTGACCTGACTCTGTTTAAATTCTCAGTCTAATCTCTGATCATGATCATCTGTGACCAGGCTCTGTTTAAATTCTCAGTCTAATCTCTGATTATGATCATCTGTTACCAGATTCTGTTTAAATTCTCAGTCTAATCTCTGATCATGATCATCTGTGAGGTTGCTCTTCTACAACTGGTGACTAATAGCTCTCCTTCCATGTGGACATGTGTCCATCAATGCCAGCCATTGTGACACTTATAGAGTGAGCAATACCTGGTAAACCGAAGACATGATGGATCAATCAAAGATGATCACTGCTTCAATTGTGTATCTATCATGTTTTACATCAGTCCAGACTTGTATTTCAGTGTAGAATGTTGAACACAGTTCTCATATCACATGATCTGATGGTGTTCCACATTATTTCAGTGTAGAATTTTGGTTACAGTTCTCACATCACATGACAATACACATTAATCTAAGTTATTTTTTAATGTGCAATGTGCTGTTATACAATGGTTGCTATGTGCTGTTGTATAATGTTTGCTATGTGTTGTTGTACAATGGTTACTCAGTGTTCTTATGTGCTGTTATACAATGGTTGCTATGTACTGTTATACAATGGTTGCTATGTGCTGTTATAAAATAGTTGCTATGTGCTGTTATGTAATGTTGCTTGGTGTTGCTATGTGCTGTTATACAATAGTTGCTATATGCTGTTATATAATGTTTGCTATGTGTTGTTGTACAATGGTTACTCAGTGTTGCTATGTACTGTTATACTATAGTTGCTATGTGCTGTTATACAATGTTGACAGGTGCTGCTATAACATTAAGACATGGGGACATCTCACTTGTAACCAAAGAGTGTATGCTCTGTGCCTTCAGCAGGAACTGAGTGTATCCTGGTGATTGGGAATGGGTTTGATTCCCTGTTGAAAGGTTGAAGTGGTGCCTGGAAACCTTGGACATCACAGAGTTCACATTCTCCTGTACAGCCAGGGCCTGGGGGGCAGATATGAACACAGCCGCTTGAGGTGACTATCACACATACACAAGGCTCTCACACATACACAAGGCTCTCACACATACACAAGGCTCTCACACATACACAAGGCTCTCACACATACACAAGGCTCTCACACATACACAAGACTCTCACACACACACACAAGGTTCTCACACATACACAAGGTTCTCACACATACACAAGGTTCTCACACACACACAAGGTTCTCACACATACACAAGGCTCTCACATATACACAAGGCTTTCACACATACACAAGGCTCTCACACATACACAAGGCTCTCACACATACACAAGGCTCTCACACATAACACAAGGCTCTCACACATAACACAAGGCTCTCACACATAACACAAGGCTCTCACACATACACAAGGCTCTCACACATAACACAAGGCTCTCACACATACACAAGGCTCTCACACATAACACAAGGCTCTCACACATAACACAAGGCTCTCACACATTAGAATTACTACTCTTGTTGTGACATGACTGACACATTAGAACTACTATTATCATTGTTGTGAGGTGACTGACACCTTGGAACTACTATTACTATTGTCTTGAGGTGACAGACATATTAGAACTATTATTATTGTTGTTGTGAGGTGACAGACATATTAGAACTACTATTATTGTTGTTGTGAGGTGACTGACACATTATAACTACTATTATTGTTGTTGTGAGGTGACTGACACATTAGAACTACTATTATTGTTGTTGTGAGGTGACAGACATATTAGAACTATTATTATTGTTGTTGTGAGGTGACAGACATATTAGAACTATTATTATTGTTGTTGTGAGGTGACTGACACATTAGAACTACTATTATTGTTGTTGTGAGGTGACTGACACATTAGAACTACTATTATTGTTGTTGTGAGGTGACTGACACATTAGAACTACTATTATTGTTGTTGTGAGGTGACAGACATATTAGAACTATTATTATTGTTGTTGTGAGGTGACAGACATATTAGAACTATTATTATTGTTGTTGTGAGGTGACTGACACATTAGAACTACTATTATTGTTGTTGTGAGGTGACTGACACATTAGAACTACTATTATTGTTGTTGTGAGGTGACAGACATATTAGAACTATTATTATTGTTGTTGTGAGGTGACAGACATATTAGAACTACTATTATTGTTGTTGTGAGGTGACTGACACATTAGAACTACTATTATCATTGTTGTGAAGTTACTGACACCTTGGAACTACTATTACTATTGTCTTGAGGTGGCAGACATATTAGAACTACTATTATCATTGTTGTGAAGTGACTGACACATTAGAACTACTATTATTTGATATATAGTTTGTAGAAATAGGTGTAAAACAGTCCATGTCATTCACCCTCATTGACAGTTTGTTGAAATAGGTGTAAAACAGTCCATATCATTCACCCTCATTGAAAGTATGTTGAAATAGGTGTAAAACATTCCTTGACATTCACCCTCATTGACAGTATGTTGAAATAAGTGTAAAACAGTCCTTGACATTCACCATCATTGATAGTTTGTTGAAAAGTGGACGCAAGTTTATAGAATAAACCAGAAATCTGAGCTACACAATGTTAATGAAGTCAGATAGCGACCATCTCCAGGACCAGAAAGCAAGCTCCCAGAATCAGTAATTTGCCACCTGCAAGCACCTGTCCCCCTTTTTAGCTTCAATGATAGAACAAACAAACACACTCGCCCAAGCAAGCATCCATGTTGTCTCAAGACACCCTTGACTCTTATCTATAGCATATTTCACTGCATGTTACTGGGCCTGATATTCTGTGAACACAATGTAGACAGAAGATACATAAATAATGGTCTGACATTATGTGAACAGAATTAGACAATGGTCTGACATTTTGTGAACACAACTAGACAGAAGTCTGGATAATGGTCTGACATTCTGTGAACACAACTATACAGAAGTCTAGACAATGGTCTGACATTCTGTGAACATAACTAGACAAAAGTCTAGACAATGGTCTGACATTCTGTGAACATAACTAGACAAAAGTCTAGACAATGGTCTGACATTCTGTGAACATAACTAGACAAAAGTCTAGACAATGGTCTGACATTCTGTGAACATAACTAGACAAAAGTCTAGACAATGGTCTGACATTCTGTGAACACAACTAGACAGAAGTCTACACAATGGTCTGATAAGACAAAAGAAATACATGTCAGCTTAAGACTCTTGGAATGGTGCTGCAAGTAAACATGAACAGTTCTTTAACATATCTGAGAGTGGAGCTACAACTGATAATCCATGATACTGACCTACAATGAGAGTGGAGCTATAACAGATGACCCATGATACTGACCTACAATGAGAGTGGAGCTATAACAGATGACCCATGATACTGACCTACACTGAGAGTGGAGCTACAACAGATGATCCATGATACTGACCTACAATGAGAGTGGAGCTATAACAGATGACCCATGATACTGACCTACACTGAGAGTGGAGCTATAACAGATGACCCATGATACTGACCTACACTGAGAGTGGAGCTATAACAGATGACCCATGATACTGACCTACACTGAGAGTGGAGCTATAGCAGATGATACTGACCTACACTGAGAGTGGAGCTACAACAGATGACACATGATACTGACCTACACAGAGAGTGGAGCTATAACAGATGACCCATGATACTGACCTACACTGAGAGTGGAGCTACAACAGATAATCCATGGTACTGACCTACACTGAGAATGGAGCTACAACAGATGATCCATGATACTGACCTACACTAAGAGTGGAGCTATAACAGATGACCCATGATATTGACCTACACTGAGAGTGGAGCTACAACAGATAATCCATGGTACTGACCTACACTGAGGGTGGAGCTACAACAGATGATCCATGATACTGACCTACACTAAGAGTGGAGCTACAACAGATGACACATGATACTGACCTACAATGAGAGTGGAGCTATAACAAATGACCCATGATACTGACCTACACTGAGAGTGGAGCTACAACAGATGATCCATGGTACTGACCTACACAGAGAGTGGAGCTACAACAGATGGTTCATAATACTGACCTACACTGAGAGTGGAGCTATAACAGATGATCCATGGTACTGACCTACACTGAGAGTGGAGCTACAACAGATGACACATGATACTGACCTACACTGAGAGTGGAGCTACAACAGATGACACATGATACCTGACCTACACTGAGAGTGGAGCTATAACAGATGGTCCATGATACTGACCTACACTGAGAATGGAGCTATAACAGATGACACATGATACCTGACCTACACTGAGAGTGGAGCTACAATAGATGATCCATGATACTGACCTACACTGAGAGTGGAGCTACAACAGATGATCCATAATTCCTGAGGGACACTGAGAATGGAGCTACAATAGATGACACATGATTCCTGACCTACACTGAGAATGGAGCTACAATAGGTGACACATGATTCCTGACCTACACTGAGAATGGAGCTACAATAGATGACACATGATTCCTGACCTACACTGAGAATGGAGCTACAATAGATGACACATGATTCCTGACCTACACTGAGAATGGAGCTACAATAGATGACACGTGATACTGACCTACACTGAGAGTGGAGTTACAACAGATGATCCATGATACTGACCTACACTGAGAGTGGAGTTACAACAGATGATCCATGATACTGACCTACACTGAGACTGGAGCTACAACAGATGAAACATGATTCCTGAGGTACACTTCTGAAAGAGGAGTTACATCGGAAGATGCACATATTCTGATCTACCATTCCTAGAATGTAGCTAGGCTAGAACATACCTGGTACGTAACCCTTGGATCGCTGGATGGCCTCATACACAGCGTAGATTCTGTCCACATTCGAATGATGAAGGAAGAAAATGGGGTCATACGAGGTGTACTCCAGGTGTGACAGTGAGTACTTGTGTCTGCCTCCGACCAGGTAGTGGATGGTGTTGTGGGCTATCTCAAATTGGACCTCAAACTGACAGTAGTTGGAGTACTCCAAGGCATTGAGCACCTGCTCAAACAGGTCAGAGTTGTCACCTGCTTCAACCTGAGGAGAATGGTTCAATCATGCACCTGAATACTGGGTGATGGTGATGGTGATAGTGACAGTGATGATGATGGTGATGGTGGTGGTAATAGTGATGATGATGGTGGTGGTGGTGGTGGTGATGGTGATGATGATGATGATGGTGGTGTTGGTGGTGGTTGTGGTGGTGGTGGTGGTGAGTGATGAGGATGGTGATGATGGTAATGAAGGTGATGATGGTGATGATGATGGTGATGGTGGTGGTGATGATGATGATGATGATGGTGGTGGTGGTGATGATGATGATGGTGGTGGTGGTGATGCTGGTGGTGGTAGTGATGGTGATGATGATGATGATGATGAAGATGGTGATGATGATGATCATGATGATGATGATCATGATGATGATGATGGTGGTGGTGATGATGATGGTGGTGGTGGTGCTGCTGGTGATTGTGGTGGTGGTTGTGATGGTGGTGGTGAGTGATGAGGATGGTGATGATGGTAATGATGGTGATGATGGTGGTGATGATGATGATGATGATGATGATGATGATGATGATGAGGATGGTGATGATGGTGGTGATGATGATGATGATGATGATGGTGATGATGATGATGATGATGATGATGATGATGATGATGATGATGGTGGTGATGGTGATGATGATGATGATGATGATGATGATGATGATGATGATGGTGGTGGTGGTGGTGATGGTGATGATGATGATGATGATGATGATGATGGTGGTGGTGGTGATGGTGATGATGATGATGATGGTGGTGGTGGTGATGGTGATGATGATGGTGATGATGATGAAGATGGTGATGGTGATGATGATGACGATGATGATGATGCAGTTCAACATTTGAACAAAAGTGAAACTCTCTCCTAATATCTCTAAAATAGAACTTGTACCATTTTGTTTTTTAACTACAAAAATGTTCAAGCCTGGAAGAGAGATCTAGGGACTGCAGCCTAGAATAACCTGTCGCAATGCTCCATACTTAATTGATTGATCCAAATGATCCATATATGAATTATTGATGGAATTGTTATGCAGCTTAATGATTGACCAAACTGCATCTCATCTGAATGCTTGATGACATTTCTTCTCATTTGAGTGGTTGACTAAACACTGCACTGTTTTACTGTAAACTTCTAGGATTCACAATAAATGTGAATGAGTGAACGAACACTTGAGTGACTGACTGGTCACTTTTAGATTACCTCAACACTTGCATGATTGACTAAATTATATAGATGATGACTAAACACTGCATCGATTGAATGATCACGTGAATGATTCATTGAACTCTGAAATGATGTATGGCAGGCTGCAGTTAAGGCCCAGTGATGCATCGTACATGCCTACACCTCTCAACTCACCTGCTCAAACAGGCGCGCGTCCACTGCTCTGGCGGTCAGATGGACTCCCTCGGGTGAAGGAATCTCCCCCTGGTACCAGACATTAGCTTTAGCCTTGCCTCCAGCTGTGTCCAGGAACACCTTCTGACTGACCAGCTCGGGCAGCCTCTGCAGGGGTCGTGTCCAGTCCCAGTAAGGGATACCAACTGTCAGTCCTGGATGCACAGAAAACATCCGGTTACAGATTATTCCCCAACATTTGTTAACACCAAGACATCAGTGTACAGATCACTCACCAACATTTGACAGCACCAAGACATCAGTTTACATATCACTCACCAACATTTGATTGCACCAAGACATCAGTTTACATATCACTCACCAACATTTGATTGCACCAAGACATCAGTTTACATATCACTCACCAACATTTGATTGCACCAAGACATCAGTTTACAGATCACTCACCAACATTTGATTGCACTAAGACATCAGTTTACAGATCACTCCCCAACATTTGACAGCACCAAGACACAAGTTTACAGATCACTCCCCAACATTTGACAGCACCAAGACACCAGTTTACAGATCACTCACCAACATTTGATTGCACCAAGACATCAGTTTACAGATCACTCCCCAACATTTGACAGCACCAAGACACAAGTTTACAGACCACTCCCCAACATTTGACAGCACCAAGACACCAGTTTACAGATCACTCACCAACATTTGATTGCACCAAGACATCAGTTTACAGATCACTCCCCAACATTTGACAGCACCCAGACACCAGTTTACAGATCACTCACCATTTGATAGCACTAAGACATCAGTTTACATATCACTCCCCAACATTTGATTGCACCAAGACATCAGTTTACAGATCACTCCCGAACATTTGACAGCACCAAGACACCAGTTTACAGATCACTCCCCAACATTTGACAGCACCAAGACATCAGTTTACATATCACTCACCAACATTTGATTGCACCAAGACATCAGTTTACAGATCACTCCCCAACATTTGACAGCACCCAGACACCAGTTTACAGATCACTCACCATTTGATAGCACTAAAACATCAGTTTACATATCACTCCCCAACATTTGATTGCACCAAGACACCAGTTTACAGATCACTCATTAACATTTGACAGCACCAACATGCAGTTCACACATAAGTTATCAATATTTGATAGCACGAACCTACAGGAACCTAGTCTAGGAATATAGTTATTATCATCCGAGAGTTATGTGTCTATTTGTAAGTGGCCCTCGCCAGTCAGCTCAAGCGATGTCTAGTGTTACCGTCTGTCATTCACATAAATGAGCCTTATTAACTGTGCCCCTCGCCAGTCAGCTCAAGCGATGTCTAGTGTTACCGTCTGTCACTCACGCGCTGTTATCAATTATTCACATGTCGTTTTGTCACGTGCGGGTGAATGTTTGCGAAATCTGACGCTGTCTCTGGTGGCCTCCAAGTGCCTGTGATGGCACGCGCCTACCCGCGGACAGTTTGTGTGCGCCCATGTGACAGCCCCGGGCAGCATTATCCCTACCCTCGACTCTATTTCCCTAACAGAATGTAGTTAGTTGTCGTTAAATTACCCGTAGCTGCGGCAGTCACCAGGACAGACAGGGTGAGGGGGAGGGGGGAACTAGAGAGGAAGTGAGAGGGTATGATGTGAAGGGAAAGCGGGAGAGAGTGATCTGAAAGCGAGAGACACACAATGAGAGAAGAGGCGTGAGAGAAGAGGCGAGAGACATTGAGGAGGTTGTAAAGGGAGAGGGTGAAAGGCAAGGAATGAGTTGGTGATTGGTGGGGGGGGGGGGGGGACATGCTTTAAGCTAACCCGTGTTGGGAGAGTGAAAGAGAGAAAGAGAGAAAGCTGGAGAGAGAGGGGGCGCGGTTGGGGAGGGAGTTTTAAAAGAAGTTAGTTGCATATCCTTTACAGGACGTTACAGTCAACACCAGCATTTATTGCTGTTGTGATCTCTTGGCAAGTTTACGTTCAGTAGTTTGCCATTGCTTTCCGAACGACCGGCATCCATACCATTTCATAAAAAACCAACGCAACACGGTCTGCTGCCAAATCGCGCGCAGATGTGTTTCGAATGCAGGTATAGGAGATTACGAATCGCTTCCGCAACACCTTCGCACGGATTCGGCCAGGGGAGGGAGACTTCAAGAAATAACCTTTCTCCTTCAAGGCTTGTTCCAGCTGGACGACAAAACAATGATAAAATCAGAGTGTGAGAGAGGAGAGAGAGTGAGAGATATGAGATTTAGTGAGTGAGAGATACGAGAGGTAGTGAGAGAGATAGTAAGAGAGATAGTGAGAGAGAGGGGGAGAGCGAAGAGAGAGAGATGAGGGATAGGAGACTTCAAGAAATCACCTTTCTCCTTCAAGGCTTGTTCCAGCTGAACGACTAAGAAATGATAAAGTCAGAAAGTGTGAGAGAGGAGAGAGAGAGAAAGAGCGAGAGATACGAGAGATAATGAGAGCTAGTCAGAGAGATAGCAAGAGATATAGTGAGAGAGGGGGAGAGAGAGAGAAGACAGAGAGAAAGACAAAGCATAGGAGACTTCAAGAAATCACCTTTCTCCTTCAAGGCTTGTTCCAGCTAGACGACTAAAAAATGATAAAATCATAGTGTGAGAGAGGAGAGAGAGAGAGAGAGAGAGAGAGAGAGAGAGAGATAAGAGAGATAGTGAGAGTGTATGAGAAAGCTAGTTAGAGAGAGAGAGAGAGAGAGAGAGAGAGAGAGAGAGAGAGAGAGAGAGAGACTAGGGATAGGAGACTTCAAGAAATCACCTTTCTCATATAAAACTTGTTCCAGCTGGATGACTAGGAGAGGATAAAGTCAGAGCACGTGAGAGAGATGAGAGAGAGAGAGAGAGAGAGAGAGAGAGAGAGAGAGAGAGAGAGAGAGAGAGAGAGAGAGAGAGAGCAGGAGATTACAAGAAATCACCTTTCTCCTTCAAGACTTCCTCCACAAATGGACCACATCAGAGAGAATAAAGTCAGAGAGGGAGAGGGAGAGAGAGAGAGAGAGAGAGAGAGAGAGAGAGAGAGAGAGAGAGAGAGAGAGAGAGAGAGAGAGAGAGAGAGAGAGAGCAGGAGATTACAAGAAATCACCTTTCTCCTTCAAGACTTCCTCCACAAATGGACCACATCAGAGAGAATAAAGTCAGAGAGGGAGAGAGAGAGAGAGAGAGAGAGAGAGAGAGAGAGAGAGAGAGAGAGAGAAATCAAATCAAATCAACTTTATTCGGGTCACAAATTGGGCGCTCAGGCCCGTCTTACATTCGGCCCGTCCAATCACTCGTCTTTCGTTCATCAAGAACATTATACATTTGCATAGGAAGAAAAATAAACATTGTGAAATGAATGTTGTAAACATAAACAAGGCTAATTACCATGGTATGAAGCCCATCTCCCACCTATCCATACATCACCCCACCCACACAACACCCCCACCTACCCACACAGTGCGCACCAAGGGACACATACACACCCCCACCTACCGACACACACGCACACCAAGGGACACATACATACCCCACCAACCGACCCATCCCCCTCCCGCGCATCCCCCACCCACACACACTGCCCTCACCTGATCCCCCAACCAAAACACACTCGCCACCCACAAACATTCCCCCACCAACCCACACATCCCACGCCCATCCACATTCTACCCCACACATCCTCTCCCCACCCACACCTCAAACCACCCTTCCCCAGCCACATCTCCATCGACAACATATTCCCCACCCACACACACAATCCCCCACCAACCCACACATCGCACATCCACTCACACATCCCCAAACCATACACACACATCCCCACCAACTGACATGTCCCTACCCCCCCCCCCCCCACCACACACATCTCCCTAACCACCCATACATCCCCAATCCACTCACACACACACCACCACCCACACATACAACTTCCACCCACCCACACATGCCTTAACCTAATCCCCCACCACACAATCCCCCACCCGCACATCACATACACCTCCTACCACGCACTATTCCCAACCCACGCACCACACACACACATATCCCTCACCAACACATCCCCACTTACACACCACACACATATCCCCCACCCAGATACCACAAAATAATCCCACCCACACCCACACAGATACCCTTACCCATCCACCCCACATACCCCCACTCACACACCACAAAAATCCCCCACCCACACACACATACCTCACCCACACAATATCACCAACCAACACACCACACACCTCTCCCCACCCACACATGCATTCCCTACCCGTCCACCAACACACACTCACTCACACATCCTCCACTACGCACCCACACACCCCCACCAACCCACTCCCAACCAAACATCTCTCGATCACAATACCCCTACCCCCACACACATCCTCCACCCACTCACACATCCCACCCCGACACATACAACTCCATCACCCACCTACACATCCCTAAGCCACTCACACACCCCCACCCACACATTCCCCATCCACATACACACATCTCCCACACACACTCCCCCACATACTTCCGCCAACCACCACAATCCCCTGCTCACCCACACATATACCCCACCCATACGCACATTCCCCACACCCATCACACGCATCCCCTACACCACACACTATCCTCCACCCATACCACCACAAACATACCCTCCAACCACACATCATTCACACATCCCCCACCAACACACCGCACACATATCTCAAACCCACACACCATACACTTCTCCCCATCCGCCCTTCCATCCCAAATCCACCCAACACAATCCCCTACCCACACAACCCCGCCTCCCACACATACTTCCTCAAACCATCCACACATCTCCACCCACATAAACACACATCCCCTGCATCCGTCCCATACACATATCCTCCACCCATACACACATCCCCCACACCCATTCCAACACCCGTACTTTCACCCCCACACATCCATCCACACATCCCACCAACACAAACAAATACCACTACCCACCAAAACCCACACACCCCAACCCATCCAAATGCATACCCCCACCCACACACACCCACACACACATATCCCCACACTCACACACATCCTCCACATACACTCACACTTCCTCACATCTAGGCACATACAAAATGTCTCACGTTAGTATTGAAACTAGTATGAACAAACTCCCACACTTTACTCACACACATACACTGACACTTGTCATGAGCAGTCTCATAAAATGTTAAACATGGAGAAAAATGTGTACATAAAATGTATGTGACGTAAAAATAGTGATGCTCTCTCTCTCTCTCTCTCTCTCTCTCTCTCTCTCTCTCTCTCTCTCTCTCTCTCTCTCTCACACACACACACACACACACACACACACACACACACACACATTCACTCTCACGATCACACATTCACTCTTCCGCTCATTCATTCACTCTCACGCATTCACTCTCCCGCTCATTCACTCTCACGCTCACTCATTCACTCTCCCGCTCACTCATTCATTTTCCCGTTCACTCATTCACTCTCCCGCTCACTCATTCACTCTCCCGCTCACTCATTCACTCTCACGCTCACTCGTTCTGTCTCTCATTCACACTCACTGACTCACTCACTCAAACTATAGTAATGAACATGAGTTTATATTATGCATGATTAAATCAAATGGTATTTAACTGATAATATGACAGATGAGAATACACAAACATATGGATTCGCGTGTTACATAACATGCGTGTTACATGACATGCATCTGCTCAGATCTCTCTCTCTCTCTCTCTCTCTCTCTCTGTATTCTTTCATATACACACACTCACACGCATGCGCGCGCTCACACACACACACACTAACACATCAACTCTCCCACTGTCTCACTCTCTAACACACAATCCTTCACACACCACTCACTCTCTCACACATACACATAAACATGAACGCATGCACGCACGCATACACTCCCTCACTCACTCTCACACATACATGTACGAATGCATGCACTGACACATTCCCCCACCATTTCTTGCTCAATCACTCTCTCCACACACACGCATGCACGTGCGCACACACGCATTCACTCTCTCCCTCTCACTGGCACCCACTTTCTCTCTCTCTCTCTCTCTCTCTCTCTCTCTTTCTCTCTCTCTCTCTCTCGCTCCCACACGCACACACATATATAGTGAACAATTATAGTTAAACAATTATAATGAACAATTATACTGAACAATTATACCAGTAAATGAATTATGGTGGCATATAGTCGGTATGGATTAAGTATTGAAAGAGTTTTCGGTTAAATGTGTAGGGACTCATTGGAGTTTTCAGATCTGGAGGCAGATCATTCCATAAGTGAGCACCAGAATAGGCGAAACATGTTTTGTATAGGTCCAATCTAGGCTTTGAGACATGTAACAAATTTAGGCGCTTGCTGTTCATTGCATTAGATTGAATTGGCGGCAGAAGATACTCTGGGGTATTTTGAGATATAATTGTATTCACTAATTTGGCTTTGTTGAAAAGGAAGCGCTTTTGTAGTGGTAGAAGTCTTAGATGACTGTACAAATTATTACTTTCAACGTGCTTTATGTCAGAAACCAGACGAATAGCGAGGTTTTGTAGAGAACATAGTCGTTTTAAATTAGATTTAGGGCAACCATCCCAAACTGTGGAACAGTAATCGAGATGTGATTGGATATAGCATGTATAGAATATTTTTCGTGTGCTTTCGTCCAGGAAGTGAGAGAGAGAGAGAGAGAGAGAGAGAGAGAGAGAGAGAGAGAGAGAGAGAGAGAGAGAGAGAGAGAGAGAGAGAGAGAGAGAGAAAGGAGAGAGTGAGAGAGAGAAAGTGAGAGCGAGAGAGAGAATGACAGAGAGAGGCAGGAGAATACAATAAATCACCTTTCTCAGTCAAAGCTTGCTCCAAATGGACCACGTGAGAGATGATAAAGTCAGAGAGATAAAGAGAGAGAGAGAGAGAGAGAGAGAGAGAGAGAGAGAGAGAGAGAGAGAGAGAGAGAGAGAGAGAGAGAGAGAGAGAGAGAGAGAGAGAGAGAGAGACGGGAGACTACAAGAAATCACCTTTCTCCTTCAAGGCCTGCTCTAGCTGGACCACATACAGTCGGTGCCACTGTGGGAAGGTGTGCTGTCCGTGAACACAGCAGGCCACCGCCCGGCCGCCGTGCTGGCACTGGGGTGGGAAGCCGTGGTAGGCCGCGATGGCCGCATAGCCCTTCTCTGACTGGTCATCGTGGACGAGTCTGAGGGCCTGCTGAAGGTTGAACACTTCCTCGGGCCTCAGTCGATCCACATCTTGTCTCACCAACAGAGCCCTGGTTCCGCCGCTCACCTGACACAAGTACATGCCATTTGTGAGTTAATTGTTGTCTCTCCATCAGTCAGTTGTACAAATTATCATCAAAGTTTAGTTATTGAAACAATGTACAACAAGGAGACATTGATAGAGACAAGGTGACCATTGTAAATTATCATCAAAGTTTAGTTAGTGAAACGATGTACAACAAGGAGACATTGATAGAGACAAGGTGACCATTGTAAATTATCATCAAAGTTTAGTTATTGAAACAATGTACAACAAGGAGACATTGATAGAGACAAGGTGACCATTGTAAATTATCATCAAAGTTTAGTTATTGAAACGATGTACAACAAGGAGACATTGATAGAGACAAGGTGACCATTGTAAATTATCATCAAAGTTTAGTTAGTGAAACGATGTACAACAAGGAGACATTGATAGAGACAATGTGACCATTGTAAATTATCATCAAAGTTTAGTTAGTGAAACGATGTACAAGGAGACATTGATAGAGACAAGGTGACCATTGTAAATTATCATCAAAGTTTAGTTATTGAAACAATGTACAACAAGGAGACATTGATAGAGACAAGGTGACCATTGTAAATTATCATCAAAGTTTAGTTAGTGAAGCGATGTACAACAAGGAGACATTGATAGAGACAATGTGACCATTGTAAATTATCATCAAAGTTTAGTTAGTGAAACGATGTACAACAAGGAGACATTGATATACACAAGGTGAAAAGCGTAAAGTAAACAACTTGCAACGTTTAGTTAGTGAGGCAGTTGTCACTTCAACAGCGGAAACAGAAACGATAAATAATGTAGGCACATTATGAAATACCTGAATGACAGAGAGGATAAAATATAATCTATCCTGGTCAATTTACGAAAGTCCGCACTGATGTGGATTTAAACCCATGAGCACCGGGCCTGCAGACAAGTGTCTAGCCACAAGCCTCACGGCCATACATGGGATGCGTAGACATTGTTGGAGAATATATAGGCTGGCCGGGGTAACAGAGCAGACACAGAGCTAAATAGAGGGCTATCGAAAATGGTCAAATAGAACATCAGTGGGGAAACAAACAGAGAATGTCCCACAACAGACAACATAAATATTGGATTTACAAGTGTATACTTTGAGAAAACAGGGCTTAGAATTGTAGACATGCAAGAGCACCGGATTCAGGTTAATATAAATGCAAGAACATTGGGCTGAGACTTGTATAGATGTAAGCACTTTGGGTCAGACGTCTATAAATGCAAGAACATTGGTCTGAGACATGTATAGATGTAAGCACTTGGGTTCAGACGTATATAAATGCAACAACTTTGGCTTCAAACATGTATAAATGCAAAAAAAAAAAAAAAAAAAAAAACACACACACACAGAGCTCAGACTTGTATACATGCAAGAATATGTTGTTCATAAGTCTATGAATGCAAATACACTATGTGTACACTTGTTCAAACGCAAGAACACTGGGTTCTGACTTTTTATGAGCTCAAGAATGTTGCTGAAAATAATAAGAGTCGAGTACGCGATGACGACTTCAGCTCTAGTGGTGGGATTATCTTATCTAGCCACACTTTAGCTCTAGCTCTAGTGGTGGGACTATCTTAACTGGCTACACTTTAGTTCTAGTGGTGGGTCTATCTTACCTAGCCAAACTTCAGCTCTAGTGGTGGGACTATCTTAACTGGCTACACTTTAGTTCTAGTGGTGGGACTATCGTACTTAGCCACACTTCAGCTCTAGTGGTGGGACTATCTTACCCAGCCACACTTCAGATCTTGTGGTGGGACTATCGTACCTAGCCACACTTGAGCTCCATTAGTGGGACTACCTTTTCTAGCCACACTTTAGCTCAAGCTCTAGTGGTGGGACTAACTTACCTAGCCATACTTTAGCTCTAGTGGTAGTTCTATCTTACCTAGCCACACTTTAGCTCTATTGGTCGGACTATCTTTCCTAGCCAAACTTCAGCTCCAGTGGTGGGAATATCTTACCTAGCCACACTTTAGCTCTAGCTCTAGTGGTTAGACTATCTTACCTGGCCACACTTTAGCTCTAGTGGTAGTTCTATCTTACCTAGCCACACTTTAGCTCTAGTGGTGTGACTATCTTATCTAGCCACACTTGAGCTCCAGTGGTGAGACCACCTTACCCAGCCAGACTTCAGCTCTAGTGTGGGACTATCTTACCCAGCCAGACATCAGCTCCAGTGTGGGACTATCTTACGTAGCCACACTTTAGCTCTAGCTCAAGTGGTGGGACTATCTTACCTAGTGAAGAGATGGCTGAATGAATGAACGAGATGGTTGACAAAAGATGTTCGTACAAACACACACTTACCAGCAGCGCCAGTACAAGACACAACAGTGTGCTGGTCATCTTGGTCACCCCAGACATTATAGACTGCGTCCACATGCAGGTCTGACCTGAGGTTCCAGGCTTGAGAACTGTAGTTTTATACCCGCAATCCTCTTGTAGGTCATAGGGCAATGTCCAAGACAATGGACTAGTTCATCAATGGCTAGGGGGGAGACAGACCTCCTAGTCTACAACTATTAGAGATTTCTGTCTGACCAGATGTTCAGGTAATCATCCAAACCGTTTTTTGAATATTATATTCATGAATTGCCGTGTGAAAAATAAACACTGCCTCGTTGATAAAGTCCTGAATGTGTATATTCATGAATTATTGTAGTATTTATTTTATTGCTAAGCCTGCGACCCCTAATTTACATAATAAGCTGTACCATAATTGACAGATGAACGCCACCAGAGACCTCACCACGTGGACATGGTGCTCGTGCAGATCTCAGCTGTTTGCTGGCTGTTGATGCCCTGTCCGGCCGGTGACGTGTTGGATGTCAGCTGGTTATCTAGGAGTTCCAGTAACACCATCCCATGTTATCTGACTGCCCGACTTGGGCCCTGCTTATCCACATGTCCGGAGAGCATTGGCCCCGAGAGCTGCCCACGTCGGGGGTCGCCCGGTCGTGAAGTTACACCCTGTTTGTTCACCTAGAAGACATCTCGCTGTTTCAGCAGTCATCTGAGTTCAGTGTCGCTCCCACTGTCCGATAGTTACACTTCACTTTCTGTGCTCCGTTATTTACACTTCGCTTTCTGTGATCCGTTAGTTACACTTCACTTTCTGTGATCCGTTAGTTACACTTCACTTTCTGTGATCCGTTAGTTACACTTCACTTTCTGTGATCCGTTGGTTACACTTTACTTTCTGTGATCCACTAATTGTGCTTCACATTCTGTGATCCGTTAATTATTCTTCCCTTTCTGTGATCCGTTAATTACTCTTCACTTTCTGCGATCCGTTGGAAACCAGTTTCTAACATATTGTCAGACAATCACACATCTCTCTGTCGTGGCTTGCTTAGGTTCAAATTCGAAAAGTTCGTCTCTCAATGCTTGCATTTCTAAACATGTACACTCCTTCCCATGACATATGTTTAGTTTGTATGTTAATACAACTTTCTCGTTTTCTGTGTGTGTATGTATGTGTGTGTGTTTGTGCGTGCATGCGTGCGCGCGCGCGCGCGTGTGTGTGTGTGTGTGTGTTTCGAGTAAAATCTAATCTTTGACATTGATGTAGCTGTCTGACGATCACACATCTCTCTGCCTTTGATTGTTTGTGTTCAGAGACCAGAAACGTGATTTTATTAACGTGATTTTCTCGGAATTGTTTCTAGAGTCTACGACAATGCATGCTCTATTTGTGCGTTCCTTGTTTCGGTTAGAATCCCGTTTCTTACTTACATTGACTGACTAGTATGTGGCGGCAAGCGTCTCTCTTCATTGTTTCATTGTTTGAGTTTGAATTCAGACTTGTATGTGGCGGCAAGCGTCTCTCTTCATTGTTTCATTGTTTGAGTTTGAATTCAGACTTGTTATGTTCACACTTATTTTATATAGATTTGTTGTTGTGTTCAGATTTGCTGTTGTATTTAGATTTGTTGTTGTGTTCAAGTTTGTTGTTGTTTTCAGGTTATTCACGTTTATTGTTGCGTTCAGATTTGTTGAGGTGTTCAGATTTGTTGATGTGTTCAGATTTGTTGGTG
Source organism: Cepaea nemoralis (assembly GCA_014155875.1). Classification (NCBI taxonomy): domain Eukaryota; kingdom Metazoa; phylum Mollusca; class Gastropoda; order Stylommatophora; family Helicidae; genus Cepaea; species Cepaea nemoralis. Next base: position 560,342 of record JACEFZ010027352.1, on the reverse strand, counting down.
TGTTCAGATCTGTTGTTGTGTTAACCTTTGATGTTGTGTTGACTTTTGTTGGTGTGTTGACCTTTGTTGTTGTAGTCGGATTTGTCGGTGTGTTGAGATTTGTTGGTGTGTTCAGATCTGTTGTTGTGTTAACCTTTGATGTTGTGTTGACTTTTGTTGGTGTGTTGACCTTTGTTGTTGTAGTCAGATTTGTCGGTGTGTTGAGATTTGTTGGTGTGTTCAGATTTGTTGTTATGTTGACCTTTATTGTTGTGTTGACCTTTGTTGTTGTGTTCAGATTTGTTGGTGTGTTCAGATTTGTTGGTGTGTTCAGATTTGTTAGTGTGTTCAGATTTGTTGGTGTGTTCAGATTTGTTGTTGTGTTGAATTTTGTTGTTGTACTGACCTTTGTAGTGGTGTTGACCTTTGTTGTGGTGTTCAGATTTATTTTTTATTGCAGTTAGATGTGTTGCTGTGTTTAGATTTGTTGTTGTGTTCACATTTGTTGTTGTGTTCACATTTGTTGTTGTGTTCACACTTGTTGTGTTCAGATGTGTTATTGTGTTCACACTTGTTGTTTTGTTCAGATGTGTTGTTGTGTCTAGATTTGTTGTTGTGTTCTGATGTGGTGTTGTGTTCACGTTTGTTGGTATGTTCAGAATTGTTGTTATGTTCATACTTGTTGCTGTGTTCACACTTGTTGTTGTCTTCACGTTTGTTGTTGTGTTCACGTTTGTTGTTGTTTGCACCTTAACTTTAACAGAAAGCATAAAAACTTCAATAGAAAGCATCTTAACTTCAACAGAAAGCATCTTAACTTAAACAGAAAGCATCTTATCTTCAACAGAAAGCATCATAACTTCAACAGAAAACATCTTAACTTCAACAGAAATCATCTTAACCTCAACAGAAAACATCTTAACTTCAACAGAAATCATCTTAACTTCAACAGAAAGCATCTTAACTTCAACAGAAAGGATCTTAACTTCAACAGAAAGCATCTTAACTTCAATAGAAAGCATCTTAACTTAAACAGAAAGCATCTTAACTTCAACAGATAACATCTTAACAAATAATGCATGTCCAGTGCTGAACGCTACGATCAACCTCAACCCCATGATGATTTTATAGGCAATTGTACATTCAGTAGTTTGTCATTGCTGTCTGAACGAGACGTCAACACTAAAGTCCAGCTGACCGGGGTAGGTAATGCCATCTGAAAACACGTTAATTATTTGGGGATACCAGTATCTGCGCCCACTAATAAATATCGACAGAATTAGGCTTTGGGAGAGCACCATTTACCTCAGAAATGTATCTAAAGCCAATCTAGTTCCAACAAAACACACACACACACAACTATCCAGTGGCCACGCTCGGTCCAGTTCCAACAACAAACACACAACCATCCAGTGGCCACGCTCGGTCCAGTTCCAACAACAAACACACACAACCATCCAGTGGCCACGCTCGGTCCAGTTCCAACAACAAACACCCAACCATCCAGTGGCCACGCTCGGTCCAGTTCCAATAACAAACACACACAACCATCCAGTGGCCACGCTCGGTCCAGTTCCAACAACAATCACACAAAAATCCAGTGGCCACGCTCGGTCCAGTTCCAACAACAAACACACAACCATCCAGTGGCCACGCTCGGTCTAGTTCCAATAACAAACACACACAACCATCCAGTGGCCACGCTCGGTCCAGTTCCAACAACAAACACACAACCATCCAACGGCAACGTTCGGTCTAGTTACAACAAAAAACACACAGACATCCAGTGGCCACGCTCGGTCTAGTTCCAAAAAAACACACACACACACACAACTATCCAGTGGCCACGCTCGGTCCAGTTCCAACAACAAACACACAACCATCCAACGGCAACGTTCGGTCTAGTTACAACAAAAAACACACAGACATCCAGTGGCCACGCTCGGTCTAGTTCCAACAACAAACACACACAACCATCCAGTGGCCACGCTCGGTCTAGTCCCAACAACAAACACACACAACCATCAAGTGGCCACGCTCGGTCTAGTTCCAACAACAAACACACACACACACAACCATCCAGTGGCCACGCTCGGTCTAGTTCCAACAACAAACACACACACACACACACACAACCATCCAGTGGCCACGCTCGGTCTAGTTCCAACAACAAACACACACACACACACAACCATCCAGTGGCCACGCTCGGTCTAGTTCCAACAACAAACACACACACACACAACCATCCAGTGGCCACGCTCGGTCTAGTTCCAACAACAAACACACACACACACAACCATCCAGTGGCCACGCTCAGTCTAGTCCCAACAAGATATACTGCGTCTGGGAAGTGTCTGGAAAGTGTCTGAGATGGGTCTGGAAAGTGTCTCGTAAATGTCTGGGAAGTATCTGGCCTGTGTCTGGGAAGTGTCTGGGAAGTGTCTGGGAAGTGTCTGGGAAGTGTCTGGGAAGGGTCTGAGAAGTGTCCGGGAAGTGTCTGGGAAGTGTCTGGGCGGTGTCTGGGAAGTGTCTGGGCGGTGTCTGGGAAGTGTCTGGGCAGTGCCTGGGAAGTGTCTGGGCGGTGTCTGGGAAGTGTCTGGGAAGTGCCTGGGTGGTGTCTGAGCGGTGTCTGGGAAGTGTCTGGGCGGTGTCTGGGAAGTGTCTGGGTGGTGTCTGGGAAGTGTCTGGGAAGTGTCTGGGTGGTGTCTGGGAAGTGTCTGGGAAGTATCTTGGAAGTGTCTGGGTGGTGTCTGGGAAGTGTCTGGGAAGTATCTTGGAAGTGTCTGGGCGGTGTCTGGGAAGTGTCTGGGAAGTGTCTGGGTGGTGTCTGGGCGGTGTATGGGAAGTGTCTGGGCGGTGCCTGGGAAGTGTCTGGGTGGTGTCTGGGCGGTGTCTGGGAAGTGTCTGGGCAGTGTCTGGGAAGTGTCTGGGCAGTGTCTGGGAAGTGTCTGGGAAGTGTCTGGGAAGTGTCTGGGTGGTGTCTGGGAAGTGTCTGGGCGGTGTCTGGGAAGTGTCTGGGTGGTGTCTGGGAAGTGTCTGGACGGTGCCTGGGAAGTGTCTCGGCGGTGTCTGGGAAGTGTCTGGGAAGTGTCTGGGCGGTGTCTGGGAAGTGTCTGGGCGGTGTCTGGGAAGTGTCTGGGCAGTGTCTGGGAAGTGTCTGGGAAGTGTCTGGGTGGTGTCTGGGAAGTGTCTGGGAAGTGTCTGGGAAGTATCTTGGAAGTGTCTGGGCGGTGTCTGGGAAGTGTCTGGGAAGTGTCTGGGTGGTGTCTGGGCGGTGTCTGGGAAGTGTCTGGGTGGTGCCTGGGAAGTGTCTGGGAAGTGTCTGGGTGGTGTCTGGGTGGTGTCTGGGAAGTGTCTGGGCGGTGTCTGGGAAGTGTCTGGGCAGTGTATGGGAAGTGTCTGGGAAGTGTCTGGGTGGTGTCTGGGCGGTGTCTGGGAAGTGTCTGGGCGGTGCCTGGGCGGTGTCTGGGAAGTGTCCGGGAAGTGTCTGGGAAATGTCTGGGAAGTGTCTAAGAAGTGTCTGGGTGGTGACTGGGCGGTGTCTGGGAAGTGTCTGTGCGGTGTCTGGGAAGTGTATGGGAAGTGTCTTGGAAGTGTCTGGGAAGTGTCTGGAAAGTGTCTGGGAAATGTCTGTGAAATGTCTGGGAAGGGTCTGGAAAGTGTCTGGGAAGTGTCTGGAATGTGTCTGGGAAGTCTTTGGGAAGTGTCTGGGCGGTGTCGGGGAAGTGTCTGGGAAGTGTCTGGAAAGTGTCTGGGAAGTGTCTAGGAAGTGCCTAGGAAGTACAGACGACGAGGAAAGAGACTTGTCACCCTACCTTATAAGTCATGACCTTGAATATGTCAAGGTCGGACACTTCACACATCCAAGGGCGGTTTGTGCCTTGGGACAACATTAACATATTTCTGTTGTCCGGAGAAAGGAAATTATGCTCTATATTTTACAGGTATCCCAAGTGTCCAGAGAAATGACATTCTACTCTATGTTTGTCAGGTATCTCAAGTGCGCGCTATTGTCCAGAGAAAGGACATTCTGCTCTCTGGTTAACATATATTTCCAGTGCGTCCTATTGTCCAGAGAAAGGACATTCTACTCTATGATTGACAGGTATCTCTAGTGCGTCCTGTTTTCCAGAGAAAGGACATTCTACTCTATGTTTGACAGATCTGTCCATGGGCGTCCTTTTCTGACGAAAGACTTTTCCCCACTTCCAGATTCTCTTCACAAAACACTAACGACTCGACTTGGTTTGTCTGCTTCTTTTACTGGTTATCCTGTTTGCTGTCAATGTACATGTTTCAGTGTTATCCTGTTTGCTGTCAATGTACATGTTTCAGTGTTATCCTGTTTGCTGTCAATGTACATGTTTCAGTGTTATCCTGTTTGCTGTCAATGTACATGTTTCAGTGTTATCCTGTTTGCTGTCAATGTACATGTTTCAGTGTTATCCTGTTTGCTGTCAATGTACATGTTTCAGTGTTATCCTGTTTGCTGTCACTGTACTCCACGTTTAGGTATTATCATGTTTACTGTCACTGTACTCATAGGATGTTATTGATCGTGGTTATAGCTGTTGTTGTTGTGTTCTCTAGTTATACTCCAGTCTTGCCACTTACTGCTGTGACGAGTTCTATGAGTTCCTGAAATTAGATGTCATGTCTTACAGTAAGCAGCTTGTCGCCATGGTAACACACACTTTTAAAAATAATTTAGCCCTGCATCCGCCACATCTGATTATCTAATACATATGGATGCACCTCAGTAAACTGCAACTGCACACACACACACACACTCACACATATGGATGCACCTCAGTAAACTGCAACTGCACACACACACACATACACACACACACACATATGGATACACCTCAGTAATCTGTACCTGCACACACACACACACACACACACACTCGCACACCCACACATACACACACGCACACGCATGTGGTACACCTCAGTAAACTGCACCCGGACACACACACATACACACACACTCACACACAGACATACACACGCGCACAAACATATGGATACACCTCAGTAAACTGCACCCGCACACACACATACACACACACACACACACACACACACACACACGTACACTCGTATACACACATATATGCCATTACACCAGGCACAAAAATACACAAAACACTTTAATATATCCTATAATCCAATTATGTATATCACCTGTGAGTCATATAGGGAAAATGTGCAACAGTCAAGAAAAGTACAGTTCGGTTTTCGGAAAGGTAAAAGTTGCATTGGTGCACTATTTACACCTAGACAAATATGTGGAAAAAAAAACTATTGAATATAGTGATCAGCAGAATATTGTGTTTGTAGATCAGGTAAAATGCTTTCGATAGAGTAGACAGATACAGATTATGGACCATTCAGAAGACTATGGGATACAAGGACAACTGCTACAAAACATCATAGCCATGTACCACTCAAGCCGAAGTGCAGTAAGAACACAAGAAGGTATATCAGATATGTTCACAGTAAATACAGGAGTGAGATAGGGATGTGAGCCCTCCCCCCTGCTATTTAATATCTACATGGACAGAATATCCAAAGAAGCAAGCCTTGACAGAACAGATTCAGAAAATTTAGAACTCTTTGCTTCAGATGAAACAACTGATCCACGGGAAATAAATGAACTTCTATTTGCAGACGATCAGTGTCTGTTTTACAACGACGAGGGCAGACTGCAAAATCATATTAATGCTTGTTTGCTTGCTTGCGTTCCCTGGCTGTGATCTCCAGCGTGAAGTCCTGTATGTCTGATGAAGACATCCTGTTGTCCAACATCAGTGTGATGTCATACAGGACCTGAGGTTTGCGTGAGTATCCGTTGTCCTGTGTCTGGCTTGTTGGTGTGCAGACGGGTGGTTCCTCGCCGTGCAAGCAGATACTCTCCGACTTCGGAGAAATCATATTAATAATCTGAGTTCAACTTGCAGCAGATACAATATGAGTATAAATACAGCCAAAACCGAAGTAATGCAAGTTAGCAGATAACCTGGTCCACTAAGCATACAGACAAATAACACATCTCTGAAATAAGTTAAAGAATTGAAATATCTTGGAAGTATACTGTTCAATGAAAGAAACGCATAGCTGTCGAAGGCACATACATAGCCATAATTTTGATATTCAATAACTTTTTCAATATAATGAGTTAATTATTCAAATTGCACACAAGCATACCTTAGGGTTCAGACAATTAATTGACAGTTGTTTTGCATCTGGGTCACGAGAGATGTTTGGCGTATGGGCTTTTCCGTGAGTATGGTTTGTGGCCTCCTCTTGCATCGATTATCGACTGGCATCTCCTGGGCATGAATGCGATCAGACACCTGATGTGGGCCTGTGGGATGGCTACCGACTCTTCCTGGAGTGCCGGGAACAGATCACGACGATTGGCTGGAGCAACGTCTTGACGACAAGCACGTCTATGCAGCTCATCCCACAGGTGCTCAATCGGACTCATGTTTGAAGACAGGGATGACCAGAGAAGGGTGAGAATGTTGTTGGCAGTCAGGAACTGCGTGGTCACCGTGCACAATGGGGTCTGGCATTGTCCTGTTGAAACATTGAACTTTGGGTAGCCAAAACTGGAAGGACATGGCGTCGAAGAATTTCATTGACGTATCGTAGCGCATTAAATGTGAACCAATTGACTCCTTCCGCTGTAACTGATCATTCCCAACACCACTGCACTTCCACCAATGTGCGGTGGAGCTTCATTACCGCATTTGTGGGCAAAATGTTCATTTCACTCACGGTAGATCCTTCTCCGCTGCAACAAACAGAAAGATTCGTCACTAAACCAGACACATCTCCGTTGGTTGTCTGCTGCCTAAGGACGATGCTGGTTAGCCCAAAGAAATCGATTTTGGTGATGGTGGCGAGTAAGGACAGGTCCACGATAAGGTCGTTGTGCCCGAAGTCCAGCCTCATGAGGTCTATTCTGGAGTTTGATCAGACACATGACGTCCTGCAGGCAATGGCTGGGCAGTTGAGGAAGATGTTGTAAACTGACATGACGCAGCCGAATAAAGCGATCAACCGCTGCTATTGGCACTCTGGGTCGTCCACTGCGATGCTGGTCTTCAACTGAGCCAGAAGCTTGGAACCGGTGCCAAAGTCTACTGATGATACTCTGATGCACGTTTAGATGCCTGGCAATCTGACTTTGACTTTCGCCTGCATACAATAGGCTGATAGCAATGTTCCTTTTTCTTCTTTCGTTCGCTTGAAATATGTCTATAACTGCAATGTTGTCGCTTGTAAGAATTTAACTGTCTTTTTTAGTTCACACAGCTGTCCTTAGAGTTTATCTTCCACTGTCGTCTCTCTAGGCCAGAAGGTTTGCCTAGATATGTTATATTTTGGAGTATGTGCTCTGCTGTCTGCGACGCCAATCCACATGTGCACATGACTGTTTCACCAATCTTGAATTGTGTATACATGTGGTTGCGTAATCTATTGTGTCCTGTTCTGAGGCGCAGAATAATTACTTGTTCTGGTCTGTCCATATTGTGGTAGTCATCTTGAGCAGGTTTTGGTGATTTTCTGATCATCCTTTTCTTTTGGTGGTATGTAACGGGCACATCAAGCTGTTCCTCTTTGGCTCCTTCCTTAGCCAATTGATCAGCTCTGTCGTTTCCGCGCACTCCACAGTGGGATGGTATCCACTGTAAGGTGACCTTATGCTGACTGCTAAGTTCAGGAAGTAGTGTTCTTAGTATTGGCAATTTCCCAGACAGGAGCGCCTCTATTACTGATTTTGCATCTGTCAATAGCACCACAGGTTGTGTACCATTGCTGGTATTTAGTAATTTGTCTGTTGCTATCTTGATTGCCTCAATTTCAGCATCATAGTTATGGCAGTACTTTCCTGTCGGTACTCTAGCTGTGTCCCTAGTATTATTTGGGTATTCTATGTACAAGCAATGTTCCTTAAATTTATCGATGGAGGTGCCATTGACGTTTGCTTGAAAATGAACTGAATTGTTTTGTGTAGCGTTATCCTTTTATAGGGTTTCAGTTGCGTAGTCAGTGAATAGTGTTCACCCCAAATATTGTTGCTTTCACGTGTGCGCATTATGAGCTGTGGTAAAAATTTGGTCATAAACACTATTGACCACTGCATTGTAACGATTACAAAAGCGAAAGCAATTCAGATCAACACGTGCATGTGACACTGGAAAGAACATTTCCAAATTTTACTTACAAACTCACAAAAACGCACCCTCGGAAAGCTATGCGTTTCTTTTTTTTCTTTTTTTTCAACAGTATATGATCACAGAAGATAGCAGATTGAACAGAGAAATCGAAATCAGATGTCAAAAAGCTAGAGAACTTACATATCAACTATCACCCTTACTGAAACATCTAAATATACCCATGTCCACAAAACGACAGATAGTAAACAGCATATTCTCCCTAAACCTATGCTACCAATCTCAAATTTGGACTTTATCCAAATCACACTTTCGCAAAATAAACACCTGCAAGATTAAATACCTGAGGAGAGCTGTCAACTTAACAATCCGAGACCGAGTAAGAACTGCTGTTATCAGACATATAGTGGGATCAACACCTTTTGCCACATTTATTGAACGACAGAAGACCAAGTTGTTTAGCCATGTCGTTGGAATGCAACACCAGCAACTACTATCACTGGCCTTACATCAAAGACGTCCAAGAAGAAAATGGATTGACGACATCAGAGACATTGTACAATCACACTGAATGACACCATCCAGTGCCGCCCATCGGGCGCTGGAGCGCAAATTATTCCTCCCCACGACGCTTGGCGGCAAAAGTGGAAGATGATGATGATGATGACGATGATGATGATGATGATGATGATCCAATTATATCGCGCGCATGCACAAACACACAGACACACACACACATACACACACACAGATAGATAGATAGATAGATAGAGAGAGAGAGAGAGAGAAAGAGAGAGAGAGAGAGAGAGAGAGAGAGAGAGAGAGAGAGAGAGAGAACACAGATGGGACCACCTCGAAGAACGAGCAAATGTATCTGTAGGTCATCTCAAGTGTGGGATGTTGTATCTGTTACACCCAGCCCGCGACCTTCGTCTGGCCACTGAATCGACACTCACGAGCACACTCTGTCACACAGACAACATACGTCTCATCTCATCGTAAGGCCACTGAGAGGCGCTTGCAGCCAGAGCCTCGTGGCGTGACGAACGTGACCTCTGTGGCGAGAATCAACAATTAACCTGGTCTTGTTTCAACATATAGCTTCATTCCCAGATAGTTGGTGTCCGAAAGAACTGGGTCGTTGTCTCAACATAATGGTTAATTCCCAGATATTTGGTATCCGAGAGAACCAGGTCGTTATCTCACCATATTAATTTATTCCCAGATAGTCAGAGATTATTATAACCGCTACCCCAGTCAAAGATTATTATAACCACTACTCCAGCCAGAGATTAGTATAACCTCTAGTCCAGTCCGAGATGATTAAATCCACTACTCCAGTCAGAGATTATTATAATTGCTACTCCAGTCAGAGATCATTGTAACCACTATTCCAGTCAGAGATTATTAGAACCACTACTCCAGACAGACATTTTTATAACCACTACTCCAGTCGGAGATCATTGTAACCACTACTACAGTCAGAGATCATTGTAACCACTACTCCAGTCAGAGATTACTATAACCACTACTCCAGTTAGAGATTACTATAACCACTACTCCAGTCAGAGATTATTGTAACCACTACTCCAGTCAGAGATTATTATAACCACTACTCCACTCAGAGATTATTATAACCACTACTCCACTCAGAGATTATTATAACCACAACCCCAGACAGAGATTATTATAACTGCTACTCCAGTCAGAGATCATTGTAACCACTACTCCAGTCAGAGATTATTATAACCACTATTCCAGTCAGAGATTTTTTATAACCACTACTCCAGTCAGAGATCATTGTAACCACTACTCCAGTCAGAGATCATTGTAACCACTACTCCAGTCAGAGATTACTATAACCACTACTCCAGTTAGAGATTACTATAACCACTACTCCAGTCAGAGATTATTATAACCACTACTCCACTCAGAGATTATTATAACCACAACCCCAGACAGAGATTATTATAACTGCTACTCCAGTCAGAGATCATTGTAACCACTACTCCAGTCAGAGATTACTATAACCACTACTCCAGTCAGAGATTACTATAACCACTACTCCAGTCAGAGATTATTATAACCACTACTCCACTCAGAGATTATTATAACCACTACTCCACTCAGAGATTATTATAACCACAACCCCAGACAGAGATTATTATAATTGCTACTCCAGTCAGAGATCATTGTAACCACTACTCCAGTCAGAGATTATTATAACCACTATTCCACTCAGAGATTATTACGAGTATAATCACTACTTCACTCAGATATTATTAACACTGCTACTTCAGTCAGAGATTATTATAATCACTACTCCAGTCATAGGTCATTGTAACCACTACTACAGTCAGAGATTATTATAACCACTACTCCAGTCAGAGATTATTATAACCACTACTCCAGTCAGAGATTATTATAACCACTACTCCAGTCAGAGATTATTATAACCACTACTCCAGTAGAGATTATTATAACCCCTACTCAAGTCAGAGATTATTATAACCGCTATCCCACTCAGAGATTATTTAAAACAAGAACAAGTCGCTGTTCAGAGAACATAAACCTGTGTTGTGCAGGATCTGTGTTGTGTAAGATCTGTGGCAGCTGTGTTGTATAGTATATGTGGCAGCTGTGTTGTATAGTATATGTGGCAGCTGTGTTGTATAGTATATGTGGCAGCTGTGTTGTATAGTATATGTGGCAGCTGTGTTGTATAGTATATGTGGCAGCTGTGTTGTATAGTATATGTAGCAGCTGTGTTGTATAGTATATGTAGCAGCTGTGTTGTATAGTATATGTGGCAGCTGTGTTGTATAGTATATGTGGCAGCTGTGTTGTATAGTATATGTGGCAGCTGTGTTGTATAGTATATGTGGCAGCTGTGTTGTATAGTATATGTAGCAGCTGTGTTGTATAGTATATGTGGCAGCTGTGTTGTATAGTATATGTGGCAGCTGTGTTGTATAGTATATGTAGCAGCTGTGTTGTATAGTATATGTGGCAGCTGTGTTGTATAGTATATGTGGCAGCTGTGTTGTGCTGGATCTGTGGCAGCTGTGTTGCGCTGGATCTGTGGCAACTGTATGTTTGTCCATGCTCCGGGTGAGGACAGATGAAATGGGAGGATGATATAACGATATTTTCTTCATAATACGAGTTAACATAATAAAACTGCCTAGTGAGAGATGGATGGAAAGAGTCAAGAGAAGCGGGTTAGATGGCTGGATGGAAGACGGCAGAACGACCGCGTTTACACGCGATTACACAGAAAACATTCCATGCCAGCAGGCTGCGATCCCGCGCCGCCTACAGCATGCACATTATACCCCTTGCCTATAATTTACAGTTCAAACGTTCTAGAAACTTCTTTCTTTAAATTGTTTGGGAGAGGGGCAAAAATCTATTCGGAGTCCGTTGCTGGCAGCAGAGGCGAAGACACGTATCCACACAAAACATGAGCTTCGTGGCTTCCTCTCACAATACGCTCCTATCCTCCCCCATCTCGTCTCCGACCCAAACAGGGACGGAGCAGCTGATTATGATCCCTGCTGCCATGGCAACCAGACAGTTTTACTTACGAGAAGGAAGATGTGGGGTCACCGTTCAAACATTGATTCTCACACTGAAGTAATTAATTCCTTCGTGACACAGAACCCATTGACCAGTGCTTATGCTAAAAGAGAGGACTCAGACCATACATTTTCAGTTCATGGGCATTCCTCATTTGTTGGAACATAAAACTAAACATGTAAATTATAAATGTCCCTGTCACCAGTCCAAATATAATAAAACAAAATGTCCCGTGAACTACACACGAGCTACCGAGTCTAATGGCACATATCTGGGGGATAATCATGCCAGATATCGGGACAGACAGTTGATATGTGAGCTTTATGTACAGGCAGTTAACATGTAGACTATCGGTACAGACAGTTCACATGTGGACTATGTGTACAGACAGTTGACATATGGACTATATGTACAGACATTTGACAAGTAAGCTATTAGTACATACCGTTGACATGTGATGTATCAGTATAGACAGCTGACATGTGGACTATATGTACAGACAGTTGACATCTGGAATATCTGTACAGACATTTGACATGTGAATTATCTGTATAGACAGTTGACATGTGGTCTATCAGTGCAGACATATGACATGTGGATTATCTGTACATACAGTTGACACGTGGACTATCATTACATATACTTGACAAGTGGACTATCGGAATAGACAGTTGACATGTGGTCTATCAGTGCAGACATATGACATGTGGATTATCTGTACATACAGTTGACACGTGGACTATCATTACATATACTTGACAAGTGGACTATCGGAATAGACAGTTGACATGTGGTCTATCAGTGCAGACATATGACATGTGGATTATCTGTACATACAGTTGACACGTGGACTATCATTACATATACTTGACAAGTGGACTATCGGAATAGACAGTTGACATGTGGTCTATCAGTGCAGACATATGACATGTGGATTATCTGTACATACAGTTGACACGTGGACTATCATTACATATACTTGACAAGTGGACTATCGGAATAGACAGTTGACATTGAGCTATCAGTACAGATTGTTGACATGCAGACGGCGCTGTTTGTCCAACATGGCGGTATTACGGTTGTTTATGTGAATCCACATCGTTGTCCAGACTTAAAGGTTCGGGAGTAAGAACTGGCACAGCCGGAAACTAGAGGCACATGGGGAGAATGAAGGGGCCTGGTCATCCAACACAGAACTGACACTATTTTCTCTGATTATATATAGCTTTATGCAGAGGGTGATGGTCATCTGCATTTAATTTCATGTATGCACCATCCGTCCAGATTCTGGTCCTGTGATTCATGGTCAGAAAGTCAAGAATCTATCTCATTGCTTCACAGAAGGTGTCTCTCATACAGCCCAAAATAATGCGTTTGGTTTCATTGTGTATCTTGTCGAGTCTTCCAATCTGTGTAGGGCTGACAGTGAGAATGGTCAGGGCATAGTCAATGAGTGAAAGAACCAGTCCTTGGAACAGAAATATTAACAGTCTTTCCTCGATATCGGCGATTGCTACAACTCTCAATGCTGACAGACTTATTCTAGCTTTAGTTATAGCATAATCGACATGATCTTGGAAGGACCGACTGCGATCTAACCTCACGCCCAGGTATGTCATCAATTTAATTCTGATTATAATATTCCCCTCAAATTCTTGTATCATGAGTGCACAGAGGCATAGATGGCTGGGGTGTATGGCTTGCTAGAACCATCACAATCTTGTAATGAGAGTATACGGGGGAATAAATGGCTGTGGGTGTATGGCTTTGCTAGAACCATCACAATCTTGTACCGTGAGTGTAGGGATGAATAGATGGCTGTGGGTGTATGGTGTGCTAGAACCATCACATTCGTGTAATGAGAGTGTACGGGGGAATAGATGGCTGTGGGTGTATGGCGTGCTAGAACCATCACATTCTTGTACTGTGAGTGCACGGAGGAATAAATGGCTGTGGGTGTATGGCGTGCTAGAACCATTCCGATCATCAGCTCCTGATGTAGAGATGTCGATGTAGATTTCGATCACCAGCCCTTGATCAGCTGAAACGCTGTAGATACAATCACGGAAATCAATACAATGTAGATTATCTCAGAAATTAAGAAAGTATGGCGCAGGTTATGGTCACTTTGTCTCATAAGTACCAGGACTTGCAAGAATTAAAAACCGAATGGAAATAGCAAAACTGCTTGCTGTCAGCAGTGTTAAAACATTTGGAAAGTATAATGTTCTTTATTCGTTCGCCTGAAACTGATTGTGAATATCTGCAATGTTGTCTCTTGTATAAACTTTTTTGTCTCTTCAATTAATTTTCGGTTGCACTGTCGTTACTCTAAGCCACAAGACATGCCTAGATATGTCTTATTCTGTGCAGTCTTAGAATATGTGGATTGCTGTCTGCGGCGCCAATCCACGTGTGCATATTCCCGATTTGCGAATCTTAACTTTTGTTTACGGGTGGTTGTGTTATCGACTGCGTATTGTTTAAGGCACAAAATAATGCTTTGCCCTGGTCTGCCATGAATTGGTGATCGTCTTGTGCTGGTGTTGGTGGATTTCTGATTAACTTGATGATTCTTTTCGTTTGGTGGTAGGTGAGTGGTGCATATCGTTACTCGTCTACTTCGAATATTTTTTTAAAGCTATTTTGGAATAACAGAAGAAAACAATAAACAACGACAAAGCGGGAGTCATAAATGTACGAAAGAATAAGAATGAACAAATAACTGTTATGAAATATTACAAATCTATTGTAAGAAAGAATGGACATGAACACATGCACACGATATGAGATTAGGAATGGATATACAAGAAATAACGGAAATAAATTCATAATAATGTTTGAAATAATAAATCGGTTGCAACAAAGAAACGAAACTGCAAAAATAGCATCGATGTGAGGTTATCAATCGACTGTAAGAAAAGAAGGAAATGGATAAATAATAACTAAGTGAGATAATGAATTGGCTGCAAGAAAGAACAGAAATTAATAAACAATAGCAAAGTGAGATAATGAACCAACTGTAAGAAAGGAAGGAAATTGATAAACAATAACAAAGTGAGATGATGGATCGGATGCAAGAAAGAACGGAAATTGATAAACAATAACAGAGTAAAATTATGAACCGAATGAAAGAAATAACGGGAATGAACAATAAAAACGACATGAGAGTCATAGATGAAACGAAATAATTGGAATGAACAAATAACGATGATTTGAGAGTTATAGAATTCAAGAAATAGCTACGATATAAGATAAGGAATCGATTGCAAGACAAGAAGCACATGAACAAATGACAAAAATGTGAGATAATGCATCGATTGCATGAAAGGAACCAAATGAAAACATGACAACAATGACAGATAATGATTTGATTGCAAGAAATGAAAGAAATGAACAAATTATAACAATGTGAGATAAAGAATCGAGTGCAAGAAAGGAAAGAAATGAATAAATGACAACAATGTGAGATAATGCATTGATTGCATGACAGGAACCAAATGAACAAATGACAACCATGTAAGATAATAAATCGATTGCAAGACAGGAACCAAATGAAAAAATGACAACCATGTAAGATAATGAATCCATTGCAAGACAGGAAGCACATTGGCACCTTGCCGTCTTGACAGACGATAGTTTGTGCTTCAAAAAGGCATAATAACTTTTACCCATGGCAGCAGCGAATGCGACTGATAAGGCCAATTCGCGCTGTATATGTTCGTCCACAGTGGGTGCATGTCAACACGTGGTCATTTCCGCCATCATGCACCATCTTACGTCTCACGCGCTCTGTGTGTGACTTATCCGCAATAATTTTCTCCTTTGTCTTTATTCCATGTCTGATGTTTGTCCTCCATGCAACACGTTCAGCGGCGACTTGCTCCCAATGTGCATTATCAATGCCTGTATCAATCATGTCCCGCTTACACACATCTTTGTATCGTAGTAGAGGCCGACCCTGAGATCTCTTACCCATCTGTAATTTACCTAAAAAGATGTCCTTTGGTATTCTACCATCATCCATCCTCCTAAGATGTCCTACCCATCTAAGTCTACGAAGACTGAGCATGGAATAAACCGTCACACAACCTGATCTTTCCAATACTTCAGTATTTGTGATTTTGTCTTGCCACTTAATACCAAGTATTCTTCGCAGACACCGCATATGAAAGCTGTTTAAACGTTTCTATTTGTGTGAGTAAGTTTTCCAGGCTTCACTGCCATAAAGAAGAGTACTAAGGACACAGGCTTGATAGACATTTTGTTTTGGCAGTAAGCTTCCTGTTCTCCCAGACTCTTTTTCTTAACCTGTTCATTGTTATTGCTGCCTTATCATACGTTCAGTAGTTTGCCATTGCTTTCTGAACGACCGGCGCCCATATCATAGCATAAAAACCCAGCGCAACGTGGTCTGCTGCCAAATCGAGCAAAGCTGTGTTTCGAACGCGGGTATACGGGATTACGAACCGCGTTTGTAAGATCTTCGCCATGGAGACCGGCGTAAGTATTGTACAGAATGAGTATGCGGCCCGCGCTCGTCATTTTGTCAGTTATCCGGCCCTCTGTGAAAAAAAGTTTGGTGACTCCTGTTCTAGAGCATACTCATTGAGTCGCTAAAGAAACATGCCCTGGTGTATGTCTGCTTCTCGAGCCATGTTATTGCTTTACTTACTGCCATGACTTCCATAATCAGGCTACTTGTGGTGAAAGCAAAAGCACCAGAATCTTCCTTCACAATTCTCCCTCCGGCCTGAGCCCTAAAGGCCCTTGAACTTATTACTCGTCGAACGACCGACCCATCTGTAGTTAATGACAGCATCACCCTCTAACGAATTCTCGAAGATCAACGCTTGTACTTTCGCCTCCACCAGCAGCCGGATTTTCTAGTCTGCATTTTCTGTCTAGATAGATGCAAACTGAAAAAGAAAGGAAGTGAACAAATAATAATTGTGTTTGAGTTGTAGATTGCAAGAAAGAAAGGAAATGAACAACTAACAACGATGTGAGATTCATAGATTGCAAGAAAGAAAGGCTATGCACAATAACAATTATGTTAGAGTCGGGGATTGCAAGAAAGAACGGAAATGATCAAATAACAACGATTTGAGAGAGAGATTGCAGTTAAGAAAGGAAATGATTACATAATAATTATTCTAGAATCGTAGATTGCAAGAAAGAATTAAAATGAAGAAATAACAACTATGTGAGATTCATAGATTGCAAAATTTCATTGTTTTTATTGTTCATTGCCGAAATGAAAAGAGATAAGTAACAAATTGGTCAACGTGTCATACAACTGACATGGTGAATGATCGGAGCATTAACAGCTGTTGTTTGGCTAGTGTATGCTTTCAGTACTGTAACAGTGTGACATCAATTATTTGTTTTGTCGACTATGAAGACGACATGGTTTCTGTAGTCTTGTGTGACATCCAGTTTGTGTGTGTGTGTGTGTGTGTGTGTGTGTGTGTGTGCATGTTGTTTTGGATGACATCAAATTTACATGTGTGTATGTGTGCGTCCGCGAGTGTGTTTGGTCTTGCCAGACATCAAATTTGGATGTTCATACATGTTTTTTGTTAGT
This sequence comes from Cepaea nemoralis, assembly GCA_014155875.1. Classification (NCBI taxonomy): domain Eukaryota; kingdom Metazoa; phylum Mollusca; class Gastropoda; order Stylommatophora; family Helicidae; genus Cepaea; species Cepaea nemoralis. The sequence goes on along the minus strand of JACEFZ010027352.1, from coordinate 543,002 downwards.
GTGTGTGTGTGTGTGTGTGTGTGTGTGTGTGTGTGGTCTTGTGTAACATCAATTGTGTGTGTATGTGAGTGTAACCTTGATTGACTCATGTTTGCGTGTGAGTGAGTGAGTGTGTGTGTGTGTGTGTGTGTGGTATTATATGATATCATGTGTGTCTGTAGTCGTTTGTGTAGTCTAGACTGGCATCAAGTACGTATGTGGGCGTGTCTGTGTGTGTCTGTGTGTGTGTATGCGTGTGCGTATATTATTGTATGCCATCAAATGTGTGTATGTGTATGTGTGTAAAATTGTATGACAAAGAGTTTTCATGTATGTATTTGTGTGTACAGTTGTATGACGTCAAGTTTGTGTGTGTGTAAAATTGTATGACATCAAGTTTGTGTGTGTGTGTGTGTGTGTGTGTAAAATTGTATGACAACAAGATTGTGTGTGTGTAAAATTGTATGACATCAAGATTGTGTGTGTGTAAAATTGTATGCCATCAAGTTTGTGTGTGTAAAATTGTATGACATCAAGATTGTGTGTGTGTGAAATTGTATACCATCATGTTTGTGTGTGTGTACAATTGTATGATATCAAGTTTGTGTGTGTGTGTGTAAAATTGTATGCCATCAAGTTTGTCTGTGTAAAATTGTATGACATTAAGATTGTGTGTGTGTGTAAAATTGTATGGCATCAAGTTTGTGTGTGTATAAAATTGTATGACATCAAGATTGTGTGTGTGTAAAATTGTATACCATCAATTTTTGTGTGTAAAATTGTATGGCATCAAGTGTGTGTGTTGTGTGTGTGTGTGTGTGTGTGTGTGTGTGTGTGTGTGTGTGTGTGTGTATGTGTGTGAAAAATTGTATGACACCAAGTTCGTGTGTGTATAAAATTTATGACATCATGTTTGTGTGTGTGTATGTGTGTGTGTGTGTATATGTGTGTGTGTGTGTGTGTGTGTGTGTGTGTGTGTGTGTGTGTGTGTGTGTGTAAAATTGCATGACATCATGTTTATTTGTGTGTGAAATTGTATGATATCAAGTTTGTGTGTTTGTAAAATTGATAACATCAAGTTAGTGTGTTTAAAATTGAATGACATCAAGTTTGTGTGTAGTCGTGTTTGCCATTAAATTTGTGTTGTGTGTGTGTGTGTGTGTGTGTGTGTGTGTGTGTGTGTGAAAAATTGTATGACACCAAGTTCGTGTGTGTATAAAATTTATGACATCATGTTTGTGTGTGTGTGTGTGTGTGTGTGTGTGTGTGTGTGTGTGTGTAAAATTGCTTGACATCATGTTTATTTGTGTGTGAAATTGTATGATATCAAGTTTGTGTGTGTGTAAAATTGATAACATCAAGTTAGTGTGTTTAAAATTGAATGACATCAAGTTTGTGTGTAGTCGTGTTTGCCATTAAATTTGTGTTGTGTGTGTGTGTGTGTGTGTGTGTTTGTGTGTGTGTGTAGTCTTGTATGACATACAGTTTGTCTGTGTTTATTTTTGGTTGAACTAAAGTTTGTGTGTGTGAGTGTTCGTGTGCGTGTCTAGTCTTGTTTGGAATCATATTGGTATGCATGTGTGTGTAGTCACGAATGACATCTAGCTTGTGGGTGTGTGTGTTAGTGTGTGTGTGTGTGTGTGTGTGTGTGTGTGTGTGTGTGTGTTTGTGTAGTTTTAGATCAAATCTGGATGAAATTTGTATGAGTGTATTGTTTCAGGTGATATAAAGTTTGTGTGTATGTGTGTAACCTTGTATTACATCACGTGTGTGTGTAGGCTTGTATAAAATCAAATGTGTGTGTGTGTGTGTGTGTGTGTGGTCTTGTGTAAAATCAAGTGTGGTGTGTGTATGTATTCCTGTATATAACATCAAGTATGTGTGTGTGTGTTCCTGTATATAACATCAAGTATGTGTGTGTGTGTATTCCTGTATATAACATCAAGTATGTGTGTGTGTGTATTCCTGTATATAACATCAAGTATGTGTGTGTGTGTGTGTGTGTGTGTGTGTGCATGTGTGTGTGTGCATGTGTGTATATTCCTGTATAACATCAAGTATGTGTGTGTGTATACTTGTATAACATCATGTATGCGTGTTTGTGGATGTATTCCTGTATAACATCAAGTATGTATGTGTGTATTCCTGTATAACATCAAGTATGTGTGTGTGTATTCCTGCATATAACAACAAGTATGTGTGTGTGTGTATTCCTGTATATAACATCAAGTATATGTGTGTGTATTCCTGTATAACATCAAGTATGTGTGTGTGTATTACTGTATAACATCAAGTATGTGTGTGTGTATTACTGTATAACATCAAGTATGTGTGTGTGTTTATATTCCTGTATATAACATCAAGTATGTGTGTGTGTGTGTGTATTCCTGTATAACATCAAGTATGTGTGTGTGTATTCCTGTATAGTATCAAGTATGTGTGTGTGTATTCCTGTATATAACATCAAGTATGTGTGTGTGTGTGTATTACTGTATAACATCAAGTATGTGTGTGTGTGTGTGTATGTGTATTACTGTATAACATCAAGTATGTGTGTGTGTGTATTCCTGTATATACCATCAAGTATGTGTGTGTGTGTGTGTATTCCTGTATATAACATCAAGTATATGTGTGTTTTCCTGTATATAACATCAAGTATGTGTGTGTGTGTATTCATGTATATAACATCAAGTATGTTTGTGTGTGTGTGTGTATTCCTGTATATAACATCAAGTATGTGTGTGTATTCCTGTATAACATCAAGTATGTGTGTGTGTATTCCTGTATATAACATCAAGTATGTGTGTGTGTATTCCTGTATATAACATCAAGTATGTGCGTGTGTGTATTCCTGTATATAACATCAAGTATATGTGTGTGTATTCCTGTATATAACATCAAGTATGTGTGTGTGTATTCCTGTATATAACATCAAGTATGTGTGTGTATTTCTGTATATAACATCAAGTATGTATATGTGTGTATTCCTGTATATAACATCAAGTATATATGTGTGTATTCCTGTATATAACATCAAGTATGTGTGTGTATTTCTGTATATAACATCAAGTATGTATATGTGTGTATTTCTGTATATAACATCAAGTATATGTGTGTGTATTCCTGTATATAACATCAAGTATGTGTGTGTGTATTCATGTATATAACATCAAGTATGTGTGTGTATTTCTGTATAACATCAAGTATGTATATGTGTGTGTTCCTGTATATAACATCAAGTATGTGTTTGTGTATTCCTGTATAACATCAAGTATGTGTGTGTGTGTGTGTGTATTCCTGTATATAACATCGAGTATGTGTGTGTGTGTGTATTATTGTATGTAACATCAAGTATGTGTGTGTGTGTATTCATGTATGTAACATCAAGTATGTGTGTGTGTGTATTCCTGTATATACCATCAAGTATGTGTCTGTGTGTGTGTGTGTGTATTCCTGTATATAACATCAAGTATGTGTGTGTGTGTGTGTATTCCTGTATATAACATCATGTATGTGTGTATTCCTGTATATTACATCAAGTATGTGTGTTTGTGTGTGTATTCCTGTACATAACATCAAGTATGAGTGTGTGTGTGTATTCCTGTATATAACATCAAGTATGTGTGTGTGTATTCCTGTATATAACATCAAGTATGTGTGTGTGTGTATTCCTGTATAACATCAAGTATGTGTGTGAGTGTATTCCTGTATATAACATCAAGTATGTATGTGTGTGTGTATTCCTGTATAACATCAAGTATGTGTGTGTGTATTCCTGTATATAACATCAAGTATGTGTGTGTGTATTCCAGTATATAACATCAAGTATGTGTGTGTGTGTTTATTCCTGTATATAACATCAAGTATGTGTGTGTGTGTATTCCTGTATATAACATCAAGTATGTGTGTGTGTGTGTATTCCTGTATATAACATCAAGTATGTGAGTGTGTGTATTCCTGTATATAACATCAAGTATGTGTGTGTGTGTGTGTATTCCTGTATATAACATCAAGTATGTGTGTTTGTGTGTTCCTGTATATAACATCAAGTATGAGTGTGTGTGTATTCCTGTATATAACATCAAGTGGCACATATACAAGTAACATACATGTGTCACATATACAACAAACATACATAGCAACACATACAAAGAACATAGATGTATAACATATACAACTAACATACACGTGTAACAAACACAACTACCATACTTGTGAAACATATACAACTAACATACATGTGTCAAATATACAACTAACATACATGTTCCACAGATACAACTAACATACACGTGTCACATATACAACTAACATTAATTGCAACACGTACAACGAACATAGATTATAACATATACAACTAACATACATGTGTAACAAATACAACTACCATACATGTGTAACATAAACAACTAACAAACATATGTCACATATACAACTAACATACATGTACAACATATACAACTAACATACATGTGTCACATATACACCAACCATACATGTGTCACATATACAACTAACATATGCGTGTCACATATACAACTAACATACATGTGTCACATATACAACTAACATACATGTTCCACATATACAACTAACATACACATGTCACATATAAAATTACCATGCATGTGTCACATATACAACTAACATACATGTTCCACATATACAACTAACATACATATGTCACATATACAACTAACATACACATGTCACATATACAACTAACATACACATGTCACATATACAACTAACATACATATGTCATATATACAACTAACATAAACGTGTCACATATACAACTAACTCACATGTGTCACATATACAACTGACATACATGTGCCACATATACAATTGACATACATGTGTCACATATACAACTAACACACATGTGTCACACATACAACTAACATACGTGTGTAGCATATACAACTAGCATACATGTGTCACATATACAACTAACATACATGTGTCACATATACAACTAACACACATGTGTCAAAAATACAACTAACATACATGTGTCACATATACAACTAACATACATGTGTCACATATACAACTGACATACATGTGTCACATATACAACTAACACACATGTTGATTATTTGGTTGTTTCGGGATTTGAAATTTAAATATTGAGCACAACCCACTACTGGCAACGCCGATCGCACTCCGGCACAAACCTAAGGCCTATCCACGTCATGGAAGCACCATACTCGAGTTTCGCCCTCGTTTGAGCTCGTCAGTAGTGCATATCCCTGACCGGATCCGGAAACAAGCCCCGGATCACGCGTGTGAAGCGGTTGTGTAACCACGCGGCACACACTGGACACGCCAAATTATCACACCGGAATACCACAACGCTACCCATCGTAGGCTATGCTCAAGATTGCCCGAAACAACCAAATAATCAATTTTATCGTTGCTCACTGGATTTAGGAGGCCTGGTGTTCCTTGCCAGTGAGAAGTCCTGATCGTTCGGGTCCTCATCGATTGACGGACGTCAGTCGCGGCGATTGGGAAATCTTGAGCATAGCCTACGATGGGTAGCGTTGTGGTATTCCGGTGTGATAATTTGGCGTGTCCAGTGTGTGCCGCGTGGTTACACACCCGCTTCACACGCGTGATCCGGGGCTTGTTTCCGGATCCGGTCAGGGATATGCACTACTGACGAGCTCAAACGAGGGCGAAACTCGAGTATGGTGCTTCCATGACGTGGATAGGCCTTAGGTTTGTGCCGGAGTGCGATCGGCGTTGCCAGTAGTGGGTTGTGCTCAATATTTAACACACATGTGTCAAACATACAACTAACATACGTGTGTAGCATATACAACAAACATACATGTGTCACATATTCAACTGACATACATGTGCCACATATACATGTGTCACATAAGCAACTAACATACATGTGTCACATATACAACTAACATACACGTGTTACATATACAACTAACACACATGTGTCACACATACAACAGACATACATGTGTCACATATACAACTAACACACATGTGTCACATATACAACTAACATACATGTGCACGTATACAGCTAACATACATGAGTCACATATACAACTAACACACATGTGTCACATATACAACTAACAGACATGTGCACATGTACAACTAACATACATGTGTCACATATACAACTAACAGACATGTGACACATATACAACTTACACACATGTGTCACATATACAACTGACATACATGTGTCACATATACAACTAACATACATGTGTCACATATACAACTAACACACATGTGTCACATATACAAGTGACATACATGTGTAACACATACAACTAACATAGATGTGTAACATACAACTAACATTAATGTGTCACAGATACAACCAACATACATGTTTGTAAAAAATACAACTAACATACATGTGTTACATATACAACTAACATACGTGTGTTACAGATGCAAGTAAAATTCTTGTGTCACAGATACAATTAACATACATGTGTGTAAGAAATACAACTAACATACACGTGTCAGTGATACAAATAAAACAGGAGTGTTCAGTAACATATACATCCATGAATCTATAGGCAGCACGCACATACCCAACTCCTTTATCGATTCTCTACACCTCCTCTAGAAAGTGGGTAATCCTCCGACTGTGAGAGGAATCACATATCTAAATGTAACAATAGCGCATCTCTGTAGGGTTGGACAGGGAGGCGCACGGTTACACCGAGGTGAGTCAGACAAATCTGGGATATTGCCTTATGACTGGTTATCGCTCTCCTAGTTAAAGATTTATCTGGTAGTTTTGGGAGAATATTCTATACACTGTGTCCTAGTGATAGTCGGGATGTGTGGGAGAATGTTCTACACACGGTGTCCTAGTGATAGTCGGGATATGTGGGAGAATGTTCTACATACGGTGTCCTAGTGATAGTCGGGATGTGTGGGAGAATGTTCTACACAAGTTGTCCTAGTGATAGTCGGGATGTGTGTTAGAATGTTCTACACACGGTGTCCTAGTGATAGTCGGGATGTGTGGGAGAATGTTCTACACAAGTTGTCCTAGTGATAGTCGGGATGTGTGGGAGAATGTTCTACACACGGTGTCCTAGTGATAGTGGGGATGTGTGGGAGAATGTTCTACACAAGTTGTCCTAGTGATAGTCGGGATGTGTGGGAGAATGTTCTACACACGGTGTCCTAGTGATAGTCGGGATGTGTGGGAGAATGTTCTACACAAGTTGTCCTAGTGATAGTCGGGATGTGTGGGAGAATGTTCTACACAAGTTGTCCTAGTGATAGTCGGGATGTGTGGGAGAATGTTCTAGACACGGTGTCCTAGTGATAGTCGGGATGTGTGGGAGAATGTTCTACACAAGTTGTCCTAGTGATAGTGGGGATGTGTGGGAGAATGTTCTACACAAGTTGTCCTAGTGATAGTCGGGATGTGTGGGAGAATGTTCTACACAAGTTGTCCTAGTGATAGTCGGGATGTGTGGGAGAATGTTCTACACAAGTTGTCCTAGTGATAGTCGGGATGTGTGGGAGAATGTCCTACACACGGTAGAACACAGTGTCCTAGTGATAGTGAGGATGTGTGGGAGAATGTTCTACACATGGTGTCCTAGTGATAGTGGGGATGTGTGGGAGAATGTTCTATACAAGTTGTCCTAGTGATAGTCGGGATGTGTGGGAGAATGTTCTACACACGGTGTCCTAGTGATAGTCGGGATGTGTGGGAGAATGTTCTACACACGGTGTCCTAGTGATAGTCGGGATGTGTGGGAGAATGTTCTACACACGGTGTCCTAGTGATAGTCGGGATGTGTGGGAGAATGGTCTACACACGGTGTCCTAGTGATAGTCGGGATGTGTGGGAGAATGGTCTACACACGGTGTCCTAGTGATAGTCGGGATGTGTAGGATAGTGTTCTACACACGGTGTCCTAGTAATAGTCGGGATGTGTGGGAGAATGGTTTACACACGGTGTCCTAGTGATAGTCGGGATGTGTGGGAGAATGTTCTACACAAGTTGTCCTAGTGATAGTCGGGATGTGTGAGAGAATGTTCTAGACAAGTTGTCCTACTGATAGTCGGGATGTGTGGGAGAATGTTCTACACAAGATGTTCTAGTGATAGTCGGGATGAATGTGAGAATGTTCTACACACGGTAGAACACGGTGTCCTTGTGATAGTCGGGATGTGTGGGAGAATGTTCTACACAAATTGTCCTAATGATAGTCGGGATGTGTGGGAGAATGTTCTGCACAAGTTGTCCTAATGATAGTCGGGATGTGTGGGAGAATGTTCTACATAGGTCTCATTGTAATTGTCGGGTCTAGTAGATGTGGGAGATTGTTCTACATTCGGTGTCCTTGTAATGGTCGTGTCTTGTAGATGTTGCAGATTGTTCTACATACGGCGACTTTGTAATTGTCGGGTCTAGTAAATGTGGGAGATTGTTCTACATACGATCTCTCTGCAATGGTGGGGACATGTAGATGTGTGATATAATCCTTCATATCTTCTCTCTGTTTTAGATGTGGGACATCATCCTTTATATGTTCACCCTGTTGGAGAAGTAGCTGTAGATGTGGGACTTAGTTGTTCATATCTTCTCTATGTTATAGATGTATATATGTGTGGCATCATCCTTCACATGTTCTCTATATCGTAGATGTAGGTATTGACCACCATCCTTCATAGCTTCTCTATGTTGGAGATGTGGATGTTGGACATAATACTTCATATGTATTCTCTGTTTTAGATGTATATGTAGCTGTATGACATCATCATCCATATGTTCTATCTGTTGTAGATGTACTTGTAGACATGTGACACCATCGTTCATACCTTCTCTCTCTGTTGTAGATGTTTATGTAATCGCCTTACATCCCATCTCGACCAAGGTCTTCTTCCTGAGAGTCAATGTCGTTTCAGAAAATAAGACACTGTAACTCTTGACTTTATTTTCGCTGCAAGGCAGTTGCAAGATAAATTTCACGAACAGAACTCGGAATTGTTCTCCAAGATCGTTGATCTTACCAAGGTTTTTTATACAGTCAGCAGAGAAGCACTGTGGAGGATTATGGCGAAATATGGCTGTCCACGAAAGTGTGTGCAAATAGTGCGGTTATTTCATTATGGTATGCAGGCAAGAGTACAGGGAAATAGTGAACTGTCTGGGCCCTTTCCTGTCACCAATGGAGTGAAGCAAGGATGTGTCCTGGCACCATCACTGTTCAGCCCCATGTTGTCAGCTGTGCTGACGAATGCCTTCAAGAACAACGACATTGGAATATACATCAACTACCGTATGGATGGAAAGTTGTTCAATCTGAGAAGGCTGAAAGCTAAAACCAAAACTAACAGCGACACCGTCAGAGAGCTCCTGTTTGCTGATGATTGCGCTCTATATGCCATCTCAGAGGCAGACATGCAACACAATGTTTCAGCTTTCTCACATGCCTGTGCCAACTTTGGGCTCAATATCAACTTGGAGAAGACTGTAGTTATGTACCAGCCAACTCCAGAGATCAATCACACCTTGCCGAATATCAAAATGAATGGTAATAGATTAAGTGTTCTGGACAAATTCACCTGTCTTGGCAGCACTGCGCCACAAACTGCCTCAACTGATGACGAAGTGAATGCAATGAATCTCCAAGGCCAGCGTGGTCTTTGGCAGACTGTACAAGAATGTGTGGGACACAAATGGAATAAACCTGCAAACAAAGCTGACAGTCTACAAAGCAGTGGTATTATCCACACTGCTATATGCTTGTGAAACCTGGACTGTTTACCAGCGACACGACTAGGAAATTAAATCACTTCCACACAGTCTGTCGTATGAAGCTATTGAAGATTAAATGGCAAGACAAGATCCCAGTCACGGAAGTCCTAGAAAGAGCATCCATGACCAGTATCCACACTCTACTAATGAAGAATCAGATTCGTTGGGCTGGTCACTTGACTCGCATGCCAGATCACAGGCTCCCTAAAAGAAACAGCTGCGATGTGGTAAACGCTCCCAATTCGGCCAGATGAAAAGCTTTTAAGAAACTCTGAAGATCTCACTAAAAGGTTTTGGAAGTCATCACGACACTTGAGAGACTGCTGCCAACGACCAAAATTCGTGGCGTACATCATTACACAAGGGTGCAGTCACTTGTGGAGCAAATAGAACTGCAGGAGCTGTGAAAATAAAGCTAGTCTTCCTTGAACGTCAAGCATTCTTTGCCCACATTGTCAAAGAACATTTCGAGCCAAAACAGGCATTACCAGCCATCTAAGAACTCACGGCTCTATATTTTCAACCCCACTGGATGAAGTGAATGGTCGTCATCATTCTTGACGGAAAAAAACTATAACAGAACTAGATGTAGGACATCGTCCATCATAAGTTCCCTCTGTTGTAGATGTATATGTGGGACATGATCCTTCATATCTTCTCTCTGTTCTAGATGTGGGACACCATTCTTCATATCTTCTCTCTGTTGTATATGTGGGACATCATCCTTCATATCTTCTCTCTGTTGTATATGTGGGACATCATCCTTCATATCTTCTCTCTGTTGTAGATGTAGATGTGGGACATGATCCTTCATATATTCTCTCTTTTGTATATGTGGGACATCATCCTTCATATCTTCTCTCTGTTGTAGATGTAGATGTGGGACATGATCCTTCATATCTTCTCTCTGTTGTATATGTGGGACACCATCCTTCATATCTTCTCTCTGTTGTATATGTGGGACACCATCCTTCATATCTTCTCTCTTTTGTATATGTGGGACACCATCCTTCATATCTTCTCTCTGTTGTAGATGTATATGTGGGACATGATCCTTCATATCTTCTCTCTGTTGTAGATGTGGGACACCATTCTTCATATATTCTCTCTGTTGTATATGTGGGACATCATCCTTCATATCTTCTCTCTGTTGTATATGTGGGACATCATCCTTCATATCTTCTCTCTGTTGTAGATGTAGATGTGGGACATGATCCTTAATATCTTCTCTCTGTTGTATATGTGGGACACCATCCTTCATATCTTCTCTCTGTTGTATATGTGGGACACCATCCTTCATATCTTCTCTCTTTTGTATATGTGGGACACCATCCTTCATATCTTCTCTCTGTTGTATATGTGGGACATCATCCTTCATATCTTCTCTCTGTTGTAGATGTAGATGTGTGACATCACCCTCCATATGTTCTCAATATTGTAAATGTAGATGTGTGATATCTTCTGTCATATCTTCTCTCTGTTGTAGATGTAGATGTTGTGACATCACCCTCCAAATGTTCTCTATATTGTAAATGTAGATGTGTGATATCTTCTGTCATATCTTCTCTCTGTTGTAGATGTACTTTTAGATGTAAACATCAATATCTCCCTACAACAGAGATTACCACACCAATATCTCCCTACAAAAAGATGTCTATCCTTTTATCTCCCTACAGCAGTGATGACCAATCCCAATATCTCCCACTTCAGAAATTACCACCGCAATTCCTCCATATAACAGGTATCCCCACCCAAATATATCCCTACAACAGAGATTATCACTCCTCGACACAAATTACCACCCCGATATCTCCCCACAACAGAGACTATGACTCCAATATCTTCCTATAACAGAGATGTCTACATCAATATCTCCCAACAACAGAGATTGCTACCCCAGTACCTCCCCACTACAGAGATTACCAGACCAGTATCTCGCCACATCACAGGGTACAACCCCAATATCTCCCTACAACAGAGATTATCACACCATTATCGTTCCACAACAAAGGTTACCACTCAGTATCTCTCTACTACAAAGATTTACACCCCAATATCTTTCCCAAAACAGAGATTACCACCCCAGTATATCCCACAACGAAGACTACCACTCCAGTATATCCCACAACGAAGATTACCAGCCCAGTATCTGCATACAAAAGAGATCCTCACCCCAAGTATCTTCCCACAACAAAGATTACCACACCAATATCTCCATACAACAGATATCCCCACACCAATATCTCACTGCAACAGAGATTACCACCTCTCTCACTGTAATTACCCCTCTCTCTAACTCTCTCTAACTCTAACTCTCTCTCACGATCTCTCTCTCTCTCTCTCTCTCTCTCTCTCTCTCCCTCTCTGTCTCTCTCTGTACTTGGCTGAAGAAAGTATGTCGGAGTGTGTACGTGTATGTTTATGTGTGTGTATGCGTGTGTGTATACACAATTTGTGTGTGTGTATGTTGTGTGTATCTGTGTGTGTATGTGTGTCCGGTTTCTATAAACCCTTATTGTGTGTGCATATTGTGTGTATGTGTGTATGTGTGAGTATATGTGTGTGTGTGTCTGTTTGTGTGTGTGTGTGTGTCCCCGTGTACGTATAAATAATTATTGTGTGTATATGGTATGCGTGCGTCCGTGTGTAATTGTGTGTGTGTGTGTGTTTTGTGTATGTGTGTGTCAGTGTCTATTTGTGTGTGTGTGGCTGTGACAAATACGACAACTGGTTCGCTTGAGTTATGGTGAATTATAATTGTCTACGAACAGAGTAAAACACCCGATATCGTAGTTTACACGTAATCACATATGTACAAATTCGTAATCATGTACCCTAATCAAAACAATTAACCTGAAAGGACTGGCATAGACAATTGCACAATCATGAAACAGAAACAGAAATGATGAAATGTCTGCGTTAACTATATCAACAATAATTGCACAATCATGAAAAAGAAACATAAATTATGAAATGTCTGCGTGAAATATATCAACGTTAATTGCACAATTATGAAACAGAAACAGAAATAATGAAATGTCTGCGTGAAATATAACAACGTTAATTGCACAATCATGAAACAGAAACAGAAATAACGAAATGTGTAAGTGAAATATATCAACATTAATTGCAAGTTGAACAGATTCCAGTTGCCACCTCCATGACCAGTCTGTCCTATGGCACGAAGACTATATACACAACTGGTTGCAACGGACGAAATGTGCTTATAACGAAATCTGTGAGTATTCGATTTTCTCAGTTCAGATGCACATACCTTCAGCTGATGTCTATCCACACACTTCCACATGCTTTCATGAGTATCCACTGTCTCTATCAGTTGATGTGTGTCCACACTCTGATAGTTGATGTGTATCCACACTCTGACAGTTGATGTGTATCCACACTCTGACAGTTGATGGTTATCCACACTCTAACAGTTAATGTGTATTTCCACTTTAACAGTTGATGTGTAGCTCTGAAAGATGATGTGTAACCACAATCTAACAGTTGATGTGCATCCACACTATAACTGTTGATGTGTATCCACACTCTAACAGTTAACGTTTGTCCACACTCGAAAAGTTGATGTGTATCCAAATTCTAACAGTTGATGGGTATCCACACTCTAGCAGTTGATAGCGGGGTAGCGGGGTAGTGGTATCCCCTATCAAAGGAGAAGTAAGGCGCCTCCTTCCCTCCGCTAGCCTACGGGACACCCTTGGGCAAGGTGGAGTACCCGTTTAGCCCCCCGATCAGGGTTACGCTCCCGGGTAGGTGAAACCCGTTAGCTTTGGACAGCAATCCATCTAGGAGACGGAAAACTCCAAATATAAACCCCCAAGTTCAAGGTGGACCAGCGTGCCGAGGAACTGGATGGCCATGGGTTAACTGGTCGTGAACGTTGGACGTCTGACAGGCGTGCGGGGCGGCACCAGGCGTATGGACTCCTGCGGGACATCCCCTGCCTCTTCCCTAGCAAGCAGGCAATGCTAGGGTGACCGTTTATTTCCTGCAATATCCAAACTTTGCCTATGGATTTATTTAAACATGGGAATCGTCGCCGGAGCTACGGAGCACGTGCTCTGCGCTTGACACATCCCTCAGAGGCTAGCGAAGAGAGAGTGAGGAGGAGAAGACGAGGAAATGGTGTGAGACGACGGCATAGAAATAGGAGGGCAGGCGCCAGGAGAACAAGACGAAAAGTGGAGAGACTAGGTTTCAACTATGTAAGAGTGGGATACTGGAATTGTCGCAGTGCCAGACAGAGAGGTCCTGTATTGGAGAGACTAATATATGATTTTGACGTCCTCATGCTCCAGGAGCTAAATACAGACAAATACCATTGCCCTGGGTACGCCAGTTATATAAACCCTACTGGGCAGAAGAGACATGGACAAGGTCTGCTGGTGAAGGAAGGAGTGAAGCATGTGGTACTCGACTTGAGCCAGTGGAATCACAGTGCAAGAGAGGTCCAGGGTATACAAATGGAGATTGGTGGCTTAAGTTGGAACATCATAAATGTATATGCCACAGTGGACTGTTTTGTCAGAAAGGAACATTGGGACTGGCTTAAGGAACTGGAGGAATTACCAGGTGATAGGCTACTCATATGTGGAGACTTCAATGCAAGGAACAGAGATTGGGACAGTAGTGGAGAAAACCGACAGGGAATTGCCCTTGCAGATGCCATGGTGGACTCCGATGTGGTCTGCATAAATGATGGTAGGCCGACTAGAATGGCAATGAGGCCTGGCGATGCAGACACAGCTATTGATTTGGCACTTGTCTCCCAGTCACCAGTCCTTGATGCAAAGTGGAATGTTTTGAATGACCATGGGAGTGATCACATGCCATGTTCAGTCCTGATCTCTAAACTCAGGAAAGTTAAAGCTGGGAGAGCGCGCAAGACCTTCCGGTATAAGTGGACCGATTGCCTTCTTGGACGCCTCAGACAAGGGGCATGCAACAGGACTGTTAAAACTTCCTTTTTGCATCCCCCATGGTGGACCCCAGAAGTAGACCATGCTTGGAAAGCAAAGAGAGCTGCAGTGAAGCAGCTAAAGAAAGTGCGACAGACACTTCGAAGCTCACGAGAGGAAGTGGACACAGCGGAAAATGTCAAGAAAGACAAGGGGGAGGTTTTCAAGTGCTGTGCTGCAGAGGCCAAAAAGGCAAAATGGGAATGTTTCATGAAGGAGATTGGAGGTGATAAAACACTGCAAAAATTCTGGAAACTGCACAGGCAAATGCAGAGAAAAGATCGGCCGATGACAGTGGGAACAATCTATAGAGATGATGGTGTGCGCGTGACAACAGACAAAGAGAAAGGGGAGGCGTTTCTCCAGAGATTTTTAGAGCAGACCAATCATAATGATGCGGACACCAGGGATGCAGTTAGAGAGGAGCTATCTGGCACCACGAAGAATATGCAGTATGAAGACATCATACGGGTGGAAGATGTTAAACACATTTTGAAAAAGGCAAAAGACACGACACCAGGGCCCGATGGGGTCAGGTATGGCCACATGAAGGGTTTGAGCGAAACAGACCTGGAGGAGATGACCGACTGCTTTAACCAGAGCATTAGGACAGCATCAGTACCGCAGGATTGGGTGCACAGCTATCTCATCCCTCTCCCAAAACCATTCAAGGATCAGTCAAAGCTTAGCGGCTTTAGGATCATCACCCTTCAAAATACATTTGGGAAGGTTCTAGAGAAGATAGTCGCTGTCAAGCTGCAAGAGTTTTTGGAAAGGGGGAAGCTTCTTCCAAGAGGCCTGGGGAGCTACAGGCCAGGAAAAGATACCTGGTCTAATGCAGCCACTTTTGCCTTTGATGTTTATGAGGGGTTCCAGAGTAGACAGGAAACGATGGCGGTAGCGCTTGATCTCGAGGATGCGTACAATAGAGTTCGATATGATATTTTGATGACCGCACTGATGGAGAAGGGGGTCAATCCCTCGTTGGTGAACTGGATAGCAGCCGTCCTGCACTCTCGTCGGGTTGCTCTCCGTCTGGGCGCATGGACCTCAGAGCCACATATGTTAATCCCGGGACTGCCACAGGGATCTGCAGTCTCACCGGTGCTCTTTAATGTGTATACGAGCAAGATTGCAAACCTAGAAGCACCAGAGGTTGGAAGAATACTAACATTTGCAGATGATATTCTTGCATATAGGCAGGGGAGAGATAGGGAGCAAACAGCCCAGGAGTTACAGGCGACAGTAGATAAAGTGATTGACTGGTGCACAGAAATGAGTGCTGTCATCCACCCGGAAAAGGCGGCTGTTTTGTGGTGCTCTCTGGACAACAGGATTGTAAGAGCTGATGTCCCAAGCCTCGCGATAGATGGTAGAAATGTCAGCAGAGAGAACAAACTGAAGTATCTGGGGATCACATTTGACAGGAGCCTATCCTTCAAGGACCATGTGGAGACGGTCGTGACAAGAACTCAAAAGGGACTCAATGCACTTAAAACTATGGCTGCAATGGACATAGAGCAGAGAATGCTTTTCACACTATACCAGCACTTGATCCTCTCAGTAATTGATTATGGATTAGGTCTGCTCACTGTCTCAGAGTGTCAGCTGGTGAAGTTAGAGCGCATACAGAACGAAGCTATGCGGGTCATTCTGGGATGCACTAGAGACACCCCAGTAGTGTGTATGCGTTACATCCTTGGTCTGCCGACTGTTGCTGGTAGGCTCAAGGTGATGCAGGCGAAGGCATACCTCAGAGTAGCTGCAGACACAGATCACCCACTGCATGAAGCGCTGGGCGCAGTTAAGGGTCAGCGACTGATAAGAGGGAAATCATGGATGGCTCAGGCAGAGGATACGATCAGACAGGTGTGCCCCCTGGAGAACATTAGGCGTGGAGAGGAGTGGGTCAGAGTGCCAGCGGAGCAGTCAGACTTGTGCAGAGTTATAATCACATTAAGCCGGGAGTGCAGGGAGTGGCCAGCAGGGGCCACGGAAGTGGAAATCCAGCAACTAATTCAGGACAATGCTCACTCGAGTGATGTGATTATCTACACAGATGGTTCGGTGTCAAGAGGTGAGAGAAGTGGCTGGGGGTTCATAGCCAAAGCTAATGGTCGATGTTTGGGGCAGGAGAGCCTGGCATATGATACCACAACATCCAGCTTAAGAATGGAAGTGGAGGCAGTCACTGCGGCTCTCCGCTGGATGGAGAATACGACACACACACACACATCGTGATTGTAACTGACTCAGAAAGCATGCTGACGAGGGTGAGGACGGGCAGACTTCGTGCGGAGTGGCTTGCTTCGCTTCGGAGGTCACGGGTGACAAGCATCGCCTGGATCTTTTCTCCAGGGCATGCCGGTGAGCTGGGAAATGAACAGGCGGACAGATTGGCTGGCTCTGCAGAACTTGGTGGAGTATTGATACATGACGAGGCAGACGTGGTTGCGGCCTTGTGGGAGCACGTGCACACCTCGGAGGAGCAAATGGATTACCATGGTCTGGCAAGAATGAGACAACGAGGAGTGACGAAGGGATCTGGCCGACGCTCAACGCTCAAAGGAAAGGCGAGAAGGACTTAAAATCAGATTGCTACTGGTACTATTAGTGTTGGAACTCTTCGCTGGCTGCTGAGGATGGGGACGGAGCACTTATGGGAATGCCCCGAATGCTGTGATGTCGATTCCTAAATCAATCAATCAATTAACAGTTGATGTGTATTCCCACTCTAACGGTTGAAGTGTAGCTCTGATAGTTGATGTGAAGTGTTGCTTTGTCAGTTGATGTGAAGTCTTGCTTTGTCAGATGATGTGTATCCATACTCTAACAGTTGATATGTATCCCCACTCTTACAGTAGACGAGTATCCATGCTCAAACAATTGATGCGTATGAATACTCTAAACGTTGCTGTGTATCCACAAACTACCAGTTAATATGTATCCACACCCTAACAAGTGACCTATATCCACACTCTGGACATTTGATGCGTTTCCACTCTATAACAGTTGATGTGTATCCATTCTGTGAAAGTTAATGTTATTTGCTGACAGATGATGTGTATCCACACTGTGATAGTTGATGTGTATCTACACTCTGACCGTTGACGTGTATCCACACTGGCAGTTGATGTGTATCCTCACTCTGACAGTTGATGTGTATCCTCACTCTGACAGTTGATGTGTATCCTCACTCTGACAGTTGATGTGTATCCACACTCTGACAGTTTATGTGTATCAACACTGTGACAGTTGATATGTGTCCACACTGTAAAGGTTTATGTGTCTCCACACTATAACTATTGATGTGTATTCACACTCTAACAGTTGATGTGACTCTCTGACTGTTGATGCATTTCCACACTTTGATAGTTGATGTGTATCCACATTCTGACAGTTGATGTGTATCCACACTCTGACAGTTGATGTGTATCCACACTCTGACAGTTGATGTGTATACACATTCTGACAGTTGATGTGTATCCACACACTGACAAATGATGTGTATCCACAAACTGACAGTTAATGTGAATCTCTAATAGTTGATATGTATCCATACTCTAACAGTTGATGTTTGTCCACACTCTAACAGTTGTTGTGTATCCACACACTGACAGTTGATGTGTATCCACACTCTGACAGTTGATGTGAATCCACACTCTGACAGTTGCTGTGTATCCACACTCTGACAGTTGATGTGTATCCACACTCTGACAATTGATGTGTATCCACACTCTGACAGTTGATGTTATCCACACTTTGACAGTTGATGTGTATCCACACTCTGACTGTTGATGTGTATCCACACTCTAACAGTTGATGTGTATCCACACTCTGACAGTTGATGTGTATCCACACTCTGACAGTTGATGTTATCCACACTTTGACAGTTGATGTGTATCCACACTCTGACTGTTGATGTGTATCCACACTCTGACAGTTGATGTTATCCACACTTTGACAGTTGATGTGTATCCACACTCTGACTGTTGATATGTATCCACACTCTGACAGTTGATGTGTATCCACACTCTGACAGTTGATGTGTGTCCACACACTGACAGTTGCTGTGTATCCACACTCTGACAGTTGCTGTGTATCAACACTCTGACAGTTGATGTGTATCCACACTCTGACAGTTGATGTGTATCCACACTCTGACAATTGATGTGTATCCACACTCTGACAGTTGATGTTATCCACACTTTGACAGTTGATGTGTATCCACACTCTGACTGTTGATGTGTATCCACACTCTAACAGTTGATGTGTATCCACACTCTGACAGTTGATGTTATCCACACTCTGACAGTTGATGTGTATCCACACTCTGACCGTTGATGTGTATCCACACTCTAACAGTTGATGTGTATCCACACTCTAACAGTTGTGTGCCCTCAGGCCAACAGTTAATGCATATTGAGAGAAGTTGTATGTGCCATGAACGTGAGCAGTGCTAGTGCATGAGCCAGACAGTCGGTGGCTGGCAACGGTAGAGCCGGGCGCTAAAGCTTAATGTCGTTGTGTGGGGTCTACATGTCCCACACATTAGGTTAACTGTCTTTGTGGGGTGTCTACATGTCCCACACATTAGGTTAACTGTCTTTGTGTGGTGGCTACATGTCCCACACATTAGGTTAACTGTCTTTGTGTGGTGTCTACATATCCCACACATTGGGTTAACTTTCGGTGTGTGGTGTCTACATGTCCCACACTTTAGGTTAACTGTTGGTGGCTTCCGTGGAAGCTGCAGGGACATCTATATTAGCGTTTGAATACGTGGAAACAATGTCCTCCTCGCGCGCCAGCACTTTCTCCACTTTGGTCATGCGTTGCTTGAGTTTTTGCTGGGTGGCGTTGAATTCTGCCAGCAGACGAGCAAATCGTGTCTGCAAACTATCGAGACTGAGGTCAATTCTGTCGACTCTCTGGTCCATCGTCTCCTGCTTCTCCTCGGCTCGTCGCATGGCCTCTTCGTCCAGCAAGTTATCCTTCATGAGGATCTGCCTGCCAGCTTCCATGAGCTTCCTCTTGGCCTCCGGGTACTCAGTCAAGGCGTCCCACAGCGACTCCTTGGAGAGACAGAAGAGATCCGAGTAGCCCAGGCTGCGGACGTTGGCTGTCCGGCGGTTGCCTGTCTTGTTGCCTGCTATGTTCAGGATGCTGACCTGGGGAGGCAAACATAGTCACGTGATTGTACAAGCAGAAACGTGTCTGTTGTGAGTTATTTTGTCGGTTAATAGTGTCATTGAATACAAATATACCTCACTGACACGATACACAGGTACAGACACGCACACTCTCTTACACAAACATTGACATACGCGTACACACTCCGTCATCGAAACACACACATATACTCACAAACATTGACAAACACACTCACTCACGGACATACAGACTCATCGACACACACAGACACACGGACGCGTACACACTAACGCACACTCACCGACATACATAAATTCACACACAAGCATTTGCACGCATATTCAAACACAAACATTGACACATACACCCACTCAACGATACGCACACACAGACTCATCGACATACACTCACCAACACACTCAAAAGCATTGACACACACACACACACACACACCCACCCACACCCACATATATACACAAGCATTGAAATACACACAAATACACACATACACTCACAAGCATTGACACACACACACATTCATTCACTCACGCACACACAGACTCATCGACACACACAGACTCACAGACGCATACATACCCACTCACCGACATGCATAAACTCACACACAAGCAATTCACACACACACACACACACACACACACACACACACACACACACACTTCCCGACGCAGACATACTAGGCGATACCGACACCCACTCACACACACATAAACACACTCACTGGCGCACACACTCACCGACACACACACACACACACACACACATACACACACACATAAACACACACACACATAAACACACATAAAGGCATTGACGCACACTCAACAAAGACTAGTGCACGAGTGTAGACTCAGAGCGTACCTCACTAAAGACTAGTGCACAAGTGTAGACTCATAATTTATCTCACCAAAGGCTAGTGCACAAGTGTAGACATATGACTTACCTCACTAAAGACTAGTGCAAGATTGTAGACATATGACTTACCTCACTACAGACTAGTGCAAGAGTGTAGACATATGACTTACTTCACTAAAGACTAGTGCATGGGTGTAGACTCATAACTTACCTCGTCAAAGGCTTGTGCACGAGTGTAGACATATGACTTACCTTACTAAAGACTAGTGCAAGAGTGTAGACATATGACTTACCTCACTACAGACTAGTGCAAGAGTGTAGACATATAACTTACCTCACAAAAGACTAGTGCACGAGTGTAGACTCATAACTTACCTCGCCAAAGGCTTGTGCACCAGTGTAGACATATGACTTACCTCACTAAAGACTAGTGCACGAGTGTAGACATATGAATTACCTCACTAAAGACTAGTGCAAGAGTGTAGACATATGACTTACATCACTAAAGACTAGTGCACGAGTGTAGACTCAGAACTTACCTCCTTAAAGACTAGTGCACTAGTGTAGACTCAGAACTTACCTCCTTAAAGACTAGTGCACGAGTGTAGACTCAGAACATACCTCCTTAAAGACTAGTGCACGAGTGTAGACATTTGTATGACTTACCAAACTAAAGACTAGTGAACGAGTATAGACATATGTATGACTTACAACACCGCAGACTAATGCTAGAGAGTAGACTCAGAACTCACCTCACCAAAGGCTAGTGCACGAGTGTAGACGTATGAATTACCTCACTAAAGACTAGGGCACAAGTGTAGACATATGACTGTCCTCACCACAGACTAGTGCTAGAGAGTAGACTCAGTACTCACCTCACCAAAGACGCTGCCTTCGCTAAGAGTGGCATAAATGGTAGAACCATCGTCTCCGACAACGCTGAGCTTTCCCCTCTTGACAATGTACATCTCCCTGCCGATGTCGCCTTTCCTGCAGATGTAGTCGCCGGGACTGAAGACTTGCAGCCTCAGCTTCAGCACCAGCTCGACCAGCAAACCCGGCTCACAGTCCTGGAATATGCTGACCCGCTTCAGCGTGTCCAGATGCACGTGGATGGCCATTTCGGCTTTGAGTTTATCTGGAAGAGCTGACAAAACTTCTTCTTCATTTAAAGATTGCTTATTGGTCCACAAATAATCGAACCACTTAATGACTCTCTCCTCGAGCTCTTTGCTGACTTTGCGGAACTCCATGTATTGCTTGACACCGTCCATGCGCTGGTTGAACTCTGACCGAGCTGCGTTCATGTTTGTGATCATACTGCCAACATTACCCACGATCGTGGCAAAGATGAGAACACCGATGAGAAAGTCCACGACCACAAAGAGAAACTCCTCATCTCTTTCTGGTCGAGGTGTCTCTCCGATGGTAGTCAGCGTTAGTGTAGACCAATAAAAACTATAGATATATTTTCTGGACAGGTCATCGTGCGGTCCTGTTAGGTTGGCATAAACCCATCCGTCTGAGCCAAAGCCCAGAGCGGCGCTGATAGCGAAATATATACAAGCATTCCAATGAATGATGATGAGAATGTAGAGGACAAGATGCAGGATTCGCCACATGTTGGTGAAGCTGGTTCGGGTCTCCGTGCGGTCGAAGAACTCCAGTAGCCGTTTGACACGAAGCAGACGGTTGAACCTGACGTAGGGGATGTCCAGCCCTCGCCTCAGCAAGTAGAAGAGATCCGTGGGCAGCATGCTGGCCATGTCTATGTAGAATGTTTTTGTTTTCATGTAGTTTTTCCGCAGCTTGATTGGGTCCACCACCATGAGGCCTTGCTCCAGGTAGCCTGTCAGAGAAACATGGGCACACGCTGTAGTGAATGAACATAGCAATAATTGCTTCAGTGAAACATTTAGCCAAGCTGCCATAACTGTTGCATTCTGACAATGTCAATGGACACAAAAATGATTGCTTCAGTGAAACTCTTAGCAACTATTTCATTCTGACAATGTGAATGGAGAAGGTCAGGGGAGTTTCCGTCATGGCTAAACGCTAACAACTTAGAGTTATTCATGTCACTGAGTGAGGTGTTTAAAGTGGGCTTATCTCGACATTTAAGTGAGACAGTGAAATTATACTCGTCTTGACATTTTAATGAGATACAGAAAGTAGACTTTTCTTGATAATTGAGTGAGATGTTCTGGGTAAACTTGTCTTGACATTTTATGGATATCTTGAAAATAGACTTGTCTTGACATTAAAAAGAGAGTTTGAAAGTAGACTTGTCTTGACATTTGATTGAGTTATTCAAAGTAGACTTTTCTTACGTTTGAGTGAGATGTTGAAAGTAGCCTTTTCTTGATATTTGATGGAGATATTGAAAATAGGCATAGGTTCTATGTTGCATATCAACACTCTTTGTCTCATTGCAATTGGCATCTTTATATTGGACAGTATTATTTTCATCTTGCAAAAGGTTATCTTCAAGGCATCTCCTATCAGATGTTATGACTGTTCCAAGATAATTGTACCCATTCACTTGTTTAAGAATATGCCCATTTACTTGTATTATTTTTTTTTAGCATATCCTTTACAGGACTTAGCTGTCAACACCAGCATCTTTCAGCTGTATGTTGATCTCTTGGCAAGATTACGCTCAGTAGTTTGCCATTGCTTTCTGAGCGGCCGGCTCAGTGTCCCGCAAGTCACGAGCGGGGGTCGAACCACCTCAGCTCTCGCTCCGCTACGAGACTCTGCGTGACAAACGGGATTACAGAGAGAAAGTGTTGTAACCCCACAGCCAGAGAGACCGGCTCTTGTATATTACATTGTCGTATTTCGTTCTTCCGAGTGACGACCATAATCTGTGTCTTCTTACAAGTTAGTTCTAGGGGGCTGCGTGGTCTCGAGGTATGGTGTCCGCCTCGAGTGCTGGAGGTCACAGGTTCAAGCTCCGGTGAGGACTGGGATTTTTTCACGTAAACTTCTAGTAAAAATTTCCCCTGGTCTCTGGGTAGTGAGATCGGACGCCCGTGTGTATTGTTGCGCACGTAAAAAATCCCTTGGCAGTTGGAAATCGAAAAAAGAGTAGCCTAACGGCGCTGCCCGGGCAAAGTTTCGTGTTAAAAATCTATCCAAAGTATTTCAGGATCCTCGCCGGTGCTACGGAGTTCGTGCACTGAGCTGAGTTTCTTCAGACTCAGGTTTGAGTTAGGAGAAGAACGGAGCACTTATGGGTTGCACCAGTGTGCCGTGATGGTGATCCGTCGACTAAACTAAACTAAACTTACATGTTAATTCTAACCCTAGTTGTTCACTGTGTGCAACAACCGCATCTAGTAAATGCAGATCCTGCTCATTGTCTGGAATTAATACTGTATCATCTGCATATCTAATATTATTGATATTTCGTCCCCCAATGATCCCATCCATCATGTGCCATGCCGGTAAGCGTGGGCGGTCATGTTCTGCCATCTCACTCGATCACCAGAGTCGTGGATCAGCTCCGTGTTTCTGTCTCGACCATGCCACAAGGCCAAGCCATCCAGGTACTTGCTTCTAGGTCTTCCCCTTGGTCTGTTCCCCTCGATCTTACCAGATGTCACCAAATTCTCCAATCCATTTCTTCTCATAACATGCCCAAAAAATTTTGACTGTCTTCGTCTAATTTCTCTAATCAATTTACGATCTTCATTTGTTTCTTGAAGGACTTGTTCATTGGTCTTTCTGGCTGTCCATTGTATTCTTTGCATTTTCCTCAGAAACCACATCTCTACAGCCATCAGATGTTTTTCAGCCTGACTGCTCATTGTCCACGCTTCATATCCATATAAAAGTACAGGTTCAATGTAGCATCTCAACACTCTTTTTCTCGTTTCAATTGACATCTTTTTATTGGTCAATATGTTTTTCATCTTGCTAAAGGCTACTTTTGCCATGGCGATTCTTGTTCTAATCTCTTCAAGGCATCTCCCATCAGATGTTATTACTGTTCCGAGATAATTGTACCTGCTCACTTGTTGAAGAATATTCCCATTTACTTGTATATTACATTGTGGTATTTCGTCCTTCCTAGTGACGACCATAATCTGTGTCTTTTTACAATTTAATTCTAACCCCCAATGATAATTCCTTTCATATGTTCTATATTTCTGAAAATATTTTCACAGTATGGTGAAATGATTTGGAGACATTACACATCCCTGTCTCACATCTCTCTTAGCAGGCTGATATTGACCTACTTCGCTATCAATCCTGATGGCAGTTTATTGTTTCCAATATATGTACAAGGTATGTTTCTTGAAAATGTAAGGCCTTTCCCATCAATTTGTAGATCTGCAGGCATCTTTATCATGTTGACATGTCTTACTCTAACGAAAGCCTTTGTGTAGTCAATAAAGCAAAGATGTCCACACCTTTATTTACTTCTATATAACGTTCAATCTTCAAAATTTATGTTCCTTCATTATTATTTCGAATATCATACTGTTCTTCTCTGTTATCATCATAACGGTATTTCACATAATCTGACCATACATGTAAAATCTGTTCTTTTTCTAGTAGTTTTCCATCTTTTGTTTTTAGATAGCCTGCTGATGTACGTGTTCGTTGATTAGTAACCTCTGAATTCTTTTGTGCATTAATTCAATAGCTTTACTGTTGTGTTGTTTTTCAATTTTTATGAACTTTGTCTCAAGCTATGCTTTATTTGCCTTCTTACATACTGTTCTTACTTTTCTGTGAATTGCTTCATATTTGGCAGGATTTTGTTTGTTTTGTTTTGTTTCCAATAGTTGTAAAATTTCTTCAGTCATCCATTTCTTACGATCCACTTTCTTTAATTTTGGAATAGTTGTTTCTGCAGGAAAACTGATTTAATTCTTCAACATTTCCCATTGGTCATCCACATCTTGAAATAGGATCTCTAGATCAGACAGTAAATCAAATTTGTTTTCTACTACTATGTTAAAATTGTCTTGCATTTCCATGTCATTTTTCAATATACACAGATCATATTCAGTGTTTCCTGTTGTATACTTGACTTTCTTTAATTTTACCCTCAATGTGCCTGCAATCGATCTTTGATCACTGCACAGTCAGCATTGGGAACTGTTTTTGCGATTGTTAACGCATTTCAAAACCTTATACTAATCAGGATGTAACTACTCTGGTTTCTCATCCTGCTATCGAGACTCCTACATGTCCATAATCTTATAATGTTTTTTAAACCAGGTGTTTTCTACAATCATTTTCTGCTCTTTTGCCCATTCTACAAGTCTGTAACCTCTTTCATTTCGCTCTCCCAAACCATGGTTACCTACTGTGCATCTATCACCTTGAATTCCTACTTTTACATTAAAGTCACCCATTATGATATTTATTTCTGACTGTTTACATTTCTTCAAAGCAGACTACGTGTCATTATGAAATTCCTCTAAATTATCTTCATTGCATTCTCCTGTTGGGGCATATATTTGAATGACGTTTATTTTAAGAGGTCTGTCGATTAATTTTATCAATAGCACCCTGTCTGACACAGCCTTTTAACATATTTTGGTATTTGCCGATCCAAGATAATTGCTACACCTCTTTACCGCTCTTCTTCCCCAGAATAAATAATCTTAAAATCTTCCCCTGACTTAATCCCGCCCCTTTCCATCTCGTTTCGCAAATTCCCTAACATATTAATCTTCTCTCTTTCCATGTCTTGTTTGTTGTCTTTTCCGTCGTCACTTAACGTTCGAACATTCCACGATGCTAATTTCAGTGCCCAGGTCCTTTTCTCGTGATGATCTGTAATTAGGCGAATCATGACAAACTATGCAAATTTTAAAAAAAGGTAGTTTGCCGTTGCTTTCCTTCCAGCCAGTGACCATACCGGCTAGAGACACAGACCAATGTCTCAGTAAAGTAGAGATCATCTGCCTACCTTCGCGAAACTTTAGACCATAACCAACAACTATCTGTCGGCTGCCCTCAAACTTTCATCCACCATATGCCTTCCGTAGTTTATTGTGAAAAAATTCCGAAAACTGAAAACTAATACGAAATAACAGCACGGTCCTCCCTAGAAAAGCACAAAAACAACATTCTCTTAAGAAAACACTGTTACATCGTCGCCTATTTACTAGAGTGTGATATAATCGGTTGATTTATCATTAAAATAGAATATGATATATAAGGTTGTCTTATCATTATTATAGTGTGCTACCGAAGGTGGTCTTATCATTATAATAGCGTGATATAGACGATTGTTTCACCATTAAAATAGAATATGGTCTTATCATTATAACAGAATGTGATATAAAAGGTGGTCTTATTATTATACTAGTGTGCTACAGAAAGGTGGTCTTATCATTAAAATAGTGTGATATAAAAGGTGGTCTTATCATTCAAATAGTGTGATATAGAAGGTGGTCTTATCATTATAATAGTGTGCTACAGAAAGGTGGTCTTATCATTATAATAGTGTGCTACAGAAAGATGGTCTTATCATTAAAATAGTGTGATATAAAAGGTGGTCTTATCACTCAAATAGTGTGATATAGAAGGTGGTCTTATCATTAAAATAGTGTGATATAAAAGGTATTGTGCTGGGAGACTTCAATGCAAAAATAGGTAGAGAGCAAACTAATAAAAAAGTGGCCGGTATGGAAAGCCTACATACAACTTCAAATGATAATGGATGGAGAGTCATCAACCTGGCAGAAGCCAAAGGACTGCAGATTAGCAGTACCAGACTACAAAGAAAGGATATACACAAACAAACTTGGAAATCATGTGACAAGAGAACCTATAATCAAATAGATCACATTTTAATTAACAACAGAAATGCATCAAACATACAGCAAGTCAGAAGTTATAGAGGAGCTGAGTGCCATAGTGACCATTTCCTCGTTGGAGCAAAATTTAAAATAAAACTTAAGAGAGCTTTCTATACTAAATTACAAAGATTACACCCAACATATAACAGAGAAAAACTACAAGACATTACAGTCAAAGAGAAATTTACAGATGAAATAAAATGTAAACTTGAAACTTTGCAAAACCCTTTGGAGGAAAGCGTTGACCAAACTTGGTTGAACATCAAGAATACAATTCAATCTACCGCAGAAGAATGTCTCGGTGTGTCAACCACGCATAGAAAGAACAGATGGTTCAATCAAAAATGTGAAGAAGCAGTCACTAAGAAGAAGAATGCCAGACATGTATGGTTAAATGACATCAATAACATCCAAAAGGAAGAGCATTATAGAAATGAATGTAAAGAGGCTACAAAAATAGTCAGACAGCAGAAGCGAGAATATATGAGTAATATAATCAAAGATTTGGAAACTAATCACCAGAAAAATGAATCCAGAAAGTTTTTTAAAGTACTGAAGTCAATGAAACGAGGGCACCAACAAAACACATATGGTTTAAAAGACAAAAATGGGAATATGATAAATACCAATGAAGAAATGTGCAACACATGGAAAGAATATTTTATTGAATTACTAAATTGTGAAGCTCCAAGTAACATTTTCCCACAGGAAGAGGTTCTAACATGCGAACCACAAATTGAAGAACCTACATTTGAAGAAATCCTATATGTAATCACACGACTTAAAAACAATAAGGCAACTGGGACTGATGGAATTGCTGCTGAATTTATAAAGGCAGGTGGCCATGCATTACATCTAAAGCTATACGAACTAATAATAAAAATCTGGAGGACAGAAGAATTACCCCATGACTGGAAAGAGTCATTATTGATACCTATCTTTAAGAAAGGAGACAAGTTCCAATGTGGAAATTATAGAGGAATATCACTACTGTCCACAAGCTATAAGATACTATCCGCAGTATTACTAAATAGACTAAAACCATATTCAGAAGACATATTAGGTGACTACCAGGCGGGTTTTAGACAAAACAGATCAACAATAGATCAGATATTTATCTTACGACAAATAGCCGAGAAACATTGGGAATATAAAAGAGATCTCCATAACATTTTTGTGGATTTTAAAAAGGCTTATGATAGTGTCCATAGGAATAGTCTATGGAATGTTATGCAGGAATTTGGAATACCAAGGAAGTTAATTAACATGACCAAACTATGCATGGAAGATACTTATAATATAGTAACATATAAAGGCAGGAAATCAGACCCCTTCCAAATAACATCTGGCTTGAAACAGGGTGATGCACTATCGCCGCTACTCTTCAATCTGGCTCTAGAGAAAGTTGTAAGGAAGGTAAAGGAGGAATGTGATATTGGAGGAACATCCAAGCTGCTTGGTTATGCAGATGATATAGATATTATAGGGCAAAGTGAACAAAAGACATTAGAAATATTGACTCACTTAAAGGAAAAAGCCCAACAGATGGGGCTGGTTATCAACCAAGATAAGACAGAATATATGGTAATTTCAAGAGACGGAATGGCTAAAAACTCTGGCCACATACAAATAGATAATATGACCATTAAAAGAACGGAAACATACAAATACCTGGGTACAATCTTCAACTGCTCCAACATCATAAGGGAAGAAATACAAACTAGAATCAACTCTGGAAATAAGATATACTATGCACTACAACATCTACTAAAATCAAAGGCGCTATCTCGTAACACCAAAATCACAATATACAAAACACTGATCAGGCCAGTTGTGCTGTATGGCTCTGAAACCTGGAGTACAACGAAAGGAGACGAAGCCTTGTTACAAACCTTTGAGAACAAAATTTTAAGACGCATCTTTGGACCCATTAGGGATACACAAAGTGGAGAGTGGAAAAGAAGAAGTAACAAAGACATTTATGATTTGTTTA
Source organism: Cepaea nemoralis (assembly GCA_014155875.1). NCBI lineage: Eukaryota > Metazoa > Mollusca > Gastropoda > Stylommatophora > Helicidae > Cepaea > Cepaea nemoralis. The sequence continues at coordinate 513,412 of JACEFZ010027352.1, read as the reverse complement.
AGTCCCCGCTAATCACTGGTATCATGAAGGCTAATAGACTACAATGGCTGGGGCATATAGAAAGAATGGAAGATAATAGGGAAACAAAACTCGCTTACACTCAGGAAATAAATGACCGTAGACCCCGAGGTAGACCAAGAAGGCGGTGGAGAGATAATATACATACAGACCTACAAGCACTTGGAATCAACGACTGGCAAGAGAAGGTCCACCAGAGAGACGAATGGAGACAGATTGTATTTGCAGCAAAGAACCTCAATGGCTCGGAATGCTGAAGAAGAAGAAGAAGAAGAAGAAGATATAAAAGGTGGTCTTATCATTCAAATAGTGTGATATAGAAGATGGTCTTATCATTATAATAGTGTGCTACAGAAAGGTGGTCTTATCATTAAAATAGTGTGACATAGACAGTTGTTTTCTCATTAAATTAAAATATAATATAGAAGGTGGTCTTATCAGGATAATAGTGTGATATAGAAGGTGGTCTTAATATTATAATAGTGTGATATAGAAAGTGATCGTATCATATATATAATCTTACCTCTAGCAGTAGAGTGTAATAAAGAAGGTAGTTATTGCATTATAATAGAGTGACAGAGAATATAGGCTGGCACATTCTCACTGTAATACAGACATGACAGAGAAGACAGGCTGGCACAGTTCTCACTGTAATTGGGGAGAGACATGACAGAAAATATAGGCTGGCACAGATCTCACTGTAATAGAGAGAGAACTTTCACAACATGGCTGGTTCTATTAGATAACCACAACTGTCATAACGTGACTGGTTCTGTCACATAACCCCAACTGTTACAACATGAGTGGTTGTATTATATAACCACAACTGTCACAACATGATTGGTTCTATTATATAACCACAGCTATCACAACATAAATGGTTCTATATATATAACCACAATTGTCACAACATGGCTGGTTCTATTATATAACCATAACTGTCACAATATTACCTGGTTTATTTTATAATTGCAAATGTCACAACATGACTGGTTTTGTGATATACACAACGGAGACAACATGACTGGTTATATTATATAACCACAACTTTCACAACATGACTGGTTCTATTATATAACCACAACTGTCACATCATAATCCATTGGCACTTTTCCGTCTTGACAGACGATAGTTTGGTACATTGTGCTTCAAAAAGGCTTAATAACTACAACCCATGTCGGTGGCGAATGTGACCGATAAGGACAAATCGAGCTGTAAATGGTCGTCCACAGTGGATGCATGGTTATTTCCACCATCATGCACCATTTTACGCCCCTCACGCTCTGTGTGTGCTTTTCTGCAATCATTTTCTCCTTTGTCTTTATTCCTATTTCTGATAGTTGCCCTCCATGCAACACGTTCAGCGGCGACTTGCTCCCAATGTGCATTATCAATGTCTGTATCAATCAGTTCCCGCTTATACACATCTTTGTATCGTAGTAGAGGCCGGCCCTTAGATTTCCTACCCATCTGTAATTCACCAAAAGAGATGTCCTTTGGTATTCTACCATCATCCATCCTCCTAACGTGTCCTATCCATCTAAATCTACGAAGACTGAGCATAGAACACGCCGTCACACAACCTTTTCTTTCCAATACTTCAGTATTTGTGATTGTGTCTTGCCACTTAATACCAAGTATTCTTTACAGACATCGCATGTGAAAGCTGTTTAAACGTTTCTCTTGGTGTGAGTAAGCTGACCAGGTTTCACTGCCATAAAGAAGAGTACTAAGGACACAGGCTTGGTAGACAAGGACTTTTGTTTTGGCCGTGAGCTTCCTGTTGTCCCAGACTCTTCTTGCTAACATGTTCATTGTTGTTGCTGCCTTACCAATCCTGATGTTGATTTCCTGATATAAGGATAATTGGCTATTTACTTCTGATGCTAGATATGTAAAATGGTCTACTATCTCCAGTTCGGCGTCGTCAATAAAGATTGATGGTACCCCATGTGAACATTGTGACATAATCTGTGTCTTCTTTTTGTTAATTGTTAAACCAAATTCAGAACAAGCATTGGAGAATGCAGATAGCAGATGTAATTCTTCCTCGGAGTGGGTCGTAATTGCAGTATAATCTGCAGAAAGCAACTCTCTTATTAGTACCCTCCTAAGTTTGGTCTTGGCTTTCAATCTCTGAGCATTGTAGAGGCCGCCATCTGAGCGTGAACGAATGTATATTACCAGCATCCTGATCACGAAAGGCATATTTCAGTAGAAGTGAAAAGTATATTCCAAAGAGGATGGGAGCTAGTAGACAACATTGCTGAACTCCACTCTTGATTTTAAACTCTTCAGAAGTTGCACCGTCAAACTTAATTATATCCTTCATGACTTGGTGGGCAGCCAATCTTCTTTAGTGCCTTGAACAGACCCTCACGACTGACCAAATCAAATGCCTTTGTGAGGTCGATGAAGGCAATAAACAGTGGTTGATTCTGTTCACGGCATTTTTCTTGCATTTGTCGCAATGAGAATATCATATCAATGGTAGACCGGTTCTGTCGGTAGCCGGCCGCACTGTGATTCGGGGTAGATTTGATCTCCTAGGACTTGAAGTCTGTGCAGAGCAATTCTGGCAAATACTTTTCCAACAATACACAGAAGTGAAATACCCCTATAGTTGTTGCAGTGGCTCCTATCGCCCTTGTTCCTGTACAGTGTTATGATGCTTGAATCTTTGAAATCCTGTGGGACTTGTCCTTCTCGCCAGCATAGCGCTATTAGCTGGTGGATCTGTAGAGTGAATGTGTCTTGCCACTCCTGATTACCTCTTTTGGAATACCATCCTTACCTGGAGCGTTGCCAAATGCAAGTTAATTTATAGCACGCTTAACTTCCGTTATTCTAGGAACTGTGTCCAGGTGATCAAGAGGTGGCAGGGCCTCAATGACGTTGAGAGCATCATCCGCTAGTTTGGTCTCACTTAAGAAAGCTCTAAACAGTGCTCTACCCATCTACCCATCTGCTGTTTCTTATCAGTGATGATTTCTCCAGTCCAGGTTTTCAGTGGTGCACTTCTTTTGATCATTGGACCACAGAGCTTTCTTTATCCCTTCATACATGCTTCTGATGTTTTCCTTATCACTTGCATTTTGAATGGACTTACATAACTTGATCCATTAGTCATTTGCACACTGCCTGGCAGCCTTTTGAACATCATTCCTAGCTTGCTTCAGCTTACTGCAAGTGTTACGAGTTGTTCTTTCCTTATTTCTTAAGAGAGCTATCTTCTTTTTATCAATCAAGGGCCGCAGTGTCTGGTTGTTTGCCGCAAACGAGTCCTGCCTCTTGTGATCCACAGTGCCGTAAACACCTACCGCAGTTTTATAAAGAGTTTCTTTAAGTTTACCCCACTTTTCACTTACTGTACAATTTTCTTACGTATCAGTGAAAGCGTCTTCAAGTTGCAGTTGAAACTCAAAGCACTTGTAAGGATTGTGAGTGTTAATAATATTAATCCTGGGGCTAGATTTATGTTTAGCTGTGTAGATTCTCTTTCGGGTCAGTCTAACCCTTGCAACAACCAAAGAATGATCCGTATCACAGTCAGTACTGTGGTAACTTCGAGTTAATGATGTATGGTTCAGATGTTGTCTCCGAGTGATGATGAAGTCCAGCTAATGCCAAAGGTGGGATCTTGGATATTTCCGTGTGACCTTATGCAGCTCTTTTGTTTAAAAAAAAAAAAAGGAGTTTGTAATACATAGGTCATTTCTGGTGCAATGCTCCAACAGCCTTTGCCCATTGTCATTCATCCGACCGAGGTTGTATTCTCCAAGGCACACTGGTCATGAACACGAGTCCTTGCCCACACGAGCATTGAAATCACCGAGCATATGAATGTAGTCGGATTTTGGAGCTGCCTTGATCACAGATTCTAACTCCTCATAGAACGAATCCTTCACATCATCAGAGGAAGCGAATATTGGTGCTTACGCAGTAATAATGGTGGCAAAATCACAAGAGGTTGCCAAGCGTAGGGATAATATTCTTTCATTACCTCCAGCTGGAATTTCAATCATTCCCAGTAGCGAATTCTTCGCTCCAAAGCCCACACCATGTTGCCTCTTTTCTGCCTGCCCTCTACCCTTCCAAATAAATGGTGTAATTGTTTACCTGAGTGACCCTTCCTCAGCGAGGCGAGTCTCCTGTAGACCAGGAATATCAATGTTAAGACGATTGAGTTCGGCATCAATCACAGCCATTTTTTTTTCCAGATCGACAATATTCGTCAAGTCAGTGGAAAATCATGGACACATGGTTCTTACGTTCCAGGTTGCAAGCCGTAGCTTGAGGTTTCTATCTTTCTTTATATTAGTACCTGGTGCAATGGTTTTACAGCCTGCGATTCAGATTTTGTCCTAGCCCCAAGCATCCATTGAAGCAGGCAGGCTGTGGTGGATCATCACCCAATTAGCTGGGGGATGCCCAGCTTGAGGCGAGCGGTAGCTGATCAGTGACACCTGTAGGTGTCTCCCACCGTCAGAGGCAACCCGTGGCGCCTCATGTCTACGCCAATTGAAAAGGACTTATAACCAGTAAATGTTACCTCTCGCTTTGATTCCGAGACCGGTTAAGACCAGGGATGGAGTTATTGCCTCTCCATAGCACAAAGCCAGGGCTATAATATAGAGATCATGTGTTGCTCATGCAGCATGATCCCTCTCTCGATAGTTCGCTCCAGAGGAAAGGTAACACCCCTACATCTGGAACAAGACAAGCTGCAGAAGCTGCCGGATCAGCAAAGCAATGCTCTAACTGTCCGCCTATTGGAGCTTCGATCCTAGACCAGCTGCCAACGAATGCTTAGGGCCTGGTCTGCCCTGCCATGACATTTTGTCTTTAGATTGCATTTCCTCGCACCAGGATAAGGTTTGTACCTTCCCAGTTGCGCTCTTCCGCCCGAAGCCGTTGGCACAATGTGAAATGTCGAGTTTGGTAAGCGCCCGCCAACATTCGGCACTAACAGAAAGCAGGTAGTACCGTCTATGTCATACGGTAGCTCATTCATATCTGACTAAGACCTGACAGTATGTCACAACATAAAGGGTTCTATTATATAACCACAACTGTCACAACATGAGGTGTTGTATTATATAATCACAAATGTCACAACATTACTTGTTCTATATGTAAACACACTTTTCACAACATGACTGGTTCTATTATATAAACACAACTGTCACAACATGAGTTGTATTATATAACCACAACTGTCACAACATAAAGGGTTCCATTATATAACCACATCTGTCACAGCATGGCTGGTTCAATGATATCCACAACTGTCACAACATGTCTGGTTCTATCATATAAATCAAACTGTCACAGCATGACTTGTTCTGTTATATATTCACAACTGTCACAACATGACTGGTTCTATTATATAACCAAACCTGTCACTACATCAAAGGTTCTATTATATAACCGCAACTGTCGCAATATGACTGGTCCAATTATATAAATACACCTTTCACAACATGACTGGTTCTATTATATAACCACAACTGTCACAACATAAAGGGTTCTATTATATAACCACAACTGTTCACAACATAAAGGGTTCTATTATATAACCACAACTGTCACAACATAAAGGGTCTTATTATGTAACCACAACTGTCACTACATAGAGGATTATATTATATAACGACAATTGTCACAAAATAAAGGTTTCTATTATATAACCACAACTGTCACAACATAAATAATTATATTATATAACCACATCTGTCACAACATAAGTGGTTTTATTACATAATCGCAACTGTCACAGCATAAAGGAGTCTATTATATAACCACACCTGTCATAACGTAAAGGAGTCTATTATATAAATACACCTGTCATAACGTAAAGGGGTCTATTATATAACAACAACTGTCACAACATAAATGGTTCTATTATACAACCACAACTGTCACAACATGACTGGTTCATGATGTCCATAACTGTCACAACTTGTCTGGTTCTATCATATAAACCAAACTGTCGCAACATGACTGGTTCTATTATTTAACCACAGCTGTCACAACATGACTGGTACGATTATTTAACAACAACAGTCACACCATGATTGGTTCTATCATATAACCACCACTGTTACAACATGACTGGCTCTATAATAAAATCGCAACTGTCACATGACTGGTTCTATTATATAACCACACCTGTCACAACATGACTAGGTTCTATTATATAATCACAACTATCACAACATGACTGGTTCAGTGATATACACTGACGGTGACAACATTACTGGTTCATTTTGTATAACTACAGCTGTCACAGCATGACTGGTTCTATATATAACCACAACTGTCACAACATGACTGGTTCTATTATATAACCACAGAATAGCGTGGACTTCCGGTCCCCAAACATGGCGGGTAGGCATTGAACCGTTAAGGCCTATAGAGTGTTTATGCTTGTGGCTATGGTTTGCATTCGTATTTTCGTCATGCTTGACTGGTAGTGCATGGTTCCGTCGCCCTGATACTGAGTGAGTGCGTGGCGCGACACTGTGAGCTATGAAATTTGTGTGGAATGCATTTACATGTGTCCGCTGTTGTTTGTAGCGTGAACTGCATGTTCGAAACAATGGCTGCTAACTGTTGTTAAATAAACTGGTTTGCCTTTTCGGTGCACGAGTGCATTATTCAGGAGACTCATGGGAGTCATCGCTGGAGCTACGGAGTTCATGCTTTGTGCGGCGCTACTGGCGGGTCCCCCTGCGGAAAGAGACAGAGCCATGTGGTATAAAACCCAGATCAATGAAGTCTTTCTAGTGACTGCCGATTCTATCGATGATGAACTGTATTTTTCGTGGAGGACTTTTGTGTTGGCATTCTGGCGGCGGCATTATGCACAGTGTACCTCTGTGGGCTGTTGGCTTGCCGAGGCTCCTGTCTGTTCCACTTTTCACATTGAGTAGTGATGAGCATTTTGTGTGATATGCACTGGTACAGGAAGGAGCATTATGGGGACGACTCGTTGCCATGAAATTGGAACCACGTATAACTAACTAACTAACTAACTAACTAACTAACTAACTAACTAACTAACTAACTAACTAACCAACTAACTAACTAACTAACTAACTAGCTAGTTAACTAACTAACTAGCTAACTAACTAACTAACTAACATTATATAACCACAACTGTCACAACATGACGGGTTCTGTGATATACACATCTATTACAACATGACTAGTTTTGTGATATACACAAGTGTCACAACATAATTGGTTATAGTATATAAACATACCTGTCACAACATGACTGGTACTATGTATAAACACAACTGTCACAATATGACTTGTTCTAATATATACCACATCTGTCAAAACATGATTGGTTCAGTTCAGTTCAGTCGCGGTTCCAACATCACAGGACCGGGTCGTCCCCATTATGCTCCATTCCTGTGTCAGTGAATATCCCATAAAATGTTCCTCACTGCCCCATGTAAAAAGTAGAAAAGACAGGAGTCTCGACAAACAACAGCCCGCTCAGGCACACTGTGCATAATGCCGCCACCAGAATGTCACCACAAAAGTCCTCCACGAAACATACCGTTCATCCTTGATGGAAGTGGCAGTCACTTCCCAACCAGATGTTCACCTATAAAGTCTCGATGTTTCTAGATGTTGGTGACCGTTTCTAGATGTCACAACATGATTGCTTCTATGATATAAACAACTATTACAGCATGACTGGTTTTTAGATATACACAACTGTAATAAGAAGAGTGGTTATATTATATAAACACAACTGTCACAACGTGACTGGTTCTATATATATATATATATATATATATATATATATATATATATATATATATATATATATATATATATATATATATATATATATATATATATATATATATATATAAACACAACTGTCACAACATGACCTGTTTGATTATGTAACCACAACTGTCACAACATGACTGGTTCTAGTACATAACCATAACTATCACACCATGACTGGTTCTATTCTATAACTACATCTGTCACAACATGACTGGTTCTGTGATATAACAACAACTGTCACAATATCACTGGTTGTGTGATATAACCTCAACTGTCACAATATGACTAGTTCTATTATAAAACCAAAACTGTCACAACATGACTGGTTCTGTGATATACACATCGGTGACAACATGACTGGTTCTCTTGCATAACACAACTATCACAACATGACTCATTACGTATAAACACAATTGTCACAACAGGAATAGTTCTATGATATACACAGCTATCATTCTTCTGATTCTGTTTTAAAACATAATTGTCACAACATGGCTTGTTCAGTTATACATTATAATTTCACAACATGACAGGTTCTATTACACAAACACAGCTGTCACAACATGCACAGTTATATATTAAAGTGTCACTACATGGCTGGTTCTATTACATAAACCCAACTGTCACAACATGACTGGTTCTATGATATAAACACAACTATTACAACATGGTTGTTTCTATTATATAAACACAACTGTCGAAACATGACAGGTTGTGTGATATATTTAATTATCACAACATGACAGGCTGTCTGGAATACACAACTGTCACAGCATATATTGGTTCTGTAATATATACAACTGTTTCAACATGACTGGTTCTATGATACATACAACTTTCTCATCATGATTGGTTCTGTGATATATACAACTGTCACGAAATGAATGGTTCTAGAATAAATACACCTGTCACAACATGAAGGTTGACATAGAATACCAGATGACGAAATGAAAGTTGACATAAGACATCAGATAACAAAATGAAAGTTGATATGGAGCACCAAATGACAAACTTAAAGTTGACTTAAGTCATAAGATGACAAAATAAAAGTTGACATAGCGAATAAGATGATAACGGTTGCACATGGAAGTTGACAAAGAGCAACGATTAAAACAAACGACAGTTGACCAGGGGCACCAGATGACTAAAGGAACATTGACACACAGCATTAGATGACAAAATAAAAGTTGACATATAGCACCAGATGACAAGAAGGCATATTGCAAATAAAAGTTGACTTATAGTACCAGATGACAAGAGGGCATTTTTCAAATGAAATCGGACATATAGTACCAGATGACAAAATGAAAGTTTACATATATTACCAGACGACAAGAGGATATTTTTTAAATGACAGTTGGTATAGAGCATCAGATGACAATATTTTCACATGCACGTTGACATAGAACATCAGATGGTAAAATGAAAGTTGGCATGGATCACCAGATGACAAGAGGATATGTTTTAGAGTGACTGGAATCGTCTCCCAGACACGTAACTGTGACAGCCACAGGGGCGGCCTGTTAATCCTGGACTTCCGGTGATATCTGAACTGGATCCCCCGAGGTCATAAATAATGCATAAAGACGGCTAAACTGGGTTGCCGATATCCACATCAGTTCCACGGAGCTGAACGCCACGCTTAGAAACTAGGCTAGACCATTTGCTTCCAGTTCTCTCTCTCTCTCTCTCTCTCTCTCTCTCTCTCTCTCTCTCTCTCTCTCTCTCTCTCTCTCTCTCTCTCTCTCTCTCTCTTTCTTTCTTTCTCTATGCTTATCTCTCATTCTCTGCTTCTCTCTCTCTGTCTGCTTCTCTCTCTCTGCTTCTCTCTCTGCTTCTCTCTCTTTCTCTCTCTCTCTCTCTCTCTCTCTCTCTCTCTCTCTCTCTCTCTCTCTCTCGCTCTGACTCTTTCCTAGTAGCAACAAGAATGACCTACCGCTGATGATTCTCACAATATGAGTATAGATACTGTTGTCTGTGGTACTCTTTAACTGAACATAATGCCATAGATAACTGTCATCAGTGATTCTCAATATATGAATATATGGATATTGATAACTGTCTTCAGTGATTCTCACAATATGAATATATGAACATTAATAACTTTTGTCAGTGATTCTCACAATATGAATATATGGAAATTGTTGTCAGTTGGAACTACAACTACACTGAGAACTGTGCTAACCAACTCTCTCTGTCATGTCTCTCCCCAACTTAAGTAAGAACTGCGTCTGCCTGTCTTCTCTGTCATGTCTCTCTATCTATATTACAGTGAGAACTGTGTCACTCTGTCTATTTTGTTGTGTCTCTTTCTTTTACAGTGAGACCGATGCCAGTCTGTCTTCTCTGCCCTCTCCCCAACTACAGCAAGAACTGTGCCAGCCGATCTTCTCTGTTATGTCTCTATCTCTATTACAGTGAGAACTGTGCCAGCCTGTCTTCTCTGTCATCTCTCTCTCTCTCTCTCTCTCTCTCTCTCTCTCTCTCTCTCTCTCTGTGTTACAGCGAGAACTGTGCCAGCCTGTCTTCTCTGTCATGTTTCTCTCTCCGTAAAGTGAGATCGGTTCCTGTGTGTCTTCTCTGTCATGCCTCTCTCTATTACAGCGAGAACTGTGCCAGCCTGTCTTCTCTGTCATGTTTCTCTCTATTACTGTAAGAACTGTGCCAGCCTGTCTTCTCTGTCATGTCTCTCTCTATTACAGTGAGAACTGTGCCAGTCTGTCTTCTCGTTAATATTCCACTCTATTAGAATTAGACATGTGCCAGTCTATCTTCTCTGTCACGTCTCTCTCTCTCTCTCTCTCTCTCTATCTATCTCTCTCTCTCTCTCGCTCTCTCACTCTCTATTACAGTGACACATGTGCCAACCTGTCTTCTCTTTCGTGTCTCTCTCTATTACAAAGAGAACTGTGCAAGCCTGTCTTCTCTGTCATGTCTCTCTCTATTACGGTGAGATCTGTGCCAGCCTGTCTTCTCTGCCATGTAACTCTCAAACTAAAATTATAACTGTGCCAGCCTGTCTTTTCTATCATGTCTCTCTCCAACTACAGAGAGAACATGTTGTGACAGTTGTGTTTATATACTGTTCAAAAAGAAAAAGTAAAAAAGAAACGCAACATATGTGGTGTTACTTTTATAAAAGATAATCGCTGATTGGACATCAATCAACCTTTCGACAGTGTACATCTGTTCATTAATTTCTAGTGGTTACCTGAAATGTACTCACCTCATGATTCGTGAGGTCATGAAAGAGGTCAAGGTCAAAACAACGTTTTTGACAATAACTCGTCACAGGTTCATGATAATCCCGTGAAACTCACTGAACACAACTCTCTGACCATATTATTGAATGCCTATAAAAGATTGACGCTCCTCGAATAAATTCAGTTGAAAATTCAATGCGCAAGTATGGATCATCTCACTACAGACCAACGACATTCATCACTAAAAATAATGCACTGGAAGGCGGAGGGAGTCAGCAAAAAAAAAAAAAAAATAGAACTAGAAAACATCGTGGACCAAGAATATATAAGCGTATGTTGCTTGCAAGAAACTCACCTCAGCAAATATATAGCCTTCAAAATCAGAGGCTATGTTACCGATCTGACCGAAAGGACAGGCGAACGGGTGGGATACTGATCCATGTAAAAAATAACATCACTGCTTCCCAAATTTAAGTATACATCTGATCACTTACTACTGTCCAAGTGACCACCCACAGGCACTGGACACGCTACCATTAAAAGAAAAAAAATATTGTGTGTGGCGATTTCAACAGCCACTCGCAGAGCTGGGGCTATGATCACATGGGCCAGAGAGGAGAAAGACTGGAAGACTGGCAGGATGAGAATAGATCCATCTTGATTAACAAGCCGTCCGACCCTCATACTTTCTACTCGAGATCATGGCACACTACAACTACACCTGACCTGGCTTTTCATTCACCAGACCTGGAGTGGAACATTACACGAATTGTTGGGAAACAACTTGGTGACAGTGACCATCGACCAGTCTTTCTAACTGTAGAAACTGAGCTTGTAAGTTAAAGCAGCACCCTCTCGAGGTGGAACTACAAGAAATCAGACTGAGCAATGTACATGCATCGCACCAGCATAGTAGTTAGAAATCTAAACACTGAGAAAGACATAAATAAAGTAGTTGAAGAGTTTGGGAAATGCATACTACAGGCAGCACGAGAAACAATACCAAGAGAAGCCCGTAAACATTATAACCCTTACTAGAGTAGTGAACTGTAACAGTTGCATAATGATGTGGAAGTATGTAGAAAGCAAACAGAGGCCAAACCCAGCCAAGAGCACCACAATAAATACCAGCACGCAAAAGCAAAATTTCGAAGGGTCAACCGGCAGGCTAGACGGAAAACCTGGCAGGAGAAAACAGAGTCACTGAACTTTGAAAGAGTCACACGAAAGTTGTAGAAGCTAAAAAAACAATTTAACGATGAGGGCACGGGGAGAAACTCAAAAATTGCACTACGTAAAGACGGAAAGCAAGCAGCTGATCATTTTGCGGACTCATTCGCACAAGATAACAATATCGAAATTAGTCCAGAGAAACAACAAGAGATTGGAGAGAAATGGCAACATACAGGACAGAATGAAACACTACACGAGGTTCTGGAGGCACCTATCACAATCAGCGAACTGAAGCTAGCCATATCAAAACTGAAAATGAGAAAGTCACCAGGAGCTGATGGTATCTCAATGAAATGATCAGGAATCTAGGAAGAGAGGCCAAAGCAAAGCTGTAGCAGATCATCAACTGTGGCGAAGTGGTCAAGCCGTTTAACTCGTGCTCCGAAGGTTGTGGGTTCGAATCCGGGCCGCGCCCTTCGGTTTACGAGTTAAATGTTTCGGAGACTCCTGTGGGTCGTCGCTAAAAGCTACGGAGTTCGTGCTTTGTGCGACGCTTTCCGCGCTGCGGAAAGAGACCGAGCCATATGGGATAAAACCCGGTGCGATGAAGTCGACCCTGTCGGCTTTTAAACTTTTAAAAAAATTTTTCAATAACAGCTGGACATTAGACATTGTTCCTCAAGCCTGGAGAGAAGCAATCATGATACCCCTCCTAAAATCAGGGAAAGATGGTTCCATTGCCTCTAGCTACAGACCAATTAGCCTCACCAGCTGCCTCTGCAAAACACTGGAACGCATCATCAATCACAGACTGCAGTGGTACATTGACAGTGAAAACATCCTTGTGCCACAGCAGGCTGGCTTTAGGCAGTGCTACTCTACGGAAGATCAGACAACCTACCTCTCAAGAAACTGAGGATGAATTCCAAGAGAAGAAGCTGATGCTTGCTGCATGGATAGATCTGAAGAAAGCCTTTGACAATGTCTGGAAAGAAGGTTTGATGAAGAAACTGAGAAACTGTAAAGTCAATGGAAGAATGTATAAACAGGTGAAATCATACTTGCACAACAGAAGAACGAGAGCACAGATAGACGGACTCAAGAGCAAGAAAGTATTACTGCGTCACGGTGTTCCCCAGGGCGGAGTCTTGTCCCCCTCGCTTTTTCTAATCTTCATCAATGATCTTGTTGCTAATCTACCGCATGGAATTAAAGCGGCAATGTACGCCGATGACCTGGTTCTATGGAGCACAAAAGAACATGCATTAGTGGCCACCAGATCGCTACAAAGAGCTGTAGATGCATTTGTTGCATGGGGAAATAGAAGTGTGTCAGCATAAACAGTGACAAGTGCGACACCACTCTATTTACCCTCTCTCCAAAACAAAAGGCAGGGATCACCCAGATAAATGGAACACCCCTAAGAGAAGATAAAGAACCAACATACCTTGGAGTAACATTTGATGGCAGTCTGGCATAGAGAAAGCACATCAACAAAGCAGTAGCAATGGCTAGAAGGAAAATAGCCATCCTGATAAAGCTAAGTGGAACCACATGGGGAGCCATTGGGAAAATACTTAGCAAAAGTTTATCAACAGAGAATACGACCACACCTGGAATACGGGTCAAGTGCGTGGTGTTCAGCATCAAAATCCACATCACAGCCAGTCATTTTGTGACAGTTGTGTTTATATAATAGAATCAGCCATTTTGTGACAGTTGTGGACTTTATTGATCCAGTCATGTTGTGACAGTTGTGTTTATATAATAGAAGCATTAATTTTTCTGACAGTTTTGTTTATATAATAGTACCAGTCATTTTATGACAGTAGTGTTTATATAATAGTATCAGTCATTTTATAACCGTTATGTTTATATATTAGGGACATTCATTTGAAACCCGTTCGTGCCGCACCGCGAGAAATTGCGTACGTTGAACATGATCATGTCATAGTCATGTGATAAGTACTGACCAATGAATAAAAGAGCACGTGCATATCGTCTCATGATGCATAGGTTCTGTTTCTGACCGTTGAGAAAATGGCCGGGTTGATCCAAAATCCGTCCAAAGAAGCTCAAAGAGCGGTGCTTCAGTTTCTTTCATTTGAAGGATGTTGACCAGTGAACATTCATCGAAGAATGCAGGTAGCGCACGGTAACAAAAGTGTGTCGAAGACAACAGTGACAGACTGGGCACGAATGTTTCGGAAAGGACGTCAGTTCACGATAGATCTTCGACGGCCGGGTCAAGTGCATATTGTTGCAACAGATAAAAACCATTGCCAGAATTGATGCAGCAGTACCGACGAACCATTGTCGAAGCATACGTTCGCTAGCGAAAGAATTTTATGTGTCAAATTGGGACAATTCAAAAGGTCGTTCGTAAGAAACTGCAGTATCGGAAGGTGTGTTCACAGTGGGTACCACGGATGTTGACCGACCACCAAAAAGAGTAACACATGGGATGGTGTTTGAACCACTTGCTGTGTTACAGAGTGGAAGGTGATGCATTTTTTTTCTCGCATAGTGGCAGGCGATGAATCATGGTGTCATCACTTTGAGCTGGGCAGCAAGAGAGAGAGAGAGAGAGAGAGAGAGAGAGAGAGAGAGAGAGAGAGAGAGAGAGAGAGAGAGAGAGAGAGAGAGAGAGAGAGAGAGAGAGAGAGAGAGCATGTAATGGAAGCATGCTGGATTACCAAAAGCCAAAAAAATTCAAGTTACAGGTTTCTGCTGGTAAGGTTATGCTGATCGCATTTTTTGACCATGAAGAGCTATTGTTAATCGAGTTTAAAGAACCTGGTGCCAATATCAACTCTACCCACTACTTGCAAACACTAGACAAGGTGCAAAAAGCCATCAAGAATAAACGATCCGGCACGCTTTTTTTTGGTGGTGTGATTTTGTTGCACTATAATGAACGTCTGCATGTCGCAAAGATTGTGCAGGAAGCATTACCAAGGAAGAAGTGGGAAATTCTGCAACATCCAGCCTATAGTCCTGATTAGTCACCATGTGATTTTCATTTGTTCGAACCTCTAAAAAAAAAGCTCTCAAGAGGCAACGATTTCACACATACGCAGACGTAATGAACGCGGTAACCACTTGGTTCAGTGAGCAACCACAATCCTTTTTTGCGGACGGCATTCGCCACCTACCTAAGCAATGGGTTGCTTGACTGAACGCCTACGGCGACTTCTTTTGACCAACCCATGGTGCATAATTCATTCGAAATGAATGCTTTGTTTAATTCTACCATACCTATTAATGTTTCTTTCATACTTTTGTAATAAAGCCATTGGAACGGGTTTCAAAGGAATGTACCTTATAATAGTACCAGTAATGCTGTGACAGCTGTGGACATCATGGAACCAGTCATGTTGTGTTGTGACAGTTGTGTTTATTTAACAGAACCAGACATGCTGTCATCATCATCACATCACAGTCGACTCGAAGCGCTATAGAGAACAAATTCGCCTCATCTGAAGTCTGACACGTGGGAGAAAATGGCACGTAGCAAGAATAACTCCAGAAGACACCCTACATTCAAGATGAGCAGCGTGGAAGCCGCCAAGACTATCAAGAAGATGCAAGAAGAAAACCTACTTGCGAGCTGCAGCGAAACGCCAGAACCTGAAACAACCGCAAAGGAAGCTACCACTTCTACACCAGTTGAAACCGCTCCAGTCACTAAGCCGACGCCAGATATTACAACTACAACTGAAGCCAGCAACAGCGGAGACGCCCGCAACAATAACGAGAAGTAGCCAGGCAGCTCACCAAAGACCTCCACATCGGAGGAAACCACAACAGAGGACTTCACCGGCAAAATCCTGCTGAAACAAACAAACGTGGGGGAGGACAAACTGTCCGCGCCACCAACAGACAAGATATTCATTCTGTTGGAGAAAGAGCTGGGAAGACACAGCATCACCTAGCTGCGCAAGACGCCTGATGGAATAGTAGTCTCTATCAAAAGAACTCCAAGACCATCGCACTATTGCAGAAGATGCCACAAAACGAGAAAGCCGACATCAAGCGACCCGACGACATCACAGTAGAAGCCACCCGACACCGCATGATGAAACGATGGGTCATCATCTGAGTCAAGACCCATCTCACCAACGACCAGATCAGGAAGATGCTGACAAGAGAGAACAGAAAACGCAAGATCACCAGTGCTGAGAGGATCATCGTCAAGAAAAACATCCCCTCCACAGTCGTCATCGTAACACCGGAGGACCGAGTGATTCCTCAACACATCAGATGTGACAAGAAAGATCAAGATCCGGAGCGACTACATACTGAGTGTGCTGCAGTGTTCTAAGTGCCAGAAATTTTGGCACACCTGTGCCACCTGCAAGAGCGAGATGGAGGTATGTAGATACTGCTCTGGATCCCATCCATACAGTCAGTGCCAGCATGGAAAGACCAACACGGACTTCAGGAGGCCTAACACTAACAGAAAGTGCGGTAACTGCCTCGGTATACATGGCGCCAGGTACCTCAGCTGTCCCTGGCACCATTACAGCAAAGAAGCAGTGAAGATTTCCATCAAAATTAATCTGCCCTATAAAGAGGCTAGGAGGCAGTACCATGCTACTAATCAACTCACAAAAAGTGACAAAGCACAACTGTAAGACCAAATGAAGGACTTGAGATCACAGTTCAACGGCATGGAAAAATAAAAAGAGAAGACACAAGAAACACAGACAACAGCCATTCGGCGCATCCTGGACAAAATAGTGCAAGATCAGCAGACGATTAAGTAGGATGTCGCTCGAATGGCTGCAATAAAGACCGAAACAGAAGAAACTATCCAAAATTCAAGAAGAGAGGGAAAAGACAGAAGAAGCTCTAAAACAGATCATAGAATGATGTCATACAGGACCTGAGGTTTGCGTGAGTATCCGTTGTCCCATGTCTGGCTTATTGGTGTGCAGATTGGTGGTTCCTCGCCGTGCAGGAAGATACTTTCGGACTTCGGAAGAATCAGCCCAGGACGCACGGCTATGACGTGTTAGTAGGTCTTGGAACCTGGCCTTAGTGCCGTGGAAACACCTCTGCGTCCCAACGACAGCCTCCAAGACCAAGAGTGGACGGGGGTCATGAGAAGAAACGGCTGGTCACCTCATGGAGAGAATGGCCAACCCGTACACGATACAAGGCATCAGGGAAGATCCAGACGATACGAAGATAGACCTAGACGGGGAAATAAGTGGAACACCAGGAGAGACGACAACTGGTAAAGCTCCCTAAAGGAAACAGCACCACATGACGGGGTCGGTACACAATTACTCCAGGCCTTAACAAGTGCGCGACTCTATTCAGACATGTAAAACCACAAGGATGAAACGAACATAATTGCAGTAACTCAACTCTTTCAAGGAAGCAGAAATACGCATCTATATTTTCGAAAGAAGTCTTAGATACACTATAAAGGCCCCAATTACAACTAATTCGATATAGTCAAGGGTCATGCAAAGCAAGCAAGTTGGGACATATGTGGACACCACTGAACTAGCCATGGCGTGAGTTATGTTTATATAACAGAACCAGTCATGTTGTGACACTTGTGTTTATATATCATAACTAGTCATTTTCACAGTTGTGTATATCACAGTACCAGTTATTTTGTGACTGTTGTGTTTATATAATAGAGCCAGTCGTGTTGTGACAGTTGAATATATCATTGAACCAGCCTTGTTGTGTCAGTTGGGTATATCACAGAACCTGTCATGCTGGGACACTGGTGTGTGTAAGAAGAGTGGGGCACTGCTGTACCTGTTCTGAATTGTATGAAGATATCCAGGGCATAGACAAAGTCGCTGATGTAGTCCAGGCACAGCCACAGGATGTAGTAGAGTGTCTGCAGCTCCCAGAACACCGACCTGGCGATGATGAAGACGATGTTGTAGAGGACGGCCATGGAGATCACGAATAGCCAACGGTAATAGAAGGAGTCTGACGGATCCACGTAGAAGTGCGTCCAGTATCTGCGATAGAACAAACATGTTTGGACATGAGAACCGTGGCTAGTAGGAGGAGCCAAGAGACTGAGGACAGGTCTAAGAGACAGTGAGAGTGAGAGAGACAGAGACAGTGAGTTTGACGATCATGATTGTATCTGTCTGTCTGTCTGTCTGTCTGTCTGTCTGTCTGTCTGTCTGTCTGTCTGTCTGTCTGTCTACTGGAAGACCCCGGTT